>OX451209.1:14013716-14492972 GCA_949628255.1 Macrophya alboannulata
ATGGTTACACGCACGTCATTGCTGCTTACGTAACTTGGAGTCTCTGAAATTTTGATCCGAAAAATCAGCCAGCAGGAGAACACGTCTTCCATTCGATCCTGAGATGAATAGTCGCATAATGGAAAAGTTAGAAATGAGGAAGCAATCGATCAGTGGTGGGTATGTGTGGGAATTTATTGCAGCAGCATCGATACATTATTTCTTATACTCCTTGGCAAAGTAATATTCGCTATACTCATTGGCAAAGTAATGTATAGTTTGAAATTGTTTCTAAATAAATATCTAAGGATCTATGTAAAATATGTATAAAACCTCATCCGTATTACAATAACATAGGCATACATAATGCAACTAATTTTTCAAAGACTCATTGTTCTTGACCTAGACTTAAGAAAAGTACAAATCCGGCACTGCAAGGTGCGCCCGGTTTATTTTCGGAATAAATGTCTCCGGTTTTGCATACCGATGTATACTTTCCGTAGAATAGAATATACTGATTAACAAAAATATACATCGTTTTCGAGAAGATCGAATTTTTACACAACTTATCAGCTTTGTGGTAACCCGATTTTTGTACAGACCCTTGGGCGATCGCGCTCAGTCTGCCCTGTCTTAAGTTTGTCGTTGATTATATGGCATACGCATTATTTATGCCATTAAGTACCTATACTGAAATGGTGAATTTCGCGAATATATATGCGTCGAAGAAATAAAGTGCAGCGTTATTACTCTACTTCGCAGTTTGCAAACGACCACAGCGTCCACCCACTTACGTGGGATATGCGGTTGGGCTTAATTAGTCTCATGTTTGATTGATAAGCCAATCTTGCAGTCACCCAGAAACCATTTCCTGTTGTATGTATGTATAAACAAACCGCCCATGGTTTCGCGATCCAGTTTCAGTCACAGTTACAATTTTTAAATCTTTTGGCGCATTAATGTGTATAATGATATTGATAATAATAATAATCAAGGCCAAACCCCTTTTTTTTAAATACCTATAGGTATGCCTCATTTGTGTAAAATTAATTCAAGGTTGCAGTCAATTATTGTAAAGTTATAGTCTTGCTATTTTTACTAAAACTGTAGAGTTTGTATTTTTTCTTGAATTGAAAGTTGCTTGAGATTAGGAAGTAGGTAACTGATGTTTGAAATCAAGAACATCTCATTCAAAGTTCATCGACGATGGCGAGGCGTTTCCTACGTTCAGTGGGTAGCGATTTGTCAGAGGGTTGAAGTAATAGATGCTTCGTATCCAAAGGGAATACTTCAAACTTGCCATGAATCACTGATTCTAAAAGTAGCAATTAATAACAGATTTCTCTACATATGTACATATATTATGGGACATTTTAATTTCTCTATATAATTTCTCTATAATATTTTTTTGACTATACTCCCCGTATTTCGGTACCCGTTTACTCTAAGGGCAGTATTCGTTGGTTATTATACTTCGGATACTATTGCGAATTGTGAAAAAATCGTGGTGTAAGAACGGCTCATCGTTGATTACGAATATCACACGTCAATTCGCAATCTGATGAGTCATTTCACCTACTCACGTAATAATTAACGAATTTCCAATTTCATCGAAGCTTTGTTAAACTTGTTGAACTAGTCGTAATTTCTTTTAGAATAATGGGGGAACATAGTATGATC
This sequence comes from Macrophya alboannulata, assembly GCA_949628255.1. Classification (NCBI taxonomy): domain Eukaryota; kingdom Metazoa; phylum Arthropoda; class Insecta; order Hymenoptera; family Tenthredinidae; genus Macrophya; species Macrophya alboannulata. The sequence goes on from OX451209.1 coordinate 14,015,376, forward strand.
CATTTTCGCAAAGAATAAAGAATAAAATGAAAAAATCCCACAAAAATATGACCCTGGGATATAATAGGTACCAGAATTTTTCTGACTTTTTAGAAGAAACTCTGTCTCGCGGTTTCTCCATACAATTTAGAATAGGTTTTCTTCGGCATTATAACGATGCCTGTATATCGAAAAAAGTCGTGGCTCACTTAGAAAAAAAAAAAGTAAAAAGAAGTAGATACGTAATAATCAGATGTTATCTATAGAGGGGCACAGCTGCAACGCTTTTATCATAATCATATCTGAAAATAATTGTCACAAGTCCTTCGGTTTAACGATCAAGCAAAAAAGGCAAAACCTTAGTTAACCGTTACGAGCAAATAAATAGTTTGGCTCGGTGCAATCTTTTGGGCATTTCTGAAATCATTGATTTCGATGAATTAGCAAAAAATATCAACTGACTCTGATCACTTTCGAATATACATACATAAGATAAACTTAATAACAAATATACAGATTTTGATTCCTATCACAGTCCTGAAAAAAAAAGATTGTCTTTACTGAACCCTATAGGCATATTGATTTTTTTTCCCATCCGCTTGACTCCATACTACGCAGCGTTGGCATAACATATTAGATACGAACATGGTTTACAGGAAATTGATAAAATTTATGCGTATTACAATATTTAGAATGATATAGTAGATATTATAGCTGTTTTTATACTTTTCTACCATATACACGCACCTGCAATGATATTTTCAGTATCTAGAGATATGTCACTCCACGCCCATGCACGAGTTATCATGGGAAATTTTTGCAGGCGTCAAGAGATAACGAAGAATAACCTGCAAGTGTTACGAATGCTTGCATAATCTGTTTATCGCCAGCGTTTGACCACAATTATCTTGACGTGTGGTTGGAACAGGTGTTCTTCAATCCGTTGATTTTTGGTCAATTTTCATGATATATGTCTTTCGCCCTTTCATAAAAGTAATGACGCCACATTGCAGAGGTGAATTACCTCTCAAACTACAAAATGTAGTCTTGAAGCAGTATTTCATTCATAACTGGTAAAAGGGGGGATGTAGAAGCCACGACAGGTAATAATCAAATATTGGTATTAAACCGCTTGTTAATTCGTCAGATATCAGGACTATGTATGTACTTGTATGCATATCTACAAGTAATAGAGCGCACGGGTATCTTCTCTGATTGTTTCGAAAACCATTACGACCGGGTTCACTTATCTGACTCGGGGATTTCTTTGCGAGATTGAGAGGGCCTACCGGCTTATCGTACGCCGTGCTTATCGCTAAATCGCTACGCCTATATAAACGAAAAAATGAATGAAATCTCGTGAAGAAGGACTAGAGAAGGCTCGTTCTCTACATATCCGATTATGTTACTCGCCCTCACGACTCTTAATAGAGTAATTTTTTATTTTTCCATCTGAATACGAGCATGCGATGAATTTTTTATTCATCTGGACTTTGTACCTGCACGTATATTTCTCTCTCACTTTTTATTCATCTGGACTTTGTACCTGCACGTATATTTCTCTCTCACTCAAGTCTTTGAACGGGGGACACCCAACTACGAGACCAGCGCAGTGGGATTATCGTACCACGTGTACGTTTATCACTAAATCGGTATCAAAATAAGCGGAGAGATTACTGAAGTCTAGCCAAGAAAGACTACGCCGCCGCTCATTACTCCCAGAAATTTGTAAGTCATATGTAGATGGTTCGATTCAGCAGGACCTCGAATTTTTATTGTTTTCGAGCGTGTCCGCTTCGAATACGAAGCGAAGAGTTTTGTCATGTCTATTTGTATTGTTTTAGCCCTCGTGACACTGCCTATCGATCAAAAAGATTAGATACATACGACAGTGCGGACTTTTTTCAGCTTTTTGCAGCCACCAAACTCAGCCAGTGTGTTCATAGATATTTGTTCCTAGTCTGAATAATTCTGTGGTGGCTACTGTCACACTATTCTATCGTTTTTATACTTCATCAACCAACAGCCAACTTTTGTACTTATAACATACCTGTTATTCGTTTTCGACATGAGTGGAGTGCGTTATTATTCAGATATCGATGTTATGCTAGTGATTTGTGAAGAATATCAGACTAACAAGACAGCGGCGTGCAACTGGCTGTTCAATTTAATCTTTTCTTTATGTAATCATACTTAGGTATAAGTTTTGCAGCTTATTTCGATTCAAGAAATATTCGGGATGATCGCGCCAAGTTCGAAAGCGACGTTTATCAGACTTCGGTACTCCCCATCTTCCGCACGAATACGGAGAAATTTTTCGGTGGCGTTCCAAGACCCGAAGATCCGACAGATTAAGCGATTTCAGCGTTTCACAGATTTCAGAATCGCGATCATTTTGGTTGAAGATATTTCTACATTCGATTTAATTTCTGGTCATACAGAATCCAGTCGAAGATGCTGGTGAACACGATCTTGCCTACGAAGCCAGCTTCACCATCATCCGGACTGTGCGGTGGCTTCAGGTATACAATGAACTTAAAGAAGAATGCCAAATACTCGACAAGTATCTACTCCAATTCTTCACTGAAGAATAGTGAAGACAATGTGGCGGCGACGGTGGTAATGGCAGTTTGGATCTAATGGACAATGTAGTTAAGAATTGATTTTATTCAATCGAAACGAATGGATCATTTTTTTTTTTCTAACGCGATCCACGAAGATTGGGCCCATAATTTTTATCGTCGACAAATAATGATACAATATTTCACACAGCAGCCCTGAATGCGATTTGCAATAATTACTGTCGAGCGATTCTAGGTGTAAGTTTGACTTTATGAAATAACTGATTATGTGTGTATTTGTTGTGTGTGTGTATACAAGGTACATCGATTGATCATAAATAAACTGATAATACAATATAAATAAACTTTATTTTTCATACCAAACTCGATCGATCAAAAATAAGGAAAGGGCCATCTGTATAACTCACAACGGTTCTATATGGAACGTATAGGTACTACGATTTTTCAATGATAAAATATGTGATTTGAAACTGGGTGACTGATAATTATTTCAATGTTTTATTTTACTATCTTCTGATCCGTCCACCGTATCGTAAAATTTCTATAAAAAATCAAAGGCGAATGATTCTACCGAGGCACGGATATTAAATGAATTACGAGTAGATAAAATTTTTTCGCTGTCGCGCATATCTGCGAAGTTTCTTATCGCTTATTCTTTAGCAAATTAGTTATATTATTATTTGTTTTTTTCGTCAAACAAAATTGTTTTTTTTTTTTCACTTGATTTGAGTTTACTTAGTTTCAGCCCGTTAGTCGATAATAACAATTTACTCGACTGAAAGACACGTCGGTGTTAGCATTCCGCTTTTTATTATATCGCGATATCGATCGCCGTACACTTGAATTTTGAACATACACGTGTTTAGCATTGTTTGTTTTCGATCACACGTGCTTCTCGAGGTGATAAGGTCGTTCTTATCAACGGAGACCACCTATGCAGAGGTTCGGTCAAGTAATCAAGGAGTCCGATCAACGTCTGGCATTTAAGATAATAATCATTCAAATTGCTTTAAATATTAAATAAATATTTTACTAATGATATCGAGCATCAATTCCATCGGATGTAGGTACCGATTTTTTTTCTTTCAATATGCCTATAGAATCTCAAATAAACAAGATGATCCATTGCATTCTGTGGTTTCTTACGTTATCTAAAACCGGAAGGATAGAATTAGAAGCGCAAGCTCTGCTCGCGTACGTCCGGCGCCGGATATGATAATATAAGATAGTTATGCAGTGCAGTCTTGAGCCTCTTGCGGATCCCTAGGGTAATATAAATTAATAAAGCCCATCAGGATTCGATTTTAATTTACAACAGTCTCGACCTTAAATTATATTGAAGAATATATTACCAGGGACTTTCCTTCAAACCTGACCAACTTTACGTTATAAATACTAGAAAATACTTGCATGTTTATCGATCTCTGGGCTGTTTGATGAAATCTCAAATGTTTAGTGGAAAGCTCCGTTAATCAAGAGATCTCAGGAGCGTGGGTCTCGATTTATGTACTGATAAGCCAAGTCGTACTTAATTACTATGTTTTTCTATACAGCTTAAATCGAGCTGTATATCTTTGTTCGGTATCTCTTGACAGACCACAGACGCTTCCTGTTGGTTAAATAAATATTATGTAATTTTAGGGTAATCTCCAGTTTCTTTATCACACTTATCCACCTGACACAAATGGTGTGGTTATCTTGAATCCGGAAATTCCCGTCAGCTTTCATTATTTAATAATGAATAACCTGTCAGTCACAGGTGAATGTATGGATGCATGAATGAATGTATTTCAAATGCCTTATAGTTATCGCGGGTTTTTCAGATTATATTTTGTTAATATCTCTCTCTCCCTTTCTCTCTCTCTCTGTCTCACTCGGTTTATACATATGTACCACATCCTCACATACACATATAGGTATCTTACGCTAAATGCCTGTTCAAATTCTACACTGTTATTATAATCAGCTGTACACACATATAACAATCGCATTTGAACTCAAGTTGTAATCAACGTTTTTTTTGTTTAATCGCAACACTTTCATATCACAATTGTATATAGGTATATGGGCTATTCCACACCGACTCGGCCAAAATTTGACCCAAACCATTTCCGCGTTTTTTAATATCATTTTTCTGACAGTTTAGGTATTCTGCTTCGTAATTAATCGCAGTCCTCGGTATCTTCCGAAAACCGAATCGCAAGTATCACGCGGTTTCTCATAATTAGTTTAACGTCAACCGTTGCCAAACATGTATGTATAGATGTATTTGGAACTGGTTTGTACAGCTTGGTAGTTTAGCCTGACTTTCATTGTTTGTCTTAGCTATCCGTTCGTGGAATTGGGATAACACTTGCAGGTTTCTTTCAGGGCAAAACGTGCGCATTATGAAATAGTAGTTAATGAGCAGATGAAATGGAACTATTACATGTACAGGAGCCACGCTCGGTGAATCAAACGTTGATATTATAGATATAATGCGAAAAAATCGAGTGAATAATTTGTGTGCTACTGTGGAGTGACCACCTTCTCTGATTTCATGAAAAACCTGAATGGATGGACGGCAAGTGGGATTATCGAACTTTTGTTTGACTCAAACAGTAGAGTCGCGTATTTGATTGGGGTATTTCCCCGCGCGGCGTAACAGCGCGCCAGCTCATCCGAATCGCGATGCTTATCGCCAAATCGCCATCGAGACAATCAGGAGGATTAGCAAAATCCGAAATGAATAAAAACTTGATACGGCTGTATACCTGTTCCCATTAATGGGTCCGGGAATTCCGAGAAGTGTGGTCGGTTCGATCAGCAGTATTCGGTTCTCCAAATTTAAACGTAGTACATACATGATACATACGTGTACCCATGTACACAGCAGAGAGTTTGATCGTGGCATCTCGTATTCTCCAACTCGTCGAGATACTGATTATCGATTGAAAAAGATAAGATAGGAAGCAACCAATTTCCGATTTTACAACTAATACCACGGCTAATAGATTCGCTCTTTCAGTCTCAGTGATACTGCCGTGGCTACGCGACGACGACGGGAAAACGATTCTCTTGCCTACAAAATTTCTCTACCGGACAAAGTTCAATACTTTACAGTGTTTTTTTTCGTTCTGTGAACATGGTTGTAGCGAGTGATTCGAGCATGGATTTTGTCACTATAGATGTGCAGAATTTCATGGTCAGAGCATCGAAGAAAGGGTATGCAATTTTTGCAAAGATTAATTCACTTCCATAAATATAGTCTCTAAATTTTTGTTTTTTTTGTTAAGTCAATAAATGCTTCCTTGTTGATACGTATGTCAATCATCAATTCAACTCTCGTATACGTTATCGTTATCACAAAACTGTGTTATATTTTTTTTCTCTTTCTCTCTCTCTTCTACTGGCGCACAGCTGTTGTATTATTTTTAAAATCGAGGCTAAATGCGATACGGTGTACGTTAGTCTTCACTATCGAAATATATATTTTCCGCTTACAGACAACTATCCAAATCGCTTAGTAGAAGTATGCCATCGATTGCACATACTGGTCAATCTTTGTCGGCTTTATCATCGTCTACCAGCTCATTATCGATGATGACTGCAAGCGGGGCCAGCGAACGAAAATTTCACCGATATTTTAAACAGGTAAGGTAATCACAGCGTCATTGCATTTCTTTCACTCGTCATCCAGATCAGTTCATCAGGTTCGATACTATATTAGGTGTGTATTAACTGAACCTGAACTGTCTTTCATACTAACAATTGCTTGACTCATTGTCTGTTAGCTCTGCAACTCGAATAAGACGAACGATATTGCGTCACGCTGATCTATGTGACACACTCATCCTACTCTGATATTAGTTATGCAATTGTGCCGAGATATTTTGTCGCAATAATTCAGTCGTTTATAAATTTCATCATCGGTTCATACCGCGTAGCAGTTATCGTTTATATAGCCAAGTGAACATGTCAAACTTTGAATACTGACATTGCCACTTATATCCCGATTTGATGAGTCAATTTTTTCCCCATCTTTCGGATTTTGGACTACGATCATGGGTTCGATTCGATCAGAATTTTGAGGATTACAATTAAATTTACAACAATTTTGATTATTCTTCAGATCCCGACGGAGGAGCATGTCTTAGTTCACTACAGGTGCGCGTTGGTACGCGATATGCTTTTGCAAGGTCATTTGTACATCACACCGAACCACTTTGCCTTCTACAGCAACGTATTCGGCTACGTAACGAAGCTACTGATACCGATAGGGTCGATTACTGAAATCAGCAAGCAAAAGAAGTTGAAATTTATTCCGAACGCCGTGGCCATCAGTACCAAGGACGAAAAGCATGTCCTTGGCTCTCTCTTCTGGAAGGATTCTGCCTTTGTACGAATGAAGCAGATATGGGAAGATACGAGGGATCAAAAATCTGCACCTGACATTCCGCCATCCGACGAAGGGCAACTTCTTCACGGTTCTGAAGATCCTCAAGGCGACAACTCTGAGGACAACTATGATGAGAACGACTCCGGCATTTTAACTAACGAAACTGGCCAGACCTTGACATTCTCCACCACTTGCACGAAAACTGACGGATTTTCTGTCAGCATTCTAAGACCACCGGCTATAGTGACGAGGTACAAAGATTTGTACGATTATAGAATTTTTTTTTGAATTTGGTAGTTTTGATTTTGTCGAAAGCTACATATGATTAAGATTTGTCTATATTTGGTTGTGATGTTTGTCATGCAGATTGCAGAATCACTTCAAGCCTGGTACGATAATCGCGATTCTCGTCGTCCTGTTGGCCGCTCTGTTCGTATCTGCGGCTGTGATGATGATGCGGATTGACCGCCTCCACACAGCCTACCTTAACCATCCCTTAGTGTCATCTGATCACGCAATTAAGCGTCACTTTTCGCAGTACCTCAAACAGAACCTTTATCAAATCGTCAGGGTAAGCTGAAGACTTCATGTGTCACCATAATTCAAAATTATATTGAGGGATGAATTATTACAACGTTGTGTTACATCCTTTATATTAGGTGCGAGAGAATTTGGAACAGATGTCTCAGCATTTCGTATCGATGAGCGAAGGTACTGGAAACGGACAAAGTCCCGACGACATTCGGGACCTGAAGGATGCTCCGAGCTAGTGTACCAGAACATCTAATAACGTTATTTTACCAAATGACACATGTTCTGCTCGCCATACCCGCGCATGAAGCGTTTCGAAAGATCGACGAACTTTAATATCAAATGTGAGAATAGCAATGATCGTCATGCAAGTTGTGCAGTTGGTACAAGACTGGGAGAACTCTCTGAGCCATTTCGAAAATGATTTGGTTATCACTTGGTTTTGAGCAGTTGGTTCGAGAATCAGAAGTATCGTTGCAAAGAAATTCAGGCCATTGTAGCATCTGGACTTCCAGCAATTTCAGCGGATTTCAGCATCTGGACTTCCAGCAATTAATCGGATAGAACGGTTAGGACGAAAAGAGACAGATTTATTCAGAATCGGAGAAGTAGATGAAGAGACATGCGGACGAGGCACGGGCCCCAGGGCTGCTCGCTTGCTAAAAGGGTAGCTAATTTTATTTTCTCGATGATGGAATAGTTTAGACGTTTTCAGGTGATTTCAGCTGACTTCAGATGATTGAAATTCTAGTTAAGAGTTTTTTTATTCTATGATTTCTTGCGATTCCAAAGTACGGAGTCTGACTGACATGGTTTCGTTAGTGACGAATCTCTTCTCGGTAACAATGTTGATGATTGATGAAATAATAACATAATTTCACATGAATTTATGGTAACAGCGTTGTATGTTACTATAATCAATCAATTGGATATTTTCACTTCGTAGTTATTATGAGTTCGTTACATTATTGTTAGTGTAGTCATTATCAGCACCGATTAAATTTTTATCATTATTATCATCGTCATCATTCTGTATAACTATTGATATTATTGATCTCGTCATGAATCATTAATTATATTGAATCGATGTCTGCAGATTCATTAATTCATTGTCAAAAGTGGTACAGGCTGTACAAAAATGTGAAATTTTGAAATTCCAAAGACTTTTGTGTCTTCGTTTTACTCTTGAAATTTATAGAGTATGATTCTGAAAGACAACAGCGTAACGCTATATAAAAATCAATGTCATATAATTCGGAGCAATTATTATGGGTGATGCCAAACAGTTATTGCAGTAACGTAATACGCTCTTTGAGACACTATTCATTTCTTTGAATACTGAGAGGATGAAATAGAGTCCTGCTTTCAATAATCAAATATTTGAAACCATTATTTGGAAAATTAGACTATATTTTTGCGATAAAAAATTCCTAGCTTTATCATATTGATTTCAAACTGTAAAATCTGTATAGATGGTGAAAGATAGTTATTAATCCTTGTCAAAAAAATTACTATCTAGAAATACAGCTTACACATGATCGCTGATATAATAAATGAATTTTTGTGTATTACGTCTATACCTCTATTTGCCTCCTCTTTTTGACCGTTAGATTAATTATCTTTACAGTAATTGATTAGTCGTTCATTCATTCTACAAGTAATTTACTTATTCTATAAATAAAGTGAAAAGATATGAAATAAATAAATATTTTCAGGGGGATGTCCCTCAGTATCGGGTATTTAAGGTTAAATTCGTTAATAAAACCATAAAATACATAGAAATCTAAAAATTTTTCATTCTTATAACAAACTTTGGAGTAGTTTGGGTAACATATTACCATTTGAAATAATTATCTAATGTCAAACTAACGCAAAAATAGATGTAGGTATAGTCAGTGCTAAAGGCTGTTGAGTCAGAAGAATGGCACCTACTAACCGGACACTGATAAAATTAATGGAACAGGTAAGAAAAAATTTAATCATTCTTGCAGCGTTCACAAATATATTAGTCAGAGCATTCAGGAATATCTACGCACGCCTCATGAGTTCCTTACAATTGCAACACTGGATCCAGTTCTCATCGCATTATCTTCAAGGCACATCAGACATGTCGTTTTTTCTGTTGCTTTACGTGTTTGTTCTTTTTTTTTGGTTCATTGGCTTTGACATCCTGACAGTTTTTCTTCTTCGAGCTTAGAGGGGGCACATACCTCCCAAATTTTTCAAAAAAACGATTTTCATTTCACCACATATACTTGAAGGCCTATCCATGTTTTGCCATGAGGATAGTTGACAATTTAATTTATTTGTCCTCTGAGAGCCCATGCTAATTCAAGGGGAAATTGAACGTGCTTACAGCAACTTTTTCCCGTTGAGATAAAGACTTCGGGTTTCGCACAGATTTTTTTTTTTAATTTTTTCTCAACCGATCTGATGGGTGGTAGACGCGAAATTCCAATATGCCGAGAATGAGGTCTACCCTATCGTGCCCCCTCAAAATCCCACTGGGGGACAAGTCGAGTGTCCGGTATTAAGACTCGTGATGGAAAACTAAATGATAAAGTGTGTGCTAATAGGGGATTCCAAAAATGTTCGAACGGCCATGAACCCTCATCCCTATTGCGATTTTTTAATAAATTTCTTCTTTCAGAGTCCTATAGAGCCGAGAGATCTTGGTGATTTTTTTTTTACTTTTTTCAGGCTGTCGTTCGGAAGTTCGGATTGTTCGAAGATCGTGAACTATGAAAATCATTAATTTATATCATAAAGTTCCGATTTGGCACCAAGGTATGGGTAGATCCTAGAGTATTTTTCATATTTGACAATTTTCTAAAAATCCGAACTTTCAAACCACAGCCTGAAAAAAATCTAAAATAAATCAACAATCTTTATCTGCAGATCTAGGACGCCGAAAGAAAAAATTTATTCAAAAATCGAAAGGGGTGAGGGTTCGTAACCGTTCCGAATTTTTTCGAATATCACTCTGTAACTTTCTTTCAATCGCCTAAAATATGACGATTTAAGTAACACTCATATCGAAGCAAGTCCTTGCAAATTTGCAAGTTCCGAAAGCGCGTGAAAGAAAAACTCTGATATTATTTCACTTCGTAGTTTGCGGACAACCACAGCGTCCACCCACTTACGAAGGATATGTGGTAAGTCTTAATTAGCCGCATGTCTGATTGATAAGCTAATCTTTTATATAACTACAAACCATTTCCTTTACAGAAATTAACTGCCCACGATTCGATCTACGCTGTTCCACTTTTTTTTCCCTTATCATTTGATGGATCGCTTTTCAAATGCTTATATACGCCATAGAATTGCACGCAAAAAAAAAAACTAATTAGAGCTTTGAATTAATCATTATAAAATTACACACGTATAGGCTTGAGACTATAAAATTCAATATAAGATGAAAAGTCCATAAGATCTCGAATAATTTCAAACCTTATCTCAAAATACTCCTGATCAGCTGTGAAGAGATGAAATCAATAGAATATTTCGATAAACCGTCCGAGAAATTTGAAAAATAAAATTATTCCTAAAGTATATATGTACATATACCCTTTTAATTATATTTATTATACATATATGCCTACCGATACCGTGTAAGGTAACCTCGAACCTGCTCAGTGCATACACCTGTAATTACTTGACCAGCCATAATTGCTGACCATATAACTATGTAGTGATCAGTTTATGAGTTGCTAAATCGATTTTATTAACGGAGTTCTTGAGCGTTTATTCATCTTAAACTCCCACTAATTGTAACCAGAGGGACTTGCAGTTATAGATTATTCAAAGATCGTATAGTGGGGACTTTGTGGTCAGCTGAAAGGAAGCTGTAACTAGTATAAAAGGCTATACACGGCCCTACGCGACAGTGAGACTGCAGTGGACAATCACAGATCGCGAATTTCACCGAGAGTAATAAAATTTAATTATTTGTTATCGTCTCGGCGTGATAATAAACTTTTTTATTTTTCTTACCAACCTGTGTGGACGTCGATTGCAAGATTTCAGAAGGTTAGTCAAGTATTTCTTTACACCTAAAGCTAAAATTATATTTTCTGTGATAATTAGTAGAGATTTTCAAAATTTTTGAAGACTGTAACCTTATAATGACAAACTTTCATTCTCATTCAGTCAAATCGATTGGTCATATCCTTTTTTGATTAACGACGCGTGAAACATTGATCAAGTCATTATCTCTAATCATTTTTATAAGGTTAGATGATTCAAATCACTCGATTCTGACTATTAGCATATTATCGGTTTAAATTCTTGCACAAAATCGTATCAGACTATCGTCACATTTTTGAAACTTGAATAGCTTAATTTAAAACTTTGAATAACCGATTTCTGGGATACTCAAACTCTTCGGTGAGCCGCTTCATTATTTAATAATATTCTTTTTTTAATCGGTCTTGCGATTAGCCGATCTAATGTTGCTTATGACTTGATAAGATCCGCTCAATCGTTGTGACTGAAAAACTACCTGAAACGTAAAAAGATAGACTATATGTCACGCCTTTACCTTATATGCGAGTAGCAAGAGATACCTTCCGATCGATAGAAGAAAACGAAGGTGACACATGCATCTGCACTCGTAAATGACGTGCCGATTCTATTTACGGTATTAAATGTCTAGTTCAAGCATAAATTTAGCAGGGTGATTCACTTTGACAAGACTAAATTGAATTTCATTTTCAAAAATCGAGTTATTCGCTGTTTAGGCCATTGCGAAAGCTCGGAATCGATAATTTATTGGGAAACGGGATGTGGTTTATAACCGGTAATTAAGTCTTGTTCCAACTCTACTCTCAGGTAACAGGAATTTTTTCCGGCTTATAATGCAGCTTCGATCTTATGCAACACGCAATACGCACAGATGAATCAAACACGGATGTACCACGCGGATCGTTTCGTATTTTCTTGGCAATGACACCGGTTCATTAATAAGAACAATAGAGTAACCAGTTTTGTACGCATGGCAAGTGCACCGATGGTATCTAGTTGAAGCGTAGCTGTGTGTGTTTGAATGTGCATATCGGGCGTTTCAAATCGAAAGGCCGATTTCCCTGACCCCTTTGGATTTTTTTAATGTTTTACCCAATTCGAGTACTTCTCGAAAGAAAAAAAACCTACATTTTTTCAGATTTTTCGGGATCACTCTTCTCCCGCGACAATCGTTGCAATGATAAGATTTTTACGAATCAACGATCTTTCAGGTTACGTACCTTGAAATCTGGGTCACCTGTCAAAAAAGTCCAAATACAAAATTCCTCGTATCAGAATACCTTTCACTCTTTTCAAATAAATCAAAAAAAAAATATTCGAAAACCAAAACTCTGGAATACTCGGTAAAAATTTTAGAATTTTTTGAAACTTTCACAATTGAAACACTTTATGAGATTTTTTAGGAGATTTTTCTATCAATTTCAAAATATTTCCGTATCTATATTAAATCTGAAAGTTTTACTCAAAATTTAGAAAAAGACGGACTCTTTCGATTTTTAAAGTTTCGTTTTTTTTTTTTTTTTAATTTTGTAGAGATTCTTAGAAACTTATTTTACAGATTTTTTTCGAAAATAATGAGAAATATTTTTTCCCCGACCTTGTATAACGTTCAAACGACTTTTCGGTCCTTCGGAAAATTTACGGATAATCCTTGGCATTAAAATCGAGATGCTGTGTAAAATTTTCAGCCAAATCAATTCGGGCCCTCTTCTGTAATGAATGATTTACGCGCATTTCCCATCAAAAATACACTCTAGGGATACATGAAAAATGGGAAAAAATAAGTTTTGAAATTTTCATAGAAAACTGAAAAATTTTTGTATTCGAACTTTTTTGATAGGTGATCCAGATTTCACGCTATGTTAACCTGAACAAGCGATGATTCGCGAAAATCTGATTATTGCAGCGATCAGTGGCGCTGGGCGAAAGTTGATCAAAAAAATCGACGTTGATTCTTCCAAAACGGACTGAATTGGGTAAAAAATAAAAACAAATCGTAAGCAAGCAGGAAAAAAAACACATCTCTTTTCTTCGATTTGAGATACAAAGTCTCATACACAAGCTTGCAGCACTATGCAGATTAATTAGTTATACATATGAACGAAAATAACTGATACTTTGGGGGTTGAATTTCTGTCAAAACTAATCACCACAGCGTCTTGAAATGATAACGTTAACTTTGACATAATGTGACACACTTTTCATTTCGGAATTATTTTCCAATGATTTTCTATATATGAGGTATTTCATGCCAAGTGAACCAATCGTTGACCCTCACCTCTTCAAAAACTGACGCCGGTTTTTCTGGTGATGATAAAACATCAAATGTTAATAATTTTTGCTCAAAATGGCACTAAATTAACATCAAAGATCCATCGCGTTCGTTGTGGATCATTTTTATCCTTTTATCCAATCATTATTTTTATGAAAAATGATCCACAACGAACTCGATGAATCTTTGTAGTTAATTTAGTGCCATTTTGAGCAAAAATAATGATCATTTGATGTTTTAATAACTTTTTCGAACATTCAATGTCAACATCGATATAGAGAATGAGAAAAATTTTACAGAAAAACCACGAAATAAATTGGATCCAGTGCTCTGCCCATGATTTGGCACGGCTCAAAAAAATCGTATTGAGAGTAGGAATCTTGGTAATTTTTTTCAAAAAAATCGAGACCGTCATAAGTGGTCAAAACTCAATTTTTTTGTTATTTTTCCGAACTTTTCACGTCTTAGGCATCAGAAAGCGAGAATAAAAATATGAAAAAAATTTATTCTGAAAGTCGACCGAAAAACGAAAATTCTCGTTTTTCATTCATGGAAATCGATGAAAAAGAACGGGAGTTATGCATGAAAAACCAAAAAAAGAGAAAAAAATCATATAGAACATCGGCTGTCATCCGAAAATTCTGAAAAAATTCAGGAAATATTTTTTTCTACTCCTTCATCACCAGAAAAATCGGCGTCAGTTTTTGAAGAGGTGAGGGTCAACGATTGGTTCACTTGGCATGGAATACCTCATATATTTTTCGCGAATTCAATCGAACTTTGTTGACTCATCGAGAGAAAATTAGGTCACTTGGATTGCACTGAAATAAACTGCATTTTATGAATACGTATCGGTAGATTACACCATAGAACCGCAGTCGATATCTTATTTAACAGGGAAAACAACAACGCCTAATGGTTAGTGAAAATATGGAGCATAATAATAATCATCGCGGTTGAAGGTTATCACTAATAAATATACCACTTGAGTAAAGCGCTTGAATCCAAAACTTTGAATGATAAAAGAAAATAATAAAGGACAAAGGGGATTGGTATCCCGTAAAGTATGACTCAACACGAATACCCAATTTTTTTTTTTTTTTAATGCATCCACTGCATACAGAAAGTGCATCTTGCTATCTTAGATATGTATGATGGACTTTGAGTTACATACTTAGGTGAGTTCATTTTTTTATCCATGACAATAATTTTGGGAAGTGCATTGAGCAATGAAAGCTTGAATTTATTCGATCAGTGAATTTTTGGTTAAAATTTGTATTCAGTCACTCGAACTCAATTGAAGTATTTGAAAACTGTGTTGGAACAGAATAAAGCCTAAAGGAAGCACAAAATGATTCGAAGAATAACTTAATCGAATTTAATTAGAAATTTTCAACCGTTTTTTGTTTATATATCTTTTATCAAAAATTTGTGCATAGGTATATCTGCGATTTCATTGCTTATACAGTAAATGTATCGGTCGAACTTTGGTTACAGTTAACACATATTGCATATTTTCATTAAACAATACTCCAGTTGCCCATAATATCAAAATTAAAAATCTAATACCAGTCGTTGGAATTAACAAATACTATCCAGCACTTTGACTTCACAATGGAACTCACTGTATTTTGCGATCGGTAGATAATTAATATTTGCATAATCTTTACTCCGTTAAACGCCTCTTGATTATTCCTTATCGAAGCCATGTCAGGTGGATCTCAAACACACGATCATGAACATTGCTCGTGCGAAGTTTACGTTTTATTACAACTAACCTTACGACTTGGGTAAGCAAAAATTTGCATATCAGAGTAATGAAACGTTTCCAGTTATTAAATAACGTACGTTATTGGCATTGAGAATTGAGCAGGTATGTATGTATGTATGTTACATACATACGAGGACTCGGAATTGCTATTTCCATTCGTTGTTAGTTAACGATCTCTGCATCCTGGAATTCATGCGTTGTTAGCATATGCTAATGTTAGTTTCTTGCATCTGCAATATGTCAGAGATTATAGCAAAGCAATTGCAATGGCACTGAGGCATAACTTTGGCTTCGAGTAGGAAGAATACCCAGAATAATGGTCATTAATAATAAAATAATTTTTTTACGCCAAAAAGGCAAAATTTGAATTTTCAAGATGGTGTCTTCCGATGCGTTGGTTGTGGATTCGGTTTTCCTTTACGAGAAGGATAATGCAACGGCACATCACACTGCCAATTACGAGCTGGTGCATCTGGAGCCACCAACGCCGGTTCTCCGACGAGGCCAATCCTTCAATTTAGCCATACGTTTCAATCGACCATACGTCGATGCCACGGACATCGTTCGTTTATTGTTCAGTTTCGGGCCAAATCCTAACGTAATGAGGGGTACCAGAGGAGTAAACACTGTCAACAACAAGCGAGACAACTATCTGGCGGATCTGGAGACTTGGCATGTTCGTCTGATCTCTGCCAATGGAGAAGACGTCTCCATGGAGGTTCGAAGTCCCGTGAAAAGTCCGGTTGGTATTTGGCAACTGGACATAGAGACAACTACGTTGGGAAGTAGAAAGGCGCCTGAAGTTCACCATCTGAACAAAGATATTTATCTATTGTTCAATCCTTGGGTCAAAGGTGGGTCAAAAATCGATATGGGGAAGGTATACCTAAGGTTTTTGGTATCGTACTAAACGTCATCTTTTTCTTTACTTTTTACACAGAGGACCCCGTCTACATGGAGAACGAGAGACTCCTCGATGAGTATGTAACAAACGATACGGGAAAGATATGGGTCGGTGCCTTCAAGAGTTGTCGCGGTAGAGAATGGATATTTGGTCAATTCGATGCCTGCGTTCTTCCGGCGTGTCAACTTCTGTTGGAAAAATCTGGACTGAAGGAAGCGTCCCGGGGGGATCCTATCAAAATGACCAGAGCCATATCGAGAATCGTGAGTAATGAACTAAACCGTTGAATTTATAGATTGCATAAAATCCCCATCATTTATTATGAGCAACATTACCAATGCACATGATATGAATATTTTTTTACTTCAGGTCAACTCGAACGATGACAAAGGTGTTCTTACTGGCGATTGGAGTGGCGATTATACTGGCGGAACAGCCCCAGCTGCGTGGACAGGCAGTGTCCCTATTCTGGAGCAATATCTTCAATCCGGAGACTCGGTGAATTTTGGACAGTGTTGGGTGTTCGCCGGAGTGGTGACCACCGTCTGCAGAGCTCTGGGAATACCGTCAAGAGTCGTCTCGAATTTGGTATCTGCGCACGACGCGAACAACACTTTGTCCGTTGACCGTTACTACGCTGCTAACAACGAAATGCTGGATTACGACCCGAACAATGATCTACTGGGTATGGACTCAATCTGGAATTATCACGTTTGGAATGAAGCATGGATGGCCAGGATTGATCTTCCGGAGGGTTACGATGGCTGGCAGGCGATTGACGCTACACCACAGGAAACGTCTGACGGAATGTACCAGTGCGGACCAACTTCCGTAAAGGCAATTAGGCAAGGTGCCGTTGGCTACAATTACGATGTTTCATTCATGTTGGCTTCCGTCAATGCCGATGTCATGCGATGGAAACAGGATGACACGACTGACTTCGGCTGGTCGAAAATAGATTCCGACAAATATCAGTAAGTTTTTTTCATTGTCAGTTGTATTCTTTGCTCTTCTCAATCACAGTTGCATATTTATCTCTCATTTGATGTGAATTTTTTTTTCCTTTCCGACAGTATTGGCCGCATGATATTGACCAAGATACCATTCATCTTTGACCCGAACGGTGATCGAGACAAAGAAGACATAACTGAGTCTTACAAATCTACGAAAGGTAAGACACCATGCACTGCAGGATGAGCTCTGAGGATCACGTCAAGATACATTAAGAGTATAACTGATTGATAATATTTTCAGATTCGGATGAAGAGCGTTTAACCCTTTATAGAGCAGTCCGTGCCACGGAGACGGCACGAAAGTTCTACGCGGTTGCTGCTAAAGAGGCAGATGTTCAATTCGAGTTGGTTGATCTTGACAGAGTAATGATTGGAGAACCTTTTGCAGTGACAGTCAACATAACGAACAAATCTACTCAGCCACGAAACATTGATGCAATTTTGTCAGCCGGAAGTGTATTCTACAACGGGGTTAAAGCCAATTTAGTAAAAAGAGCTACTGGTAAATTCGCTCTGGCACCTGGAGGCAGTAAGCAGATTTTCAATACTTTGAACTTTAATTGTCTGTTCAACTTTGAACCATCGATGTGCGCAATAGATAATAAAACTGATAGATAGTGAAACTGATATTGTATTGTTTTACAGAGGAAGTGCTTCGACTGAAAGTCAGCATCGATGACTACCTAGATAAATTGGTCGAATATTCGATGATGAAGCTGTATGCTATCGCCACTGTGAAAGAAACGAACCAAACTTGGGCTGACGAGGATGATTTTCAGGTTTTGAAACCAACGATCGCAGTCAAAGTAAGAAACTCTGAAACGCTGAGTTTCATTGGACTATTAAGAAAATTCCGCACGCTATATCCTGATTGATTATCTTTCAGATTGCAGAAGACGAACTTTCAGTTGGTAAACCAGCCATCATGTCATTGAGCTTCGTAAATCCGTTACAAAGGACTTTGACCGAATGTAAGTTCAACTATGCCAGTTCAGGATTATCGAACAAGACCTTGCCATTCAGAGACGTTGCACCAGGTGAACTGGTGCGTGTAGAACACCAGCTGCTACCACCAAAAGCTGGCCCGTTAAAGATTGTGGCAACATTCACCTCTAAACAACTTGTCGACGTCACAGGGTCAGCATCTTTCGAAGTTTTCGATGATTGACTTAATTATTGATATAAAGTCAGAGAGGGTCTCTGAGACCATACATTTATTTTTCATTCATCTATCTTTTAAGCTTTATTCTGATTCTTCATATTCTAGTTATACGTGTGCATTAGGATGGTTCTTATTTTGGGTATTTTTGAAATTTAATACAGACGCCCCTAAGAATCCTTTCCAACATATTAAAAAAAATTCCTGTAAAGTTTGATTTCTTAATATTAATAATAACACGTGCCTCAAAGCGACCAAAGTTCTACATGCAAAATACATGTATTTTCGCTCACCGATTGTATGAGAATTGTTATCTCACGAGATAATTGATCAAAAATCGTTACCAACGAGAAGAGGTACAAAAATGTATTTTTATTATGTTTTTTTGCGAGAGTAAATTTCCGAATTATGAACATGACATTTTTTTTTTTTTTTCTTTTTTTCGCGACAAGACGAAAATTTATTTTCAAAAAAAAATATAATGAAAATACCTTTTGTATCTCTTGTTGTCGGCAACAACTAAGCCAAGTTTTACAATTTTTTATCAATTATCTCGTAAGATAACAATTTTCATACAATCGATGTCCAAAAATACATGTATTTTGCATTTAAAACTTTGGTCGCTTTGAGGCACGTGTTAATATTAATATTAAGGGCTCGAACCTTACAGGCTTTTTTTTTTATATACTTGAAAAGATTCTTGGGGGTGTCTGTATTGAATTTCAAAAATATCCAAAATAAGAACCACCCTAGTGTGCATGAAATATCAAACGGCATTATAGTTTAAGCGAATTTTTTGTATTTGGGAATTCTAGTCTTTGCTGAGACGTCCGGCAAAAAAAAAAAAGTGTCATATCTTGAAAATAATTGCCTCAAGTCAATCGACTTAACTAGTTTTATTGCCAACGAGTATACTACTTTGTGTTCTTTCGATAAGTTTAATTGGACAAGATTGACAAAACTGATTTTTGCACAGTATATTTTTTGCACAATTTTTTTTATGAATAAATAAAATTATTCTGTGGTCAGGATGTGCAAAATGCATAATGTTGTGTACGAGACGTGACGGAATTAACGATAGAAATTAGTTGTTAAATGGAAAAGCTTGAACTAAAACTTATGCAATATATTATACTATTGGTTTCTATGAATAAATGAATACGAATTATGTATATGAATGAACGAATAAATATATGTAGAAATAAGTTGTAATAGTCCAAGAATCAGAAGCTACCAAATCACGCTCAACGTAATTTGTTATCATTATGTTACATTGCATATTTTTTTGTATGACGTCCTTTTTTATTTTGAATAAACCTCAAGATCTTCATCCAAAGTAAAAATTTGAAATTTCATCGTCCTTCTTTTATGTTCCCGATCCACTTTTTCCACAATTTTCCATTTTATAGAAAACTCGATTTTCAAGCCGCAGTGCACGATATCGGTCAGTTTATACCTAATATAAGTTGAATAAATATTTTCAGTCATCTTAAAAAACTGTGATTCGTACCTAGATTAAAATTTCAAGAATACGTCGATTTATTCACCGTAATTAAATTACTCCAGGGCTTTGAAAAGCACCTGGCGTATTCCGTTATAATTGTCGTCATTTTTCAAGGGAGTGTTTTGATAGCACTTACCTCAAAACCTTTGGAGATCGTAAAAATCACTTTACGGTGATATCGGAAATATACATTTTTTTTTTTACATCCGTACAAATCTGGACACAGAACTATTTTGCGATCTACAAAACGTTTCACTACTTCAAGATTTCATAACTCTATCAGACAAAAAAAAAATTCACTGAATTTGCAATTTATGACATTCGTATGTTACATACGATGATCGAGTATATCCGATTGCTCACGAAAAGGAATAAAAAGGAATACGAAGTTCACGTGTATCGATACGCTTACACGGATCCCCTTATTCCTAACGGCGGCATCAGCTGCACCACGCATGTAGGTTCAGTTGCATTGATTCAGGTGTAAGAATTTTATCTCGTTTATACGATATTCCACAGAACTTTCAACTTTCAGGAAACCGTACATAATGCCTATGCGTTTAACACGTTAGCATATACAAGAAATGATGGATTCTTTGTCAAGTGAGCTCTTGTCACCTGAGGTTTTCGATGTATCCAAAAATTCTGAAATAACTGAGGTGTGTTCCCTGATGTGAGAAAAAATTTTGTGAATTATTTCAGATGAATTTTTTCGGAGGGGAGATTCCAGATATTTACGAGAAAATAATCATTAAGACTCGAACAATGTAGTGCGATGATTTTTTTTTCTCGTAGACATTTGAAGGGTCCACTCAAAAAACAGTATAAAAAAATCCTATTATCCATGTGGATTATTCTCATATTTTTTGTAATGAAAAAAAAACTATCCAAATTGTTGAAAACACACATTATGATGCTCTATTTTGCTTGGATGTGTTTAATGCGTTCAAATGTGCCGGGAAAAAAATCGGGAATAATTTGAACGAAAAGCTGAGAAAAAAACCGAAAAATTTTTTTACGGAACTTTTTTTTCCCGAAGCTCAATTTATCAAGTTTAATAGATGAAAGTGTATTTGAATTTCAACAAGCAAAAAATCTGAAATAATTCACAAGATATTCCACTCGACTATAATGTGTGGAATCTGTCTACCGCACGAAGTGTATGTGACTGACTCATTGAATCAGAACAGCGGCTGGCTTTTCGAGGAAATTTCCTGAAATTATGGAATTTATAGATTGCTAAATGGCCTTTGATAATATTGACCGTATAAGCCTAACTTTGTAGACATACGTAGGTAAATCCACCTCTTATTCTGTTTAATTCTGAAGTGACGTTGGGTTTTTCTAGAGCTTGCGGTCGACGTATGTTCATTCATGGTCGAAATATACGTGATAAATCCAAGTGACATACGTATATGTCACTTGGATTATACTGTACAATATGGCAAAGTACGAACTACATATTTAGCTAATAGTGCCATAAAATCAGGAAAAAATAAGAAAGTGAAGGAATATTTGTTGCACAGTAGTAAAGACGTCACAACAATCTTACTCAGGGTATAATTCATGAAACTAAAAAGGACAATCAGTCGTTAGACAAAGATCGATCTGAGTGAATTTATCATTTTTGATTCATATGACAGGAAAAAAAAATTGATCATAAGTCCTCGTTTACTTCTTATGATAAACGAGCTTACAAACTTTCCTGAGAACCGAAGAGTATTTCTTCAATACTGCGATAATTTCATCGGAGTGAGTACGATAACTGTGTCAAGGCAAATAATTGGTGAGTAGTTTATGGTATCCACGCAATGAGATACGTGAGATTCTAGGAATTTTAAACGCTTCTCTTTACTTTGTTCCGCTCACCATATAAGGGATCAGGGTTGTAACAGATCGCACAGTAAATGTTGTACATTTCTCATTCTTTCACAATCGAACAATATAATTTTCCTGCTTTCTGTCTACTATAAATATAATATTGCAATGCACTTGATTACGAAAGGTTATCTGTGGTTGTTTGGTGATAAAATAATCTGGGAAGGATTGGAAGAAATTGCAGGAAAACTGCTGCAAACTGTTAAATCGAATGAGTTACATTAAACGAAAAAAAAAAAAGAAATGTGGAGGTACTTGTTCAGATTGATCGGACGATATCAATTAGTGACGATAAGTCTTCATAGGAGAAAAATATTGTTAAAAATTTTTCATTTTCAAAATCAAAAATTGAGAATTCAAGATTGTTAAGCTTGCTTGCTAGAGGAGTACTAAATAGATTTTTCATAATTAAAGGTTGCGTCTAGTGTTGAGCGAAAGATCGAAAAAATGTTACACTTGTGCGACTAGATGGAACGAAGAAAGTTCTGTTTGGGACAGTCAAGTTCGAAATAAAAAAATTACCAAGTGCTGGAAAAGGCACGCGGAATCGGAGAATGCAAGGATTTTTTGATTTTTGCTATATTACAGGGTGTTTTATATTCTGTGATGTATATTAGTGTATCAGGGGTGGCCTTAACGGATGATTTGATTAAAATCACAAAACTACATATTTGTACCATGGAAGAAAAAATTTCTGAATTAATAAAAAAACTACGCCAATCTTTCAAAATCACATCTACAAATGAGCTAGAAATGTTGGAACTGACAAACTATATATCTGTGTCGGAAGGCATTTTGATTGTATTCTAAACATCGAAGTTCCAAAAAGCTCCTTGCGTCACAAATTTCAATTTCTTTAGATTGAACTTTTTTATTTCATTTGAGGATTCAATTTAAAGAGGTTTTCATGATCAACATTATTTTACTATATTGGTGAAGTCAGCAGCTTTATAGGCCCACCTTTAAGTTCTTTCGATTGCTGGGCTTTGATTATTTTGAGCCTATTACGGTTATTAATTTCTTGATCAATCCTATTATCTTTATCTCACGACATATATTTGTACTGTTAAGTATATTCAGCGCATTTGAAGGTAGAGAAGAGGAGAATAATTTATCATTTTCAACTTCAAGGTATCATGAGAAATATTCTTGTTTTTTTTCCGTATGTTCATCTGAGGGACCGACGATGAATCACTGTTCTGATACCACAATAATGAAAAATATCGTAATCTAAAGTAACTTCAATTATGTACGGTTTACTGCAAGCCAAGAATCGAACTCGACTGGATTGCTCAAAACACTTCCTCGTACTCGTATATACAAGTCGAGTGCATATCGTCTACTGAAGACAAAACATCGCTATACCAAAACATTATTCCATTACATTATGATCCATATATGTATATCCATGACATGATTCTCGTTATTCGTTAATCTTTGGCTACCCCGAACTACAGTGGAGTATAGTTGAAAATAAGGCACCTTACCCTTTTCGCTCATGCCTTTGAGACAATTTAATGTCGTCCCATACGCCTATGCCAAAATACCTAGCGTCCGCATCTCGCTGACTATGGGTAGCAACCCAGATTGGAATATTCGAAACTTCACTCTTCTTCCAAACGCTAATGCGAACAGTTCATAATAAATCTTGAAATAAAACAACTGTTATAATAAAACGTTGGAATTAAACCCTTTCAATTTCCTAACGTAAAATCTTTATAGCGAGGTGAAAATTTTTGTCATATTTCTGCACAACGCTGGATTTACGCCTAGGCCTAGGGCGGAACATTTTTGGGGGCAGCATCTACTGAAGTGAGTTTTTTTTTTTGGCTTATTTCTTTTATTGTGATAGATTCAACAAAAAAAAAGTTCAGTATAGATTCAAATTATTGAAATTGATCGAATCAAGAACAATCAACAACTTCACTTACTTTTGTAATCATGTTTGAATGATTTTAACAATTTTTTCAAATTTAGATTACCGGGATATTCTACGAGTCCTCTTTGGTTGCTGTAAAGGAGAGTCATTTTTTTTTCTGAGTGGACTTTGTGGTCACACACAGCTACGGCGGAAATCTGGAACTGATATAAAAAGCTGTTCGCATCCTCAGACCTCACAATCAGAGAGACTGTGGTGGACATTTGTACCTCATTGTTGGGACGTTAATTGTGAGATTTTATAATCAAGTCAATCAAGGTTAGTCAAATGTTCGTTAATTACATATATTATAAAGAATGGACATCTTTGTTAAAGGATGACTAGAAATTTTTTGAGATTTCTTGTATTTCTGTCTTCGATCGACAAATTCTCATTTCTCTTGAATATAACGTTGGCTGTTTTTTGTTGTTGTATAGTTTAAATCGCGCAAATTGAATATTATGAACTTCATTCACTGTGTTAATAGTTTTAATTAAAAATCGGAAGTTTAATGAACTTTGGACAGCAGTATAAATGTCAATTTCAATTGTTTGCAAACTTGATTACG
Organism: Macrophya alboannulata; assembly: GCA_949628255.1. Lineage (NCBI taxonomy): Eukaryota > Metazoa > Arthropoda > Insecta > Hymenoptera > Tenthredinidae > Macrophya > Macrophya alboannulata. Next base: position 14,039,856 of record OX451209.1, read on the forward strand.
ATTATGATTGTGATCTGTATGAAAATCCAGTGAGAATCAAGTAGGATTTGTTATCCAGGAGAATAATATTTAAAATATATTAAAATTCCTTAGTGTTTCGATACATGCTAGGATAAGGTGATTCAAACAACGATTTCCAATTTATTTGCTTATATCTCCGAAACTAGATCGCGCGCTCATCATTCGTATATATGGGCTAAAATTTCTGACCTTTAAAATATTTGCTGTATAAATTTGACCGAAGTCGATCCAACAATGATTTTCCTTAACTGAGCGATTACTATAGATAACTAAATTTCTGAACAATCTAAAACTTTGCAAATCTCGTTTATTTTTCTACGCCCTAGATTACATGGTAATTACAGAAGGAGAAAATTAAAAATCGGTCATGGCCAGGTCGTATTTGCCTGGCACGCGTCATATACTTTTGAAGTAATATTTGAAGTGTTGAATTAAAAAAAACTAGATTTCATCAATTTTGAAAGTTGAAAAAAAAAAAAAAAGAAAGAAAGAATCGTTTGCCCACGATAAGCGAGGCCTCAAATATGTGAAATAGACAGTAGTATTTTCGAGGATTAAGAAAAAAGAAATCGATCGATACACTCAAGTTAGAAAGAAAAATATTTCAATCTAAATTGAAAAAAAAAAAAACTTTAGTGAAGAGGCTTTTGATTTCTTTTGTATTGCATTTTTAAAAACCCATTCAGAAACATACAATTTGAAGAAAAAAACTGCGAATTGATGTACTTTTTGAAAAAGTTATAAGTATTTGGGAAAAAAACTATTAAGATGTTCGAAAATTCATATCTCATGAACGGTTTGACAAAAAAAAAATTGAAAAAAATCCAGGAACCTTTTTTCACAGAATGCAAAATCATAGCCAAGTTTCAGCTGAATCGGAAATGCCAATTTTCATAGTAGGTTGAGTTGGCATGGAATGCCCCATGTATATGGGGAATTCTGTGCCAGATCACCCAGCCACTAACTCTAACCATTTTACATTTTCTTCATATATTCTTATATGATAGTTCTCTATCTTAAAACCACAAAAAATTTTTATTTTTTTCTTTCGAAACCGTTATCTTTTTTTTTTTTAATATTTCGAATATCTCAAGAACACCATTTTTCTAATTTCTGAAAAAATTCATATAAGTTCTGTAACAAACGACGATTATCTTGAGATCAAAACGATAGTGGGGTTCCAAAAAAATAAAAAATGTCATAAAATTTCTTCATTTCATTGAAATTATTGAAATAACATATGAAAATCCATCTGAAAAAAAAACACAGAAAAAACCGGAATCTCACTATATCGTTTTCGTTGTGAAATAATCGTCGTTTATCACAGAATTTATATGAATTTTTTTTTAAATTAGATAAATGGTGTTCTTGAGATAGCTTAAATAATAAAAAAAAAAAATCTTTTTTGGTAGTTTTCGAGTAGAGAACTATCATATAAAAATATATGAAGAAAATGTGAAATGGTCAGGGTTAATTACTGGGTAATCTGACATGAAATTCCCCATATTTGTATACTCTCTGTTCTAGTAACTATAGGGAAAAACCTCAACTTATCAACCTCCGACTTATCATATTGGCGTGCGAGTTCATACCCGACATGAATCATTTTACTTATATCTTAATTTCCTGCAGAATCACTTTGTAACAATCACAGGCTCGCCTATACACTATACATTAATTTATATAATATAGTGCAAGCGAAAATCCCGGGTCTGCTTATCAGTTGTTAGAAACACAATGTCACAGCGCGTATGTCTGTATGTATGTCCGCGCATTTATTCAGAATCCATTATCTGAAAAAATGATTAGAACTCGGTAATATTCATGCATATACTTTTTATACTGTTGATCAGCTGTCCGCAAGGTCTCTGTGTAGAGATAAGCGAGCAATGACGTATTCATGCTGGTCTATACCTTCGCTGTTTATCATTGTATATTGCCCACAACATTCCGGGACCGTCCACCTCTGGCAATTTTAAGTCTCTATCGAAAAATTTTCAGCTTTCAGATAAAAGGATGAAATAAATTATTTAGGTATCATAGGGCATGAGAATATCAAGTTTTTACCCCAAAAAAAGTATTTTTTAGGCGGTTTTTTAAGAATCTGACCAGAAATGAATGTATTGGATATTTTCCGAAATATTCAAATTTTGTATTCATATAAATAAAAAGTACAGCTTAAGTTTCATGCATCTGATTTCAGTTATAATATTTAAAACGCTCTTCTTTGGCAATTTTGCACTGAAAAACGCTGTCGAACAAGTATTTCTATTTTTAACTTACAACTATCAAGCTCTTATCTTTCAACACACTTTTTTTAATTATAAAAAAAGACTTCAAGCGTACAATGTCTCCTAATATACGAAATTTGGGTTTTTAAGATGGTGTGCTCTGAGCCATTGGTTGTGAAAGCGGTTCACCTTCACGAAAATGAAAATGCGACGCGACATCACACTAGCGCTTTCGAGCTGGTGCGTATGGAACCGCCAACGCCGGTTCTTCGGCGGGGCCAACCCTTTAATTTGAGCATATCTCTGGATCGATCATACGACGACTCCACAGACATCATTCGTTTATTGTTCAACTTCGGATCGAATCCTGACGTGATGAGGGGCACGAGAGGAGTAAACACTGTCACTAACAGGACTAACTTTCTATCGGAATTGGAAGATTGGAGCGTCCGACTGATCTCTTCTAAAGCTAAGGACCTTTCCGTTGAGGTTCGAGCTCCTGTAGACAGTCCGGTTGGCGTTTGGCGTCTGACCATAGAGACAACTAAAGTAGGCAACAACAAGCCGGTCAACACTTACGAAGAGAAAAAGGATATCTATCTCCTGTTTAATCCGTGGGTAAAAGGTAGGTGGAAAATGAAGATCGAAGTACTGAAGTTTTTTTGCTGATTAGTTTTTGAGAATTAAGCGACGAATTGTGATAATTTTTTGGTCCACAGATGATGCCGTTTACATGGATAATCAGAAACTACTCGACGAATACGTGACCAATGATACGGGAAAAATTTGGTTTGGTGACGAGAGAAGTTCTCGAGGTAGACACTGGGTCTTTGGTCAATTCGACGCCTGCGTTCTTCCGGCGTGTCAACTTATGCTGAAAAGATCTGGCATCAGGGACGCTGCTCGGGGAGATCCGATCAAAATGTCTCGATTCATATCCAAAATTGTAAATAACGTTTTTTAAATACAGTTTGTAGATTGAAAGCTACACCGGTAATCGACACCCGAAACATTACTGCTGCAAAGAGACTGATGATGGCAAATGGCACTATAATTCTAACAGAGCATTTTTCATTTCAGGTCAACTCGAACGACGACAGAGGTGTTCTTAGTGGCAACTGGAGTGGCAAATACTTAGATGGAACACCCCCAGCTGCGTGGACAGGCAGTGTTCCTATCCTGGAGAAATTTCTTAAAACTAAAGATTCGGTTCGTTACGGTCAGTGTTGGGTGTTCGCCGGAGTGGTGACCACCGTTTGCAGAGCATTAGGAATACCATCGAGGGTTGTGACAAATATCGTCTCCGCACATGACGGCAATGCCTCTCTGTCCATCGACCGTTACTATACATCTGAATCAAATGGATTTGTTACAAAGCACGACTCGATCTGGAATTTTCATGTATGGAACGACGTGTGGATGAGCAGACCTGATCTTCCGCACGGCTATGGGGGCTGGCAGGCAATTGATGCTACGCCTCAGGAAACATCTGATGGAATGTACCAGTGTGGACCAACTTCTTTGGAGGCAATCAAGCGAGGTACCATCGGTTACAATTACGATGTTCCATTCATGCTGGCTACCGTCAACGCCGATGTCATACATTGGGTTGAAGATAAGGAGAACGGATTAGGCTGGAGAAAAGTAGAATGCAACATGAAAGAGTAGGTGTTTTTAATTAATGGATTCATGAGATCAGAATCTCGTCTTTTCTTCGAAGTGGACATTTCAAGTTTTTTTCAACTCCTCCTCTTTTCAGGATTGGACGTATGATTTTGACTAAAGCTCCATTTCTATTTGATCCGAACGGTGATCGAGACAGGGAGGACATAACTGAAAGTTACAAAGATAAAGAAGGTGAGACTTGATGCCCATTCCATCCCATTGATTTATGGACAACGGAAATTTCCGGGTAGTAAAATTTAGCGTCTACTTATGTGGGATTGAAAATAATTCCAGGTACACCGGAAGAACGTCTAGCTCTGCTCAGAGCAGCCCGAAGCACGGCACGTGGTAGAAGGATATACGACATCCAAGATCCTTCCATAGAAGATATTGAATTTAAACTGGTTGATCTCGACCGAGTAAATTTAGGAGATCCTTTTGCTCTCACAGTCTACATCGAGAACAAGTCTATTCATCCAAGAAATGTCCACGCGGTTTTGTCGGTCAAAAGTGTATACTATAACGGAGTCAATGCAAAATTGGTGGCAAATGGAAGTGGTGACTTTCTCGTTCAGCCTGGCGAACGTGAGTAAATTTTTAATATGTATTTTAACGTTTAGTTATCCAGTGATAAGTGGAAATGAAGAATGGAGACTTTTCACATCTCACTTTACAGGTGAAGAGCTTAAATTGACTGTCTCAGCTGATGACTACCTCGATAAATTAGTCGAGTATTCGATGATGAAGCTGTGTGCTGTCGCCACGGTAAAGGAAACGAGACAGGTTTGGGCTGACGAAGACGACTTCCAGATTTTGAAACCGATTATTGACATCAAGGTAACTATACGAGCTATAAGTCTGAAATGTTGAATAGAATATTCGAGATTTACCTGATTTGTATAATTTTTGTTTTCGCTCATTCGTAGACCAAAGATAAACTGGCAGTTGGTCAAAGATCAGCCGTTGTAATGACCTTCAAAAATCCACTGAAGAAGGTCTTGACCAAATGTGAAGTGAACTACTCCGGTCCAGGATTAGAAAAGAACATCACACTGCCGGTTAAAAATATCAATCCAGATGAGGAGCTGTCCGTAGAATACGACATCACGCCACAGATAGCTGGAAAGCAACATATCGTTACCGCGTTTACGTCTGTTGAACTCGTTGATGTCATTGGGTCAGCGACTGTCATAGTTTCTGGGTAAAGGACTGATTGATTGATCGTGATCCACTACGATAGTCAGGATCTCCAAATCCACAAATTTTTTACATTTCGTTTTTATCCCTAAAGTAAACTTTGTTCTAATTGTCGTTTTAAATATTTATCTGCATAAAATATCAAATAGTACCCACTATATCTACCTTTAGTGATTTTAATATCCGAGAATTCTATCATTTATTGCTTCAAAGTACATTTCACTGACTATTAGCTAATAGACTTCTCGTCATTATTATACCTATATTATACAGATTGAATAAAATTTTTTGATTGTTATAAAATGAGTGAAAATTGATGCTGATTCTGTCATAAGTGAGTAGCTATGTATAGAGTATAGGGTGATCCTTGCTTGGCGAATATTCGGAAAGCTGCTGGAGTAGTTGATAAAAATACTCTTCGTGGTCAAAAAGGATATTGAATTCTTCGTTCATGAAAAATATTCCTTTTTTGAAGCCGCTATACATATAATACTATTTTATTCATCTCTCTATCAAATTGAATCTCGATTCAAGTATTTTTTCGCATCCGCTAGGCTGGGAAGCCGGTGAAGATCTTTCTTTATATTGATGTAATGTTTATTTGAATAGAAATGCGCGTTTGTGCAGTGTCTGGTCGAGTCTAGTTATAACATAATTTGTTTAGTTAATCCACGGAGCAGAATGAAACTTTTCAATATTAGCAATGGGCTTGTCTTTACTAAGAATAAAAATCACTCCAATCAACGAATGAACAGCTTATCACACGAAATAAAATAAGAGTATACACGGCAGTAAGGAAATACTATAATTAAACATCACTAGACCTCACAATGAACTGATAACTGAAGACAGAAAAACACAAACGAACAAATTGCTGCGTATATTAGGGATAGAAGATGCTCCCTCGATACAATTTTCCCACTTGAGTTGTTCGAGTATTTGTCGGAAGGCATCGAACGCTCAAGGGTTCTTCTTGTTCTTTCCGATTTCGATCTTCGTACGCGTTTTTTTGGACCATGGTGTTGAACTGGGAGAGTATTTAGATCGCGTTGTTCGGTCACCGTTGAGGATTCACGATTTTCGCCAACCGCGTTCAATAGACAATTTAAAAGACTTTTAACTTCTGAAAATCTGTTACAACTGTCTGAATGTATGTAGGATGTGGAAGTGGTTGTTTCAACGATCAGATGATCTCCCACTACTTCCTCGTCGCTTGAGTCAGTCAATAGCTGCTCCTCGAAATCCGCGAAAACCTTTTCATCGACTATCGGATTGTCCGCTTTAAAGCGCTGCAGGTTTTCCTCCAACAGATTTTTTATACGAGATCCAGCAAATGAATCTTTCATTTTTTCACCAACTTTGGGTGATCCGTAATTAGCAAAGCTTGCATTTGCAGAGCTTCCGACTACCGAAGCATTTTTCCTTCCAGCGAAGTGCAGCGTCTTAATTCGTTCTTCGGATAAACATTCTTTAACTGAACTCTGCTCACTAGATAATGGAGACTGGCAACCTTTCTTCTGCGTGAATGCAGCACTCTGAAGAATATCTGTATGGTGGGAAGATTTGTTTTCTGCGGTAAGTACTTGACTCGGCTCGATGACTTCTTCTCGCGCAACTGTTTTTCTTTCGACAGTCGTACTAAAGGCTTTCTTTGTGATCAAAAGTGGCGTTGATGGTACGATAGGACTATTAGTATTAACTTTATCTAGATTGTAAGCACTTCGTGATTCAGCACCAGTTCTCATCTCGTTAGATTTTTTCACAGTCGTTATACTTCGGCCAGTAACTATTTCCCTTTGCGATTCTTCGCCACTACATTTTTTTGGTCCACTGCAGTCTTCTTCGTCGTTCACCGTCGCTCGAATCCTTGGTATAATTATCCTCACAGATGGATTGGGCTTTGGTTTGGGTAATTGTTCCAGAAATTCAATCCCACCATAAGTACTAAAAGCTTTACTTGAGTGTTGTATGTAGTCTGATTCCTTTTTATCAGCATTAACTAGATCGTCGCCAGCTCCTGACAAAGCCCTGTGGGTAGGTATACCTTCGGAAAGCATATTTTCTCTGAGTATGTTAATAGCTGTATAGAAATTGGTGGCTCTGATAGCAGCCAATCTGAAAGCATCTAAGATTTTATCTGGTATTTCATATTCAAGCGATTCTCTTGCATCCACGAAGAGCTTCTCCTGTGTGAGATTTGATGATCTGAAAATAGTTGATGGGGTGTACAGCGGGGCAGATTTTTCTACGCGATTCTCTTGACTTTCAACGGTAAAATGTCTGCACGTATAATCGCTGACAATCCCATCGCCCACGCACATGTCTGATTTCATAGTAACATCAAATTGCGTCGCATTTTCAACCGTGAGAATTTTTCCCAGAAGTGTTTTCTCTTCTTTGCTACAGTTGAAATCAAATTTAACTGACGTCGAATGGTCGTCTGTACCTATAGCCGAATCGTTTGCTGAAGTCATGGTGGAAGCTTCCGCCTGTTCGATGTCGCTCTCTGATTCGGACAGTGTAGCGAGCTTGCTGCAGAGTGTTGTCGAGAGATTCCTGTCCAGTAATGATACTCTGTTGATCAGATCACCGGAAAATCTTGAGCTGGCGAAGTTTGCGCCCTGCAAAGATCTCCTGGCCGCCAGTCCTTTCTTGCTTGGACTGCATTTGCATCTGTCTCTCAGTTCGTTTTCGGCTCTGCTCAGAAGATGGATACCTAAGCCTTGATCACTGAGAATTTCTTTAAGCATTTCCAGAGACTTAGCGTGTCTGTTGAAAAACTTTTTTTTTGGCATTGCATCGCTGCTCGCTGACACACTTTGATCCTGATGGATCAGCAGCGTGGAATTCTCCCGCGTTACTTCATCGTCTTCTACGGTGTCGAAGGATTCGTTGGAATCTTTTTGGGTCTCCTCACAGCAGGAAGTTACCCCTGTGTCCGATATTCGGCTGGAAATTAATTCCTCCGAAATTTCGTGACTTGTCAACGAGGTCAACGAGGCTTGACAATATTTGGAGAATACGCTACCGATCGAATGCTCAGAACTTAACTCCGCTGTACAGCCAACGTTTGACACGGAAGGTGCAGTTTGTCCTTCTGTGGAACGATTCGATATAGCTTCGCTGTTCGATCTTGAAACTGTGAAGATCTCCTCTGCATTTACAGATGAGCTGGAAGCAAGTTCCTTGGGCAGATTGCAAGGCCTTGCAAGAGTGTCTGGAACGGATCCCTTCGCTTCGACGATAAGAATCTCGTCGGCATTCATCTCAGCAATATTTTCGGCTCCTATGATTATTTCTTCGGCTGATTTCGACCGGATTGATGGATTTTGGGACGTTTCTACAGTCCCGTGGTCACCTCGTTCGTTGGAAGAAGTCAAATCATTTGCGTACATCAATTTTACTTCAGTTTTCAAAAGTGCAGAGCGATCAACATGATCTTTTACATCATTCATACCAACGTTACACTGACCGACGACTTGAACAGGAGAAGCATTGTGTGTTGAAGTTTCATCGCCCGAGGATTTGATGAGTTCTTCGAGCATTCGTATAATATCCTTCGGCGAGGTGGACACCCTTTTAGTTAATGTCACTTCCTCGATGACGGGCGTTTCTTTCGCGGTGACTGATGAACAATCATTGGCATGCTCTAATGGTATTTCAGTGACTGTTACTCTCGAGATTTTATTCGGAGTTTTAGTCCTCGTTCTCGATTTCGACCTTGGTTTCCTCGTCCTGGTTTGGTCAATTTCAGTTGAAACGTGAGCCTTGCTCCTACCGATAGACAACACCTCAGAGTGATGTCGTCTTGCTGGATCAGATCTGATCTTAGCCAGCGACGTCGTGTTCTGCGGTCTTATAATAGACTTTTCTGAAATCTTCGTCGAGTCGTTGATGGTGCTAGGTATCGCCTTAGTACGTTGATGTAGCTTTCTCTCTCTATAAAAATTTAGAAAATCAACGAAATTATACATTCTTCGCAATCAAGGTAATGATATCATGCAAAATATTTGATTCGAGTGAATCGAGAAATGATCATCGCTATAATTATAATGCACTGAACACAGTATGTTCAGATAATATACCTAGCATGTTCACTCGTTGCATTTTTCTTTTTGTTAACCGACGATGACGGCGGCATACGGACTTTTTGATTATTTGAAATAACACTCGTGCTCGGTTGAACAAAGTTGTTACCACCAGGTTTCCACACGGGTGTTTTTTGACTGATTGTGGTATTGTGAGAACCCGTCTGCGATCGAAGGTTGTTCGTAGAATCATTGACGTTGTAATGACGCGGCAAAGTTTTGGCCCGTTTTTCCCACAACTCGTTGAATAATTTTTTCACAGTTTTCGTTGATTCGGTTGAGGGAATTTTTTTCGGGTAAGTAGACCGAGCAGTAGGTGCCTGTCTAGTTTCCAGTTCATTGTCTTCTCCCTGATCTCTTCGAATCTGCATGTTCTCTTCGTGGCTTTCTATCCGAGGATTCGAAGAGCCTCCAGAAATGACTTTCGGTTTTTCCGAATCACTTTTTACTGCTTCTTCAGCTGCGTTACGTTCTGGTACACTAACAGATTGTGTCCTTCCATTCCCGCCCGCGTCTAAGCCGATTTGCAACTCTTTGGGAAGATCGGTATCGTTTGCTGCAGCAGACGCAGTTTTCGCAATCGCTCTGAAAATGTCATAGAATAGATTTTATATACAATTCTTTTGTCCATCAGTTAGAGATGAATCCGGATACTTTCCGAATTGCTATTCCATTCAATATTGTACAGAAGTGAACAATTCGCGAACTGACCTTCGATTTTCAGTTGAGTTTTTAGCGGCGTCTAAAGATTTTCTGTGGAATTCTTTTCCATTGAGGGTTGGTACGAGTTTTTCGGTTAACGTGAGAATATCCGAGATTAAACATTGCGCCTGATTTACTCCGAATTCTTCTGCAGTCACAGCCCTTTCACTATTCAAAAAATTCTCTTGATGCGATCGTTTCGATTGACGTCGACCCCCAGTTGCTGCAAACAGTTTTCCTACAGTGAACAGAAAATTGTGCAGTTGATACAGCTGCTTCAATTTCTTATTACGGACGAACCAAGGGTTGCTGTAACTTAATTCAACGGATGAAACGCTTACTGCCTCGAGTTGCCAGGGTCACTTTCTGCCATTCTACCAACTGCTTCAAATTTTGTACCCTACTTGTCAGCAGTTTGTTTAGAGTACTGGTGGCCTCACGACTGAATCCGTTGTTCTGCAAGTAGTTTCTGCACCTAAAATAATTTTACTGTTTGCGTCAGACCACGGAGCTAACGCAGTTAGTCTACGAATATCGTAGTATATTGAATCGGCGTTAATCAAGTTTGCCAAGCGATATCGCTTACGGATTTACTAGCCAGAGAAATATTGGTGGTAAATAATACTTTCAAATAACCTCGTTAGTGCCTTGGCTAGTGATTTTCCTACATCCGGAGGGATTGGCTGTGGAATTGCAACGTTTGGTTGTAGCTGTTGGAGTTTTTCCACTGTTTGACGGTTGGCCTCCACGATTATCTCAACCTTCGCTAAAGTGACGACCACATCATCTAAAGCTGGATCCATCTCAATTTGTTTAGCGATTTGATTGGCTAGCTGATCTATCTTTTGCTTAAAACTTTCAGCACTGATGCAGTCTGGTGTATCGTTCGTGTTGTCGAATTCGAAGTGCACCTTGCTGTGGCCTGGTCGGATATCTCGGTCCTTATCAAAGTTTTCTTGAAGCTTTGTACTTTTATTGACTTTAGTGACATCCTCATGTTGCTGAGACGTTTTAAAGCGAACCATCTTCACGAACTTCCGGTTTTTCTCAATTTCTTGCTCGTTAATGCTGTCTTGGACATGCCTCGATTCTGTTGTCGATGATTTGGAAGAAGGTCTGCAATGATTAGCCTGCCCGTGAATTTCGCGGCAGGGATCTTGATTTTTTGAACCCAGCTCGGAACACTTATCACGAATTTTATTACGAGAGTTAAAAACCGACGATTGCACAGGCTCGTCCACTTCTCGGGAAATTTCACATATAATTTCTGTCGGTGTGTGAGAGGTCTCTCCAGAACGGTCGCAGACGACCTCGTGATTCTTGTCTGGTGCAGAGCTGACCTGTTTGACGGTCTCGGCTATCGGGTATGCACGGAAGCTTGACCCACAATCATCTTTGCTCTGTTTTAATTTCATGTTATACAACGATATGATCTCGTTGCAGCTTATTGCCGGCGATTTTTCTCCGTGCGAGGAATCGATATCTCTTCGGTTCAAAATATCTTTGAGAACTGTACTCACAGGTTCGCTGTTACTCACGGACAAAGGATTATCCCTCAAAATTTTCGGTTGGCTAGACTTGAAGCTTTTTCTCATCTCCTGCTTGCTGCTTTTAACCTTCGTCAATCCTGGACTAGTCTTTGGGTCACTCGAAAAATCCTCTTCCCAAAAATTTTTACCTTCTTTCTGATCAGGCTCGCGAAAAATTCTACCGTGGTTATCAAAACTCTGTGTATTTTCGATCGTCACAGCGTCTGCTTGCGATATCGCGGATCGTGAATTCCGAAAAAATTTTCCCGCTTCAGAAGACGAGGCGAAGTCATTTTGGCCCTCGATTTCATGGGTTGGTTCGATCATTTTCGCACTCTTACATCCGTCCTTTAGATCATACCGTTTTGTACTCGACTTCGAAGACACTCTGAATGCACCGCACGGGGGGCGACTGATCGCAGATACTTCTTCGCTATTTTCGTTCAATCTCTCTGGCGAAATGACCTCGTCTCTATTTTCCAATATGGCTAACGACGATTCTTTTCCACTCGGAATCAGCTTCGGACAAACAGACCATATTTCGTCATCAAAATTAATCGTTTTCTGACCTGACGATGACGTTCTGTCCTTCCTGGTCGACAAAGGACGGTTATTCGAAATATATTTTTTTCCTAACACATCGCGTTTGCTAGTCCTCCGTGTTGTTGGCGAGTCAATAGATTCTGCGCTGCAATCTCCAAAGCGTTTCAACTGATCGGTCATTTTTCTCTTGTCAAAGTATATTTCGACGAGTTCTGGCTCAGGACAAACGAACGTGTCAATCGGAAGCACCTTCTCTGTCCAAATCTCCTTAGAGAACATCGATATCTTACGATCCGGAGAAAGAATTTCTTCCACACTGTAATCTGAAGTATTTCTTGGGTGAATGCCTTCCTCATTCGTTGCCATAACTTTTGCTGATTCGGATTGCACCAAGGAAGTTCGCCTGCTGATTGTCAAATTTTCGCGATTACTAGCCCGTGGAGTGTTGTGTGAATATTCCTTGCTGGGTGGTTCTCTGTCCAGATAAATATGGCAGTCCAAGTTGTTTTCAATTGTGCGAGGCTTTGACGCGAATATCGACTTTTTATCGCTACTATCTGCAAGCTTTGCATCAGGCATACATCTCATCGAAGAAGAATCCTTGTCGGTCACAGACATAACGTTTTTCACCTGCCTATTTGGCAAGCTCAAAATTTGTCCGACATTTGAATTATGCGATTGTGTACAAGTGTCATTCAACTTGCATTCCGTATTGCTGTCATCTTTGGTCGCTGTTGTTAGCAATGAGGTATTCATGGTGAATATTTCTGTAGGTATGACAAGGCTTGGGTCAGATGATATTCGCCCACGACGAGCGTCACCCGCGGCATCATATTCGCGAGGGCTGAGTGTTCTCTGTGGTTGTTGAGGTCGTGGCGAGGCATCCACGGAGTTTGACCTGCACTCTGGATTCATTTGAAAGATTGATTCATAAAAATATGAACGCGAGGACGGAGTCTATAGGAATATATAGTTTTTAGATTATACTATTTGATTTTCCAAAAATATGTCATAATTTTGAAACTGAAGGTATTACGTCAATGACAGCTGTCTATAAAAAACGAGATATTTTTTGTTATTCAATAAATGAATGCAATTTTTCGTCGACAGGGCCACTATACCCAAATACCATGGAACAGTACCTACGTCATTACTGACATGAAACGTTCTCGTCGATTGAATACAAGAACGATTCCAACTGTGGGTTTGGTTGCAATTATACGCAGTAAAAACATTGGAAATGTACAAAAAATCCGCCCAGTGCAAAAATTGTTTTTATACTGATAGAAAAAAGGTATACCAGTTACTTTTTTGGGAGAAAATTGCAAAAACGTACTGCCAGTCTTGGGCGTGAAATCATACAAATTGCTAAACACCACAACCTTGCCGGATGCATATCATGCGTCATGATGTCAGACCATGATATCCCAGGAAGTGATGTTGACAACTCATTCGGACGGATTATGAAGGGAAACTTTTCATGGCGTCGATCGAGCCTATAGTTGCACAAGAAGACGTGTATATCTTCACTATAAAATTCTTCCTTTAATTCGGAAAACTGATTCGAAATTCCAGCTTCATCCGTTATTCATTATAGTCGAGACAACAGCGGCGAAAATAGTTTATTTAAAATTAACAGCAACTTTCGTTTGCTGATAATTAACGTTCACGACACAGTAACACGTGGTGCGTCTGCGGATTCGTCATCGGCAATTGAATAAACAGAAAGATACATAACATCGAAGACCTTTGAACCTTGAATTTGTTCAAATGACATGTTCGAGTAAACGAGGTATTTGTCGTTGAAATATGCTCTACATGAGGTACGATCTGAAACAAATAAGTGACAATGGCGACTATTGAATGCTGATATGATATGGTCCAAGAAAAAGACTCTTCATGTGTCAAATTATTTGATTTTTTCCGTTCTACTGCGACAGAATTATTTGAGAAATTGGTGAAAATCAATCATTTTCAAAATCAAGCGTGGCTTTATGAAATTTTTACTTACGACATTGACAAGTGTTGCAAACATGTTTCTTGACACCCCCAAAGACACCTCAAAATTAGCGTACGATTAGAAAAATCCGATTAAAAAAGTAGCCCACTTAACGTATTTTGCCTCATTTACCTAATACGCATAGTGTCATAAAATAACGATAGAAAAAAAAGAAAAAGAAAAAAATTTGCTGCTCAGTAGAGACGGTGTCGTAATGACGTAACAAAAATTCTACCAGGGGTATGAGTTATAAATTTAAAAATCACAGTCAGTCTTAATATAAAGACCGATCTAAGTATATTCAACGTTTTTGATTCACATGACAGGGAAAAAAATCGAATGCAGAAGTTCTCGTTTTCTTCTGATATTAAACGAGCTTGTGAACATTCCTGAAAACCGAAGGGTGATCCTTCAATACTACGGTCACTTATCGGAGGCAATACGAAAACTGTGTCAAGGCAAATGATTGGTGAGCAGTTTATGGTATCCACACAATGGGAATCGTAAAATTCCAGGAATTTGAAACGCTTCTCTTCACTTTGTTCCGCTCATCTTACAAGGGATCAGGATTGTAATAGATACCCGATTTTCCGCAAACTTTGAACTGGAGATTCCTGAAAGCTTCTTCACGATCTTGCACAAGTTTTCGAACTGCGGTGGCAATGGATCTATGGAAAATTTTTTCAATCGGAATCTGACACCGATTTTTTTTTACAAAATTTGCATAACTGCACCCAAACAAATGGGGCAAATATTAGAACTAAATTTGAAATAAGTCTTTGTAAATGGTTGAGTTCTATGTATGTACGAAACAACTACGTGCCATAATTCGTTTTACAAGTTTGAACTGCGCAGTTGCACCAGATACCACATTCCTTATTCTTTCACAATCGAACAATATAATTTTCCTTCTTTCTGTCTACTATAAATATAATATTGCAATGCTCTTGATTACGAAAGGTTATCTGTGGTTGTTTGGTGATAAAATATTCCGGGAAAGATTGGAAGAAAAAGGAAAACTGCTGCAGACTGTTAAATTAAATGAGTTACATTAAATGATAAAGAAAAAGAAGTGTGGAGGTACTTGTTCAGATTGGTCGGACGATATCAATTAGTGATAATAAGTCTTCATAGTAGAAAAATATTGTTAAAAATTTTTTATTTGAAAATCAGAAATTGAGAATTCAAGAATGTTAAGCTTGCTTGCTAGAGGAGTACTAAATAGATTTTTCATAATTACAGGTTGCGTCTAGTGTTGAGCGAAAGAAAAGAAAAATGTTACACTTGTGCGACTAGATGGAACGAAGAAAGTTCTTTTTGGGACAGTCAAGTTCGAAATAAAAAAATCACCAAGTGCTGGAAAAGGCACGCTGAATCGGAGAATGCAAGGATTTTCTGATTTTTGCTTCATCACAAGGTGTTTTATATTATGTGATGTATATTAGTGTACCAAAGGTGGCCTACACGGATGATTTGACCAACATCACAAAACTTCATATTTGTACCATGGGAGAAAAAATTTCTAAATTAAAAAAAGCTACGTCAATCTTTCAAAATCACATCTACAAATGAGCTAGAAATATTGGAACTGACAAACTAGATATCTGTGTCGGAAGGCATTTTGATTCTATTTCAAACATCGAAGTTCCAAAAAGCTCCTTGCGTCACAAATTTTAATTTCTTTAGATTGAACTTTTCTATTTCATTTGAGAATTTAATTTAAAGAGGTTCTCATGATAAACGTTATTTTATTATATTAGTGAAGTCAGCAGCTTCATATGCCCACCTTTGAGTTCGTTCTTGGGCTTTGATTATTTTAAGCCTAGTACGGTTATTAATTTCTTGATCAATCCGATTATCTTTATCTTTACGATACATATTTGTACTGTTAAGTATATTCAGCGCATTTGAAGGTAGAGCAGAGGAGAATAACTTTTCATATTTAACTTCAAGGTATCATAAGAAATATTCTTGATTTTTTTCCGAATGTTCATCTGAGGTAATTGGGGTCTGAAAGATTTAAATAAAAATCCATGAAATCATCGTGAAAAATCAAACGACCGGTGACGAACTACTGTTCTGATACAGCAATAATGAGACATATCGTAATCTAAAGTAACTTCGATTATTTACGGTTCACCGCAAGCCAAGAAATGAACTTGACTGGATTAATCAAGACCTTTCCTCATATCTACAAGTTCGAGTGCTAATTGCAAAATGTACAAAATAGATTTACTGTCTATAGACTTACTATCGGGGTGATACATAATGTGGAATTTGCTTTATCGCCGGACCACTAGCGTACTAATAATTGTATAGTCTAATCGCGAAAATTGCGAAAACGCAATGAAATATGAACAAATTATTTTTCTTATGTATTTGCCCGATTTTATGTAATCATTACTACACAGGAAACAAGACTACTAGTGGACGTTGCTCTCGTATACGCAAAGTGATAATTCCCCTGCATTCTCAAAGTTCATGGTACTATTTCCCCAAAAAGTCTCATGTTAAATAAGAAAAAAGTTTCATTCAGAGGAAGCGTGCAGTTTCATTTGAATAACTCGATTCTTGATAACTTTAAAAATAATCTTTATCCCGTCTCCTTAAAATGATTCAACATCTATCCAAGGTAATTTCTTGCACTCTTAAACTTTAATTACAAAATTGAGACCGTGAACTTTCTGAAAATTCGCCCTTTGTACAGCTACAATCATCATGGCTTGGACTTTCGATATCTCGAAAAATAGCGGAGAATTAGCAGCTGCCGCTTTGAAACCGGAAGTGGGATTCGGCACGAAAGCTTATTGGCATATCTTTGCGACGGAAGCAACATCCTGTGCAAATTTCCTCCAAGTGGGTTCGGTGGTTCAACTGGAATCCTGCTTACATGAATTTGATATCCACATACAACCGGTTTCAAAAATACTTGCAAGCTTTTTTCTATTTGAGTTCTAAAACGTGCTTCCCAAGTGGTCTTACGCATTTTTCTCGATCCGACGTTTCTTGCGATGGAGAGTATGATTACGCACTCCGTAGACTAACGATCCCCTGGTGAAAATAATTCTACGAATTTTCACGAATTTTTCTGGAAATTGGAACACTTCGACGAGTTTCTACGAATTTTCAAGGAATTTTAACTTTTTTTTAGTTCTTCATAAGAAATCGTAGGTTTTTTTAGTTTGATCCAAAAACAACAACAAAATTTTCAAAATAACTACGAAGATCTGCAATTTTTTTATGATAAACCATAAAAATTCACAAATTTTCATGAAAGCAATGAAAATCTACAACTTTTAATGAAAAACTATATGAAACGTTCCAACTTCGCTAAAAATTCGTAGAAATCCTCGGGAGTAGAAATTTTCATCAGGGTCGTGCCTAAAAATTATTAAAACTCGGTAATTTTCATGTACTACATACTGTTATGCCATGAGCACACTTTGCACTCAAATTATATATAACTCTCACAATGAGCTCAAGATAAGAATAGAATAACTAAGATGAACCCTGACCATAAACAATAGCATCTTGTTTTTCCATTTTCCTATCCTAATATAGAAGGATTGCTCTCATTATTTGTTCTTCACACGCCAAACTGAAATCCTCGCTCCTGATGCAAGTCTTCATCTCTATTTATACAGAAAAGAATCATATACAGGGTGAGTTCCTCGCCTTCTATTCATACTTGTTGTCTATTCAGATACAGATACCTTCCTCTGTAAATCGAGCTAGTATTATGAGCAAGCAAGCTCATGATAGACAATCTATTCAAGTATTATTTCATTATTTGACAAGGCTACATAAATTTTCGTAGATTGTAGATACAGGGCAAGAGTCGAATAAATAGTAACTGATAACGAGTGAGAATTGTTATTCTGATAATTATAAGTATAAATAGGCGGCGGCGGGAGTCTCGGCCAATTTAAGCCGCACCCTATCAGAACCCCGAAGGAAGCTCACCCTGTATAAAGGACTGATCTGCGAATAATTCTACATTCAATTCCTGAACAAGCAGTTAGGCTGTTTAGTGGCGGAGTTAACCTACATGGTCTCCAAGGCCTCAAGCATAGTCGAGCAAGGACTATTTTACCTGTATAAAATTATAAATAGAATTTTCGTGACTGTATGATTTCTTCAATTATTGAGTAATCTCTGTTAGTGAGAATCGAAGATGGTGTCCACTGAACCGTTGGTTGTGAAAGCGGTTGACCTGCACGAAAATGCAAATGCGACGCGACATCAGACTAGCGCTTTCGAGCTGGTGCGTATGGAACCGCCAACGCCGGTTCTTCGGCGGGGCCAACCCTTTAATTTGAGCATATCTCTCGATCGATCATACGACGACTCCACAGACATCATTCGTTTATTGTTCAACTTCGGGTCGAATCCGGACGTGATGAGGGGCACGAGAGAAGTAATCACTGTCACCAACAGAACTAACTTTCTATCGGAATTGGGAGACTGGACCGTACGAATGATCTCTTCCAAAGGTAAGGACCTTTCCGTTGAGGTTCGAGCTGCTGCAGACAGTCCGGTTGGCGTTTGGCGACTGATCATACAGACAACTACAGTCGGCGAAAAGAAACCGGTCAACACGCACGAAGAGAAAAAGGATATCTATCTCCTGTTTAATCCGTGGGTAAAAAGTAGGTGAAAAATGAACATCGAAGTATTGAAAATTTTTTGCTGATTGGTTTTTGAGAATTAAATGACGAATTGCGATAATTTTTTTGGTACATAGTCGATGCCGTCTACATGGAAAACCAGAAGCTACTCGATGAATACGTGACTAATGCTACGGGAAAGATTTGGGTTGGTGACGAGAGAAGCTCTCGAGGTAGACAATGGGTCTTTGGTCAATTCGACGCCTGCGTTCTTCCGGCGTGTCAACTTATGCTGAAACGATCTGAAATCAGGGACACTGCTCGGGGAGATCCGATCAAAATGTCCCGATTCATATCCAAAATTGTAAGTAACGTTTTTTAAATACAGTTTGTAGATTGAAAGCTACATCGGTAATCGACACCCGAAACATTACTGCTGCAAAGAGACTCATGATGGCAAATGGCACTATAATTCTAACAGAGCATTCTTCATTTCAGGTGAACTCGAACGATGACAGAGGTGTTCTTACTGGCAACTGGAGTGGCCATTACTTTGGTGGAACACCGCCAGCTGCGTGGACCGGCAGCGTTCCTATCCTGAAGAAATTTCTTAAAACTAAAGATTCGGTTCGTTACGGTCAGTGTTGGGTGTTCGCCGGAGTGGTGACCACCGTTTGCAGAGCCTTAGGAATACCATCGAGGGTTGTGACGAATATCGTCTCCGCACATGACGGCAATGCCTCTCTGACCATCGACCGTTACTATACATCTGAATCAAATGGATTTGTTACAAGGGACGACTCGATCTGGAATTTTCATGTATGGAATGACGTGTGGATGAGCAGACCTGATCTTCCGCACGGTTATGGGGGCTGGCAGGCAATTGATGCCACGCCTCAGGAAACATCGGATGGAATGTACCAGTGCGGACCAACTTCTTTGGAGGCAATCAGGCGAGGTGTCATCGGTTACAATTACGACGTTCCATTCATGCTGGCTACCGTCAACGCCGATGTTATGCATTGGGTTGAAGATAAGGAGAGTGAATTAGGCTGGAGAAGAGTAAAGTTCTACACACGATAGTAGGTATTTTCAAATAAAGGATTCATTAGATCAGAAACTCGTCTCTCATAATATTCGAGGTGCAAAAAAGTTTCAAGTTTTTTCAAACTGCTTCTCGTTTTAGCATTGGACGTATGATTTTGACTAAAGCTCCATTTCTGTTCGATCCGAACGGTGATCGAGACAGACAAGACATAACTGACTGTTACAAGAATAAGGAAGGTGAGACTCGATGCCCATTCCACCTCATTAATTTATGGACAACGGAAACTTCCGGGTAGTGAAATTTAGCGTCTACTTATGTGGGGTTGGAAACAATTTCAGGCACACGGGAAGAGCGTCTAGCTATGCACAGAGCAGCCAGAAGCACGGCAAGCGGTAGACGGATATACAACATACCAGATCCTTCCACAGAAGATATTGAATTCAAACTGGTTGACCTGGATCGAGTAAATTTAGGAGAACCTTTTACTCTCACAGTCCACGTCGAGAACAAGTCTCCTGATCTAAGAACTATCCGGGCGGTTTTGTCAGTCAAAAGTGTATACTATAACGGAATCAGTGCAAAATTGGTGGCATATAGAAATGGTGACTTTCTGGTTCAGCCTGGCGAACGTTAGTAGATTTACAATATTTATTTTAATGTTTACTTATCCAGTGATAAATGGAAAGGAAAAATGGAGACTCTTCACATCTTACTTTACAGGGGAAGAGCTTAAATTGACTGTCGCGGTTGATGACTATCTCGATAAATTAGTCGAGTATTCGATGATGAAGCTGTGCGCTGTCGCCTCGGTAAAGGAAACGAGACAGGTTTGGGCTGACGACGACGACTTCCAGATTTTGAAACCGACTATTATCGTCAAGGTAACTAATAGCTGCGAGTCCGAAATGTTGACTTGAATAGTTGAGATTCGACTGATTTGTATAATTTTTCTCTTCGCTTAACCGTAGACCGAAGATAAAATGGCAGTTGGTCAAAGATCAGCCGTCGTTATGACCTTCAAAAATCCACTGAAGAAGGTTTTGACCAGATGTGTGTTGAACTACTCCGGTCCAGGATTGGAAAAGAACATCACACTGCCGATTGAAGACATCAAGCCAGATCAGCAGCTGTCCAAAGAATATGAAATCGTGCCACAGGCGGCTGGAGAACAACACATCGTAGCTACGTTTACGTCCGTTGAACTCGTTGATGTCATCGGGTCAGCAACTATCAAAGTTTCTGAGAAAAAGGACTGATTGAATAATCGTTAGCCACTAAATAGTCGGGATCTTCAAATCCACGGATTCTTTTCTCATTCTATTTTTATTCCTAAAGTAAACTTCGCCTTACTTGTCGTTTAAAATTATTATTGATATATGAAATAATAAATAGTACCCACTATAAATATTTACTGCAACGAGAAAAAAAGTTTAATAAAATAAAAAATTCGATTTTTGACTATTTTTCGAATTTTCGAAATTCGCGAGCGGCCTCTAAAAAATTTTCGATCGCGCTGATTGTTGGAGAGTGTTCTTAAATCAATAAAAAAAAAAAAAAACTAACATATTTTAATGCGAGATCGGGAAGAAAAAATAGTCGATTTTTTTGCGCCACCCTAATGTAGTACATACATGTGTTTTTAGACAATAGTGTCAAAGTGGATAAGCATTGAGATCGTGTTGGTTGGTCACCGTTAAGGATTCACAATTTTCACTAACCGTGCTCAATAGACAATTTAGAAGTCTTCCAACTTCCAAGAATTATGTATTAGAACAGTAGAGGCATGTGCAGGATGTGGAATCCGTTGTTTCGACGAATAGTTTATCTCCCAATACTTCATAGTCGCTTGAGACAATCAATTGCTGCTCCCCGGAATCTGCGAAAGCCTTTCGTCGACTATAGAATTGTAGTCTGCCTTGAAGCGTGGCAGGTTTTCCTTCGACAGATTTCTTATACGAGATTTTTTCACCAACTTTGTGTGATCTGTATTTAACAAAGCTTGCATTCGCGGTGTTTACGACCACCGGAGCACTTTTTGGTCCAGCGAAGTGCACCGTCTTTATAATTCGTTCTCTGGATAAACATTCTTCAACTAAACCCTACTGACTAGATAATGGCAACTGGCAACCTTCCTTTTCCGGAACTGCAGCACTGCGAAGAATCTCTGAATTGCGGGAAGATTTGTTCCCTGCTGTAAATACTTGACTCGAATTAATGACTTATTCTTTCGCAGCTATTTTTCTTTCGACGGTCGTACCGAAGGCTTTCTTTGCGATTAAAAGTGCATTGCCACAGTAAACGGTGTACTTCAATATAAATTGCAGTTTGTGAGAAGTAATTCATTAGAAAAAAATCAGGAAACCGGTTGACCTGTGGGCCAACCCTAAAACTTCCCGCTATATGTTAAATATACGTTACAATAAATTGATACTTTTGTGTTTATAATACATTAAAGCAGGTTATAAGTATAGTTAGTTTTCCATATACAAATTTTTTTCCGTCTGATGTTTAATCATAAATCGAGTTTTTTCAAATATCAACATTTCTAGGTTTCAGGGAGTTATATTCGATGTCAGAAGATATCGTTCAGTCTCAATTAAATTTAAGTCCTGGTATACCTTTTCGATCGCCGCAAGAATCATTCAAATCGGTTAACTCGTTCCAAAAGTATCGTACGACAAAAAAAGAAATTTTTGTCGTGCAATATCTTTTAAACTAGTCGTTCGATTTTGATGAATGTTGCTGCAATCGAAAGGGCTATCCAAGACTTAAACCTGATTAAGTTTTGAGACTAATCGCACGAACGGTTTAGGAGTTATGCGCTAAAAACCTGAAATTTTTTTTTTTTTAATTTTTATTTTTTGAATAACTTTGGAACTACTCGACCGATTGACTCCAAAATCTAATCAGATCTAAGTCTCGATAAACCCTTTCGATCGCTACAAGAACCATTCCAATCGGTCAATTCGTTCTAAAGATATCGTACGACAAAAAATTAGTTACACACACACACACACACACACACACACACACACACACACACACACACACACACACACACACATACGGACGTCCATCCAAAAATAGTCGGAATAGCTTCCTAGGACCTCAAAACGTCGACATCTGATGAAAACTCGGTTTTCGAAAATCGGACCGAAACCAGTAACTTCCCTTCTTTTATGAAAATTTTCAATTTTCATAGCGGGACTTGAAAATTCAATATCTTGAAAATATACAGATAATTGCTATCGATTCAAATGTCAACTGATCATTTATAATTTTAATTTGAAATATCATTCCAGGATCAGCAGAAGATTATACTCACGTCGGTTTGATGCCATTATTATTCCTTGTGTATCAGGATTTACTGACCCAACGAACAAAAATGGATTGCAGGGTAATCCAGTTTCGCTCGCTGGGAAGGTAGTGTTTGTAATTGATGATTGATGGCTTTCCTATTTATTACCGATAGTTTGTATACCTATAAGTAAGTCCAACATTAATCGTGAGTCAAAATGAAATGATAAAAATCGATATACAGGGTGAGTCACGAGAAACTCCGAGAATGGGAGCAGCTTGATCGATGAATTAGGCCCTGCAGCTCGATACCCCGTGCTCGTAATTAAAATTTTCAAACAGCATTCTTTAGCTTATGAAATCTACTACAACTTTTGTCTGTTGATAATTTCTGTGAGATGAGTTTTCATCGAGCTGCAGGGCTTAATTCACCGGCCAAGCTCCTCCCATTCTCGGAGTTTCTCGTGACTCACTCTGTATAGAAACCTTACGACCAAGTTTTTCAAAGAAAATTTTTTTTTGATGTGAAATAAACTTTGGTTGACGAGTAAATAAATTTTGGAGTACTCCAAATTTCCCAAACCAAGCTGTACTGGTCCCCTTAATCAATGTAGCTGATGGGTCTTAGTATCTTACGAAATCGAATCATGGATTGGGTTGCACCTTATGAATAGTACCGTATAGTTTCTACACTCTGCAAATAATATAAGGCTCATTGTCCTGCAGTGATGCAAAATGCACAATGCACAATATAAGCATATAACCGCGAAGTGGTAGATTTTTATAAGCCTATCGTGGAAACAGGGTTGAACTAAGACCGATTTCTTAACAATCGACTCTGACGTTACTCAGATGTCACGAGATCGGCTTCCTTTGATTAAAACCATGACTCCGCGGCTTGCTGAATTTTTATTTTCATTTTTATATTTATTTTCATTCTTGTCTCGTCGCGCCAGAAACAAAGGTATTGTACGTATAGCTACTTGTAGTTAATAAAAAAACGGTCTTTATGGTCTCCATGGTGGAGGGGTCGAGTGCACTGCACCTGAAACGCTTGTACCAGAGTATAGGCGAGTCATTCCTCCAGTCAAAATCATCACACCGTGCGGGCAACATCGTACCTCAATAGTAAAGAGTCATCGGGAGCAGTTTGGGTAAATACTTAACAATTATATACACAAATTACTAATATTGCTATCAGAGTTAATAGCATTCATAATTACTTTCAAAATTCTATTGCCGTTTGATTATTTTACTCGAGTATCATCTCAGTACAGAAATAAAGGTGAAAAATTTTTACAACTGTTACGGTTACTGTTTCGTTTTATCGTCACACAAATTACTTTAGGAACAATGTGATTTCGTGTTAGATAGTAATCTTTCGTCGTACGTTTTGTAGTTGAAAAAAAAAAAACACACAAATTTCGACATTCGAGGCAATTAAAATCTGAAGCACATTAACCCTATACAAAAATTGAAAGCCATTAACACTACAGTTACACATAACGAGTAAATTTGCGCAAGTTGAAAAGGTTTTGTCTCGAACGTTAAGTAACTCTTCTCGCATTGTATCCTCACCAGCACCAGCATGTATTTCTTAAATTATGCTGTGTCTTCAACTCTGTTCATCAATGGACAAAGAAATTCCAATCGAAACTTACATTTAGCTTGATATATCGTATCGAAGATTCCATGACTACTGAGTACATGGTTTTCGTCATTTATGAACGTAGCTTCTTGAATCCGCATTTTGTACTACCAGTGTACATTCGTTGTGATACAGTTTCTTCAATGTATGTATAATCTTGACCACAGCTGTTTGATTTGATATTTATTTTTTGTTTATTCAATGTTTTTTTTGTTTTGCTGTTCGGTCACCCGCAAGAATAATACATATATAACTGCAAATGTAGACAGTACGTTGAACCACCAGTAACTGTAAACCAGTAGCATAACGTCTGGTACTCGCGGCACCGCGACGTCATCTCCGAGGTGGCCTTCTGAGATATCGTTCCACTCATGAATCCTGCTCAGAAGTAAATAGGGTTCAACATTCCTGCTTAGAATATAATTTTTGCGGCATTATAATCCGAGGAGTACTTGAGCAGAGGCCGTCAACTCTAGTTAAAAAATTTTGCGAGAAAATGTAAGAAAATTCACACGCAGGTCAGAAATTATCGACGACGTAATAGCTGAGCTCTTGTAGACTCCAATTTCCTGTCGAGTATTGGCATTGGTTGAAACTCAAGGGAAATTCATCGCACGCGGAATTCAATATCCTTGGAAATTAGCTATACATTCCGATATTACCGGATCGTCAATAGCGATGAATGGGAGAGCGTGGGTAATCGACGCAGTTATTTGGGGGCCATTATCACTGCTCACAATAAGAAATTTACCTGTACAAAGATCGAGCGTCGAACAGATTACCGAATCGCGACTGGATCCGTTTGGCAAGTGATGTTATAGTAGAATGCGAAATGTAAATGAATTGATCCATTTGATCTTTGTAATCCATTTTCAAGGCGTGTATAATACGCTCGGTTAATGGGTGGGAACTACGATTTATAATCGATTCACTTTCGCATTGAATCCAACAGTAAAATAGCTTCTTTCTTTCGAAACAGACTATAGTCCTGTGAAAACAGCGATTTGGGAAATAGAGACTATTTTTTTCTTTCTAGAATCTGACATTCATTTACATTAAGGTAATTCCGCCCCCCATCATTTGCCTATGTGAGCTTTCTGTGAAGCAGTTTTTACGGTGATCCTGCAATAACTGTATCAGGGAGCGTTTCTGGAAAAAAAGAGCTTTTATTTCGTTAATGTTCGGGAAGTGCCGTCTTCCAAATGTTGATGAATACCGATACTGATTCGAAGTTTGGGCTCAAAGACTGGCCATTTTTCGCCGGAACTGATTTTGGAACAGAATTTAAAGTTTGGTCAAAAGCACATCTTTAAGGATTCGTGAAAGAGACAGCTTTCATTTTCTTCCAAAACTGATGCAAATCATTATTAATTATATACCACCGTCCGTTGGAGTTGAACAAATTTTTTTCTACTCGAATGAGAATGTAAAAAAATCACATTATTTGCATCAGAATATTGCAGAAAAAAATTAGTTGATTAGAACACTTTGTTCTATACTGATTTCTAGTATAATTCCAAAAATCTACTATCGGTGGTCTCCAAAATATGTATTTCAAAATTATACTTTTCTTTGAATACCGTTTATTTCTCTTCACATACCACGCATTATCCTGGCTAGCACGACCATCGTACGTTCTGGATATTCTGCAAATTATTGCTCCATAAGACGCCAGAGCGATAGTCCGGAAATTGCTTATAGATAACCTAAGTAACGTAAGGAGCTTGCGTCTGTGCTATACGATAATTGAATTGGCGTTACGCTCGATAAAATACAGAAAAAAAACGCAATAAATTGTTTTTGTAATTAGTTGTTTATGACCAAAATATAGACGTGTAGTACGAAGACCACTTCTTGGCTAATACATCGATTAAATTGCCAATTGCAATGGATTGCTATACAGGGTTACTGTCTTTCATTAATTTCACCCATGCCAAGCTTAACGGTGATCAATTCCTTTTGTTCTTTTTCTAGATGCAATATACCTACTTGTCGTACATGCACACCGCTGTTTTGCGAAAAAGTTAAACGTCACCTTGATCGATTAATATACAGAGCAACCTAATTTCACATTAAATTGTACCGTACAAAATGAAATTTTCCAGACTTCGTTTTTGTCGTATGAATTTTTTATTTCATCTCTGTTCAAATCCACAGAAAATTTATCTTTTAACTGGTTAAATATTCAGCATGAATAATGGCCCAGTAATTATTGGTTACTGTAATCCGTTGAACGGCAATTTGTCAGCGTAATTCAGGAGACGCCTAATTATCCACCTTTTGGTAATTAATATGCAGCCTTGAACCTGCAGATCATTGCCGATACGGTTAGAATAATTATTGTATACAAATATCGGAGTTGGAGTATATCCAGAAAATTCTATAGTGAACTAGCGAGAGAAAGAGACGTATGGATAAAAAGCGATAGGGAGAGGGCATCAGAAAGTATAACCGCGACGGGACTGATGTAAATGACCAGACAATGACGCGCAGGCCGGATTCAGAGAGCCGGAAATTCGTATAATACCGCGGAAACGCGGAAGAATTATATTTGTTAGGGAAAATGAGTGACTCCGTTACTATCGCAAAAGTATAGCGGAGCACTGTGGCGTGTGCGAGTACCGGAGCTCGAGGTCGATATGATCTGTTCATGGATCGGCCGGATACGCCATTCTTGTCATCCCGTCTATTGTTTGTTTCGGTAAAAATTTCACATCACATTCACATAATCATGGTTATCGGCTTGATACTTAATGACAAAAGGTCATCAGTCAACTGACCGATCAAGATACTGTATGTGACTAGACAGGATCTTTCTCTCGTTGCGAATACATTTTGCGTTCAATTATTTTCCTGTATAAGAAAGGGAGAAAAAAAAATTAGTTCACTTTCCAATCGTGTACTTATCGCGGAGCTACCTTATTTCTGGATATTCGAAGTTTGTGAATAGTGCTTTTCAAACTAGAAACTGTGAAGAGTGGGCAAAAAAAAAAACCAGATCGATTTAAAACTTGAATAAAATCCGAACGCGTTGACGGATTTTCAAAAACTTTATTTCACTCGAAACTATAAGAATAAACCTTTCGCTTCACGTTTGAAAATCTTCATTCCTTGCTGAGATACACGCTTTTAAAAACTGGGTTTTGAAAAAGTCGCTGGGAGGATGAAAAAAATTAATATTAAAGAATGTTCAACTTAACTTCCATCCAAAATTATTATTCAAAGATTATTATTAATTTTTTTCATCCTCCCAGCGACGTTTTTAAAACCCATTTTTCAAAAGCGTGTATCTCAAAGAGCAATGAAGATTTTTCGGATTTGCAAACGCGAAACGAAAGGTTCATTCGTCTACTTTCAAGCGAAATAAAGTTTCCAAAAATCGGTCAACGCGTTCAGATTTTATTCACATTTCAAATCGGTCTGGATTTTTTTGGCCCATCCTGTATATACCCTGATTTAATTCAATTCCTCAATTACCAACGTAATTAACGAAATAGATATGAATCTAACCGAGTCACAATCAAAATACTTAAATTAATCGTTTTCCTGCTTCGAAAAGTCGAAATGGTTTTTCCGATGATTACATTGAAAGATAAAAATTCAAATTGAATTTCAGTAGAACGATTTTTGGATATCTATCATCCGTCGATCAGTAGTAAAAATATTTCCCTCAAAATAATCAGCCGTTGGTTTGTGGAAATTTTTCTACCTATTATACCCGGTGGTTGTTCTGGTTGTTGAACTGCCGTAGTCGCGGTTGGTAACTAGTCAGACATCCTCGATCCGCCTAGGTAAAGAGGTGTCGCCGTCTGTAGGACTGAATAACACTCCACTGCCTATTTTTACCCCATACTAAAGTAACTCGTCTCATATGTATCAATTTTTGAATCGAAAGTATCAATATTACTTATATTTAATCTTAGAAAACTTGTTCGAATTATAATGACGATCATTGGAAATGATTCACAACGGATATCATTAGCAGATCTCGTATGAGCTCGTATTTGTCTTACCTAGTTTATTCAACACGAATAAATACTAACGAGGTGTTTTTTATTCAGGATAAAAATGCGGCACATCATTTGGGCGGCGTGCATCCTGGCGTTGGAAGTTAATGCCGGTGCGGTTGGTAAGGCATGGGACATCTCGCCGAGTTCAACCTCTCAATCGTTGGCTCGTCCTTCTTGGCCTCGTCTCGAATCTTCCGGATCGGGATCGGTATTCGAAGTTCGTAGCGTAAGCGGAGTTGGCCGTCTTGGCGTGGTCGCTAATCCACAGGAGGTGGACAATCACCGCAGAAATGAGCGTGGGATAGAAGACTTCGATGTAGAACCGCAAGAGTACATCGAGGATCCAGCCTTCGAGGATTTTCTGCGTAATCGGAGAGGGCTTGACGACGTGGAGGAACTTGAGGCCGATGAAGCTTGGCTCGACTATGATCGAATAAAAAGAAGCGTCGACCAAATCGAGGAACCGACAATGCACCATTTCACAATCCCGCACATAGACCATCTGAGGAGACCTAGAGTCCGTAGAGAGGCTGAAACGAAGATGGAGAAGATATCCGGTACGAAGAACGTCCGCGAAGCTAGACTAAACTCACCGGAAACTTGGTCGAAACAGCCAATTTCCGTCGAGTTTCGACGTCAATCAAACTCGGACCAAAATCTTTTTGAAAAAGATCTTCAAGGGTCGCGTAACCATCAAGCACCCAAGGCTGACTTCGTTACTGGTCATCGTCGGGACTTCCCCGATAGTCGAGAGTCGAGGGAAATGCCCGCCCTTGCGAGGGCCTATCCAGATTACGTACCACTGTTCCAGGAGAAGGTCAAGGAGCGTGACTTTGACGTAAGAATTCCCCGGCGATATCATTCCGACCGTTTTGAAAGCGATAGAGACTTCGACATGCGAAGACCGGCCGATGGCTCCTACTATTACAACCGATACAACGAGGAAGACATCCACCCTTACGGCAGAGCTTACGCTCCATCGAAGCCAAAGAGAATCATCTACTATGCTCATCTTCCCGAAGTTGCTAGGAAGCCCGTTGACCTCAGAAACTATCGATACCCTTATGACGACGTGGTGCGTTCACCCCCCGTCGCAGTCGCAAGCTCAACGTCCTACAACCGAGCACCAGGAAACGCGGACCCAAATAATTATCGTCACAGATCACCCTACTCTTATGATGCTTACAGGCCTTACCGGCGAGATCCGTACAGACGACCCTACGATGGTCATCAACAATCAAGGCTCGACGAAGACCATTACATGGACCGTGCAGCGCTGAAGGAAGATTCAAGGGTCCCGGAACTCAGCAGAGAAATTCTGGACAAAAAAATGTATAGCAGATCTGGGGATAGAGCGGAAGCCAGGTTGCCATGGCCGGTGCAAATTGGAACGGAAGTAAACGTTAAGGATGACGAGAGGATTCCAGGGCGAAGGATCTTCGGACAGAATGATGATTATAACAGGTACAGGGTGAACGCCAAGCTACATGCCAC
Source organism: Macrophya alboannulata (assembly GCA_949628255.1). Classification (NCBI taxonomy): domain Eukaryota; kingdom Metazoa; phylum Arthropoda; class Insecta; order Hymenoptera; family Tenthredinidae; genus Macrophya; species Macrophya alboannulata. The sequence continues at coordinate 14,069,935 of OX451209.1, forward strand.
AACCGCGGATTCGGATAATTCGAATGATGATCAACAAAAGAGCAACAATTAGCACACTCGAGGAGAGATTATTTGATATTCGGTCAAAAATTGTTTCTAATGTAACGTTAAATCCAACATTGGGAATACCTTTACGAGAATAAGTCTTATCGTGATTTTAGATTAAGGTGAATATGTTTTCAATATCGATTGTATTGGTGTAGGATTTTATGCTTTCATCGCTATTGGCCGCTTTCCATTCCGCACAAGCCTCACCATGATTTCTCATTAATAATTTTTAATTTATAATAACATGGTCTCGCATGGGACATGAGGAATGGAATTAGGCCATTGCATTTTTACTTTATTCAGGTGATTCAGAGGACTAGAAATATTTTAGACGTGTAATTTTTAGTAATAAGCAATATAAACGTAATACCGATATCATGATTTTTGACGTTGTTTCAAACCTGTATTTACACATAGTTACTCATCCCGATGTTCTATAATTGTCAACTTTAATTCTCCACAGATCACTGGACACTACTGAATACTTTCTTGAACAAAAAATTTGCTAGAGCGTCTGAAAAATTATTTCTTGACGTTATTTTGCGGACATCTGATAGCCATGTGTTCATCTGGAAGCGAAACGTCAAGGTCTATTTTTTATTCAAAGCCTTTTTTAGATAAAAACGTGCATCGTTATCTAGTCGTGAATTATCTGCATCGTTTCAGTGTCTCATACGATCAAATTTAAAAAAAAAAATGCAATCACCTTGTTAGTCGGTTGCCCTTTCATAAAACCAGACAGTTCTTTGGGGGTCATGTTCAAAATTGTGCATGCAGTTTGGTGGGCTTCGCGATGACTGGCTTCACCATCACCGAAAGAAGAATCCATTTCCGAATCACCGACGTGGCTGTTCAGCTGACTTAGAAATTGCTAAATGCAGGATTTCGCAGTGATTAAGCACAATCGACAGCAAGGAGTAAACAATTGAACTAAGAATATCTGATTCTTTTAATTTACTGATATAGCGGCTGAATATTCCGAGCTGCAGTTTTCAGCTGCGTTCAATCGATCGCGCATGACTTCAAGAAGTTCGTCGCACTTTAATTTCATCGAATCGATCTCCTGAAGCATCGATTTCTCGTACTTAGAAGTAAGCTTCGTTTCCATCTGTTAATTAAAAATGCGATAAGCAACGACGACAATATGGACTAAATTTTTAGAATTTTTCTTACTTTTTCTTTCGAGTCAAGTTCTGACTTTTCATTTTTTGATACCAGTTTTTCCTTCTCGTTCAACAGCAGCGATATCTACGTGGGGTAAGTATTTTTCAGCTTGTCTAATATCTAAAGAAACTTCTTTGAAGAATCAGTTTCCATGAAAAATTTAGGTGAGTACCTTGGCTTTCAATTGAGCATTCGTGTTTCTTAGCTGAGCCAAATCGTTTTCAACTTCTTTGCTTTTGGATATTAACTGGTCCTTTTCTTTTGCCAAATCTGCTAGCTGCCCTTTATAACTGTTCAGCAAAAATCCTTTGTTGGCGTTTGCTGACTCCGATCTAAGTAATCTGCAAAATATACGAGAGATATATCGCGTTATCTGTGATGACGAATGATGTTTTCGAGTGTTTGTATGGTTGATTGAACCTACTTGTTCCTGAGTTGAGTAACTGTGGTAAAATCCTCGTCAACTTTTTTTTTCAAGTTAATAATATCTCTGCTCTTCTGCATGTCTTTCAACTGTATAAAGTTGTTTCGTTCGTGACGGTCTTTGCCAATCTTTAACTCCATCCATTCCCTGGTGTCTTCAAATTTCTTACGAAGGGATGAGTTCTCGTTAATTAGATCGTTCAAATTAAGTTCCGTGGTTTCCAGCTCTTGCTTGAGTCTGGTAAAACGTCTGTCCAAAGATTCGTGTTGCTTTGTTTTTTCTTCAAGAACTTTTTTCGTATTTGCTAACTCCTCTCTTAGTTTATTCGACATAACGAGGGCTGATCTTAGCTGTAATTTCATTGTAAAACAGAATGCACTGAAATATGTGTAACCTTAATTCATATCGTGAGATCGGCGGAGTTACTTTTCGATTAAGTTTTTTCGACAATTTTCCAAACCGTTTGCAAGCTTTGTGACCCTTTTTACCACGGCTGTTCACTCTCCTTCCATCGAAGGCGTAAGGTCCAAATTTTTCTAACACCGAACCACAGATTCGGACAATTTTTTCCTGAAGGATTTCGTTCTCTCTTATCGCTTCCATTTTAGTATTTCGCAGGGCCCTTGAATTATCGAAATTATTAAGAGTAAATATTTAACGAGTGAACAAATTTGAATCTTTACTCCGTTCCTCATCTGGACCATTATTATCCAAAAAGGTATATCTAAAGTACCATACGAGTGGAAAAAGTTCACTGATATACAGTTCTGCTCTCCATCCATCATTTTATTACGTTTTTTGAATTGAATAGATCGGGATAAAACTTATTCCAAATCTCACATTTAATGCTAAGAAATTTATTATTCCCATTATCATCAGTGCCCCAAATTTTTTCATACCTAAACTATCGCTTAGAAAATTCCTTCTCATTTTACTTATTACATATAATACGCAAGATCTCAGACCTTTTGAATTTCTCTCGAAGGTTATACTTTTTCTTGTGAGCTCTTTCCAGCTCATCTCTAACGTCATTATACTTTTCCTCGAGATCAGAAATAATTTTTTCATACTTCGTTTTAAGAGAAGAAATGTCTCCGGTAATTTCCGCTGACCGTTTGTCGTGTCGATTGATCACGCTTATCTATAGTTTGAAAAAAAGAATTCTCTGCTTCAAATTTTTTCTATAAATATTATTAATGGTTCGTGAAAATTTTGGTTTGTGTATGTGGCCAGGTTACGGTTGATCAATCTCTGATCGTTACTCGAGGCTGACCTCGCGTCCGCGATTAAGGGCCTCTTCTATGAGCCACTGTGGTGCCGGTTCGTCTTCCGCACTCCAATACTTTGAGGATTTTCTGTCTTGGCGTAAAGTCGTACGTGAGAGGTTTTCCGAGTTGATAAATTCGTCGTTCTCCCTCCTTTGGACAAGCAGCTTGAACCCTGAAGGCTCGTTCATTTTGACCGGAGCAGTTTGTATAATTACATGTTTGTTTGACGGTGCTGGTGCGGTCTCGTGATCTGTAAAATTAGATACTATCTGAGCGGTTCGATATAAGGCGGTAAAAACCCACCAAACCTTACATAATAGTTCTGTACTACGATATTAATCGATAGGTATAACATAACGTGTATGGATTATTCGTTGAACGTTGTATACATATACCCACTCCGGATTAATTACGGGTATAACTTTGGAGCCTGTAGGGACAAGTCGTTCTTTGACTAATGAATTTAGTTCGATAAGTCAGCCACCTGCCATGCCGTCGACATTTCAAATCATATGATTACCTTTCTTAACTTCCCGCTATGAAAATTGAAAATTTTCAAAAGAAAAGGGAAATTATTGGTTTCAGTCCGATTTTCTAAAATTAAGTTTTCATCAGATTTCGACGTTTTCAGTTCCTAGGAAGCTATTCTGACTATTTTTGGATGGACGTCCGTATATGTGTGTGTGTGTGTGTGTAAACAAATTTTTGTCGTACGATATCTTGAGAACAAATCGATCGATTGGAATGGTTCTTGCGGCGATCGAAAGGGTTCATCAAGACTTAGATCTGATTAGATTTTGGAGTCGATCGGTCGAGTAGTTTCCAAGTTATTCGAAGAATAAAAATTAAAAAAAAAAAAAATCATGTTTTTAGCGTATAACTTCTAAACTGTTCGTGCGATTATTCTCAGAACTTAACCAGGGTTGCGTCTTGGATAGCCCTTTCGATTGCCGCAAGATTCATCAAAATCGACCGATTAGTTTAAAAGATATTGCACGACAAAAATTCTTTTTTTTTTCTGATGGACGTGAGTTGATTTCGAATCTCGAATCTGTCAAATTGTTTAAAAACTATTAAAAATGTCGCACATAAACGTACAGACTGAACGATATCTTCTGACATTAAATATAACTCCTTAAAACCTAGAAATATTGACATTTGACAAAAACTCGATTTTTGAAAATCAGACGGAAAGAAAATTTGTATACGGAAAACTAACTATACTTATAATCTTCTTTAATGTATTATGAACACAATAGTATCAATTTATTGTAACGTTCTTGACACATAGCGGAAAGTTTTTAGGGTTGGCTCACAGGTCAACCGGTTTCCTGATTTATAAAAAACAAATTTTTAATATCATTTTTCTACCGTTTATCAGAATCTGGTATTCATACCAATGTACAGTATCCATCTACCTATCCGCGGGTACCGACAACTCTCTGTAATTTTATTCGAGTTATCTGTAAGCTGCTGCCGCGTCGTGGCGGTGCCTTTCACTAGCGAAACCTTGCAACATAAATATTCCATTGAATTCTTAACCGAAATGATTTCTAAGTGTTTTTCTAAAGTCCTTAGCAATTTTCCGAAGAATATATTATTCCCGAATCAGCAACGATTAAATTTAGGCCGAAAACTACTCGAAAGAATTACCAAAAATTGATCGATTTTTAGGAATTACCGCGGCAAAGGTTACCTCGAAACGCGTCCGCGTCCGTACCGTATACAGGACATTATCGAGCATTATCGGGCCATATGGAATTTGGGCCTGAAAATGGTCCCGTGCAGGAAATTGCTAACGACTTAAACGTTGGGGCGGTCCCGGGTCCCGGGTCCGGGGTCCTACGAACCTAGTGATGGATGGACCTCGCTCTTGGACGCCACTCTGTAATTTGGGGCGTTATAAGCGGACCACTAACACGGAGGTGGACGGTGTACTCTGGTACTATAACCTTTGGCATATGCCAGGCTGTTTGTCCACGGATCGACCCAGGCCCGAGCACCTTATGCCCTCGAGCGTTCTTCGAATGCTGTACTACGCTGCACTGTGTCATCTGGATCGAAGTCATCAATTTTCATACATCATGCATCGAGCACGTTCGATATAATTCCATATTTCTTTGTTAATAAATTAATCGCCGTGTGTTTGAACCAGTTCGGACGGAGGTAGAGGGTGAAATCTCACCGAGTCCCTTATGACGTGAAATTATTGTGGATAATACACGATAGTTAACCGGCGATTAGCCCATCCGTCTGTCCGTCGGATTATAGTAACTCTCCCCCCGAGGCACCGCGGGACGCCGCCATGATAAATGACCAAATGTTTCAGAGTTTTTAGCCGCGAACCGCTCGCCTACCCGCTTGGCGAGCTCGTCTTGGGCGAAGGTCGCTGCCACAATTTCGCCGTAAATCACTGTAAACGCTGACGCAAACGCCACGGTAATTAGATACACTTACCAGGACGCAGAGTTAGACGAGCCAGAGGTGCTTCTTGAGGATTCAAACTCCGTACGACGACGTCGCCGTGCTGTACTTCGGTCTTGCCGATCTGATTATGGACAGAGAAAAGCAAAGTTTCAAGAAGATGATCTGAAAGGATAAGGGTAATGGTAAAATTTCATATATAAGAAGCGTCTAGCACGATGCGTCTAACGACCCCATCTCTAAGAAACATCGAGAAGATCCCCTGAGTAAGGTTAAAACATTGTAATTAAAGCGACAGCATCTGTTCGCTGCGGGCGAAAAATTCGACTATACTGTTGTAATTTTTATTATTTTCGTGGTGTTTTTTTGTTCTTCTTATTCTTCTTCTTCTTCTTCTTCGGCTGGTACATCGTTAATCCATTGGCCACCCCCGAAATCGAGGTACGGGAGCCCCGACGCTCGGGTGAACGTCTAGCGAGGGGATTTTTATGCAGATTGGGACGGCCTGCGCGTAATTTTGAGACTCACCGTTGTTTATTGCCAAATCCTTTTAGCCTTGGATGGGGTGTGGCTTTCTACGACCTTCTTCGTTCCCGTTTTCGTCGTCGCGTTGCTCCTTCTGCTGGTTGCTCAACCACTGTGATATTAAAAAAGCTAATTCGTCCGGCCCAGGTATTATCCTAACGACATTCGCACTTAGTAATTTACAACCCCGAGTAGCTATGAAGCTTTAATGGAATTGCCTTAATCAAAACTAATGCCCATCGCTGTCTACATCTCCACCTTCGAACGGCTCACTCAACGCGTAATAAGGCTAAGATATAAGTTTCCTGAAATCGACAATTATTAGTACGTATCGCGTATTCAGAGAATGTACCATATAGGTAGGTACACCTCGGAAATCATTTCTCGCCAATCACCGGTACGTTGTGAAAATATATATTATTCTATCCGGTTGGTTTCTTCACAACGTCAAAACACAGACACGATTCAAAATTACACAGTCTCATTGCATCGAAGAAAAAGTGGCTATCGTAGGACTCAGATCGCACATCGTTTATCGAAATTTCAATCATACGACTACTGATCAGTTCTTCTCAAAAATCTCTTCTGTAGACAGTGAAAATCGAAAAACAACTTTCTCGCTGGATCACGGTCAACCGCTGGGGTACAAAAATCGTGGATCAATGAATTCGACTTATTTTTCCCGTGCAGATAGCGGCATTGTGCTTGGGCAGGGAGTTGCGGAGAGGTGTACATCCATATGTATATCTACTTAAGGTATACGTTGATGGAAGGCCGGCCCCGATGGTGATCTATCATTCGTCTCCCCGCGAGAGGATCCGCTGGGCACATCAGCTGTTCAGTAAAGCTCCACAGATTCTCACGTGTAAAACACAGGCAACCCGTGACTGCCGTAGCCATTAGCTGCAGAAGGAAGATACCGCATGCTGTGACTAGTCAGATCCTTCAGTCTGAATTCATTTATTGGTAAGACTTTCTTTTTTCTTACAGTATAATAATTTACGCCTTCAAGATTTGACTTTGATCTATAAAACGTACGGCGTCGGATCCTCCAACTGACCGAAGAATGAGGTACACGACGAGGAAATGATCCTATGAGACTCGAATCCAATCCTGAACTAAAATATCATCATTTTCTTATCGTGACGACGCTTTCGCACGTTCGAGGTGTGACTAACCTCTCGTCTGGTCCCTCGCAGCTTTTGATACGAAAATAATTCGTATAATACCGGGGAAAAAACGGCTTAATGGAAAAGTGCGTTCCAGCTAATTTCGCGTGCCTCTCACGACCCCCGGGCCAGATTATTCAATGCTACGGGGGTATAAGGTGGTTTAAATATACGAAAAAATGAGTAAATCTGTAATAGGATTATAACTCGAAGCTCGTAGGCCGTTGCTGAAGTAGACACGAGCGAGGCGCGTGCTCGACGCGCTTCCTCTTCGCGAACTTGCGAAAGTATAATGCATATATTTAAGTACAATCTGAGCGAACAGGTCGTTCTCTCGAATAAATTTCACTGCAACCTCGCGAATAATATTTACGATACTTTATATCGTCGGTTATGATATATATACTCGTATCGTAACGGAAAATTTTCGAATTTCGAAACCATATATGCGCGTATAATCCATCGCACATTCTACACCGCGGCAATTGCGGATCATTTATTACCGGCGGTAATAGTTACGCGAATTTTCCAAGCCCGCGTACGGATCAGATTTATGATACGTGGATATTTTTGGATCATCGTACTAACTACTCGACGCTCGAGTATTGCATGGCCTGCATATGCAAACAGAATCATTTTGCCGTTTAATTAGAGTCGATTTGAAATGAACACTGGCAAAATTTCGGCTCTTTCGATCCTCTATTCCGGTCGTTCGGACGTACTGACACCGAATATACGTGAACATATCGCGGATTATTGAAATTCATTACCGAAAACGATGCGTGTGGTCCGATTTTGAAATACCGGACTAAAATTGGACGAGCTAACTTCGTGACGGTACGATACGCGATAATTTAAAGTGTTTCAAACTTTAGACTCGGGTTTACTTCTCTCCGGCTCCCTTCGGGGTGGATATAGGTATATAGATATATCCAAGTAGTATTTAAATGGCAAGTAGGTATCTTCCCGTTCCATCCTCGCCCACGTTGGTCCAGCGTGCGGCAGCGTCTCCTGGGCGTCTCCGAGCTCCAACCGAGTCGTTATACCGCAAGCGGTCTTTGATTAACAACGACGCCTTTGGTTCGTAAGCTGAAGAGAGCGAGATAGCTCGGGTTTGTAACGAGACGGTGGTGGAAAGCGAGAGCCGCAAATGTGAAGATGTCTCGGCACAGTCGAGTCTGTTATATCTTCATTACACCAAGGCAGAGTTACGAACTGAACGTGAACTCCTGGTGCTACTAAAGCCGAAGCCTGCGAATGCCCACGCGTATCCGAGTTATCATTGCTGATAATTTCAATTTCTTTTTCCTCGTTTTGGGGTCCCGTTTTAACGTCGTTCTTATCTTTTTTTTTTCAACGAGTCGGTATACCGCGCAACGACGGATCAACGTATCGAAATCAAAGTTGTGAATAATTGATCGTTGGACTAAGAGTATAGAGATTTTCTGAAGTTAGCAACCGCGGCGAACCGTCTAACACGAGTTTTCGACTCGAAACTCTTATTGGTTGTATCCTATATACGAAACGAACGAAATGCATAAGTATTTCCGGCAATATTCCTTGCGGAGGGAGGATTCTTAAGGCGACTTCCGGTTGTGAGGCGAGCTAGTGTCCCTAATTACCGTGTCGGTTCATGAATACGATTGCCGCTGTTCGCTGCACGGAAGCCTGGCATGGCGTCACTGGTTGTTACTTGCTCATGAATTTATGTATCTGCATTCTGCAACGCGGCTTTTTTTTATTGCCTTCTCAGACGTTGACCCTTTTTCTATTATTCTATTATAAAATATGTTTCTTTGATATTTTTTTTATACCCTCTGTACTTGAATCGCTTCACTCGTATCTGAATTATCGGTTCTTTTTATTGCCGTTTGTTGCCGTTGTTCTCATACTCGTTTTCTCGGTATACTAGCTAAGTATTGTATGTGGCGGCCGTGCGTTCGACCAACGTTTGTTATGTCTTGATGGAAGAAGGAAACCATCCGCGATTTAACATATTAGCGTTAATTAAGGCAATTATGTCCCCGTCGTGAGCATGAGAGTGTGTCCGATCCTCGACTGATCCATATTCAACAGTCATTTCCGTCCACGCCACGGCAAGACCTCGCAGCAGCTCGTCGCCCGTACGTTGACAGTCATCGTGGGATCTTTTATGCCGTATATGACCTTTCGTGAAATTGAGGACAACGTAACCCTGCATAGACGATCTTGATCGCGTATAATGATTAATAAACCCGTCAAATCCATCCTTGACTGATCTCGTTAGCTACAAATTTGAGGACAGACCTGTCCATGTGATCCATGAACCAGGTTTGGTTCTCAGTTTCGCGATAGCCAAGGGCGAAATAAACGGATGCTATTGTTTTCGGGAATGCGTTCGGATCAGTGTGACGGGTGGATATCATCTTCCGAGCGCAAAACGATAGCAGAAAATTTTCTCTGGGATCTGGAGACTTCGGAGACTTCCGGTATTCGTTTGGAGAAGTGGAATTATTTCAGGTAAGCATCTACCAGGCGAACACAAGCGGGTAAACTCGAACCGGGCAGGTCTAGCTTTGCGGGATGACCAATGGCAGAAGAGGACACAGCGCGCGCCGTTGGTATCGATCCTAGTAACAGAGAGCGCCCGGGTCACCCGCGGGTCCCTCTCTCAGTTTTCTCACTCTCTCTTGAATCCCGGCTTCAAGATTTATTCAAGCTATGAAAATGTTGCGCTTGGTACCCGGCTGGAAGCCGGTGTCCGTTTTCCCATGGAAACACAGCAAGCCTTCCAGCGTCTTTCTTTGAGTCCGCAAGCCCGAATCCGCGACCCCAGAACGACCTTTCCTCTTCAACCGAGACGCATGCGTCGGAGGACACGCTGAGTCCTTCCTCCAAACCGAGAGGAGGACGATAATGTCACCAGAGTGCGTGTCGCGCTTAGCCGATGACATCTCTACGCACATGCGTGGATACTCGGCCTATCGGTGGTCACGTTATTAAAATTTTCGAACCAATGACGTCTGCGATTCAAGTTACATGGACTCGCCCACCGAAAATTCCAAAATCTTACACATTCCGAAGATCTCTTGCATTTCCATCCGAAGGGCGGCGAGGGGGGATGGCATATCCGGCCAAGGGATGATTTTAAAAAATTTTGCCAGTATCGGACTCGTCAGTTTCCCGAATAATCTCTGATCATTACCCACTGATCCGTTGATTAGATAGCTACGGACAATTTCACGGTAAAAATCACGTGAATTAGGTACTTTTTTCGAAATCCTTAGAGCGATTGAGAAATCGATATCTCACTATCTGAGTACCGGTCGAGATTGGTAAACTGGTATTCCGGATAGCACCTTGGGCTGAGAATAGTGGTTGAGTAACGATCGGTTGACCTTGTCTTCTCTCCTAAACGAAAGACGAAAAGATACGAGTGGATAGATATACAGCTGGTAGTGAAAAAGGATCGCAAAGGAAAGGACGTAGTAAGCGCGTGTGCGTTCTTGCAGGAAATTGTGTGCCCGGCTAAAGGATATCGGGTATAGAGAAAGAGGCCATCGTAGCCACGGGATTCACGGGGTTCTTGGCATCGAGTGGCGTCCAGAGAATCGGTTTTTGTTGCCTCAGACCAGGTCTCGTCCTCTCGGCATCCTCCGAGGACCGCCCACTCGATTACCCCGGCGATGATGAGTGCGCGGGCGGTTTGGGCCCTCGTACCGCACATCAGCGGGGATCACCTTCGATATCGTCTCATGTCGGGTAATGGGAGAAATAATTTTTGACGCAAAAATGAACAAAAAAAAAACAAATTTCAAGGGAAAATGAACACCCATACATGTTTCATTTCATCACACACGAATCTCTGTAAAGAAGAAATACAGGCTCTTGTTCAAGTGATGCACAAATGTACCAGAAACAGTTCGAAAGAAACCGATTGAGAGAATCAGATAAATCGAAGACGTTGAATCTAGTCTTTCGAAAGGGTATCCGAATGTTATAAAATCGTTGATCAATAACCGTGCGTCATCTGATCCGGTGAGTGTGGGTAGTCATGTATGTGAACAACAAAGAGTAAATCTTATTGTTTATAATTCGAATTTTCCCGGTATAGAAATGTGACTTTGGTCTTCGCGAGCGATGAGAAATCGCCTCCATATGATAAGATCTGATAGTTCCTCTTTCCAGTCGATTTGTCCTCCTTGCCGAGCGCTTTAGCTCTCATAGTATCGCGTAGGTATTATGCTTACAAACATACCCATACGTACGCACAACGAACTAAGTGACACGCATTCGTTTTAAAGGTATAAGGCAATGCGCACGGGGTTCTGATTACCCTCGAGTTTGCCTCAGCTATATCTGCTGGCCATCGCGTGGCGTAAAACCTGATACAGTTGTAACCATATAGCTGTCTAAGAGCTCACAAAAGCAGAAGTTGACGTCTCAATTTTTTTTCTACGTCAGATAACATTGTTAACCTGCAGTCGACCAAGACCATGTTATATGTGCTAAGCCGTTCTTAGAGATCTTTCGAAATTAATTTTACCTCCAAAGACTAGCCACTGGTCATCTTTGCTTTACAATACACTGTCACTCACCCCTTTTATAACACTTATTTCAGCTCATTCAGCTACGTGAGTTACGGCGAAGACGAATATGTCCTCGTGTTCATAGTCAGGCCTAATGTTTCAGTTAGCAAAACCAACAATGGATTATGGATGCAGGAAAGAGCGAAAATTTTTTATATTTCGAATACATGACCCCACGTTATGGTTTCTACTGTTATAACGCATGCATTTCCGAAGTTAAATGGATATTTATTATAGGTACGAACGGAAGGATTCCGATTTTTTGATTTTTTTTGGTATCGGTATAAAAAGTGGTGATGAATTTGTTCGCAGTAACCGTGCTGTCAGTATTCGGGATAATTAGCCGTTCATAATTAATTACCTATACAAACGTTAATAATGATGTAGCTTGCACATAGTTAGGTACAGCGTAGCGTTCGTATAGACGAGTGATAATTAACAAATATTCAGAGCGCTTCAGGGAGACACGGTAGTTACGGTACGTAGACCACAGCGAGTTCGCGGTTTTAATTAAAATATTTTAATTTCGAGCTGGAAACGAGTTGCGAGTCCACGCGGTTGGATCGGAACGTCAAATAAGAAGAATAAAGTGACCCGGGGAACACTGGAGTCAGTACGAGTGTATTATTCTGTGAATATTACATTTGTGACTTCGCATTTGCGGAGGGTGGGAGACGCCGAGCGTCGGTTCCTAATTTCCTCCGGGATACGGAACGTGGAACAGTATCGTCCGCAACTGCACCAGTTCTACGGGCTTGCATTATTCACCAAACGTAGAATTATATCCGAATATTGTCGAGAGAAAAAAAAATTTTACGCGGAATTGAAATCTGCCATGTTCCAAATTTTGATACTCAGTACAATCATCGTTATAATCACATCTTTTCGCAATTTATAGATCCGGCTAATTGGTCTATAGGACATTATCTTCTTTCTTTAATTAAATTTTTTCTTCTTCTTTTTTTAGCCATCACGGTCGTCTCAAGAGACACCGAGGCAACGGCGTGTTTAAAATGTTTCATAAAACTAATGAATTTCATTAAAACCGTTGCTTTTCGTCGCAGTAGATACCGCAGCTACCTCGTTCTACGCCATTTGCGGCGAAGCTCGAAACCAGGAAAGAAATGCTGACGCAAGCACTTAAAATCTCAACCCCCGGGGTACCGAAGCTTTAAAAATTCACGTCGTGAGAAGAGAGAGTGATAATTTGTTGCCAAGAGGTGCTTTTCACAGCTGAAATTGATTAGTTCCTCCCAGAGTATAAATTCGTTGACGGAGTGGCGACGACCCGGAGATGCTTTAAGTCTTGTCATGGAATAAAACATCTCCAGGGTTTTGCGATTATAAATTGTATTCCTTCAAAAGCAGTAAAGAACTGGATGCAGAGGGGTTTGTCAGCTAGAGCCAAATGAAATTGTATTAAAGTTTCACCTCGGAATACCGAGTTATACGAGCAGCCCGTCGACGCCCCACGAACAACACGGAGATATTAAACTTGTCGCTTTAACGTAAAATAAAGTGAAAACAGTCTACCTCCCTTATTTTTTTTAGCTTAAACACAAACTCTCCTGTCTCTCCCTCGCGGTTACGGGCGAGTCCTAAACCTCAACGAATCACCAATTGAACGGATTACGCCGTATTCTCGCCTGTCGTTCCCGCCAATTTATGCCTAATATTCTCTGAAAAAAAATCCAGGCAAAGATCGCAAAGATCTCTATTCGGCTTCTATTTTTCACTCCTAGCCCTTCGCAGTTTAGCATCATGAGCTTGACTAAAGGGTTAAAATTCGCGCTGCCGGAGTCACGCGCATGCGCGTCAATGCAGCGCATAGTGTAGATGGCGTTGGTTTTCGTTTCGACCAATCAGCTCGCGAGTTCAGAGCCTAGAGTCCTCTGAGCTTTACATTATAGTTTCAAAGAAACGGCCTTGTGTATTGGTAGATGCGCGCTTATACTGATCTACGGACTATGATTATAGAGATTGATTCGCCTGCGTGCGTTTAGATACCCGTACGACCTCCACAGTCGCGGGGACACGACCTCGGTAACAATTACTAAGATTGAAATCCGCAGACAAAGTTGGCATAACCTTTCAATTAGTCATCTACGAAGCGACGGGCTTTCGCTGCCAATTTCTCATGTAGCTGTCGTGCGTGCGGAGGAAACGGAGCGCTATCATCTATCAGCCGATATTTACGTCGCCATAATCTATAGCCGCAATAGTAAGGTGTCTGAGTCTGCCTTGCGCTTCGTCGGGGTTCTTGTCAGTTCGCTTCCTCGCTGACCCCCACGTCTCTTGACCACTTTTCAACCACATTTACCGTTATCGTGGTCATTTACACGCAGGTTTAACAGAATTTCGAGAAAACGATCAAGCTGATTAAATTCATAAAGTGAAATGGTTTTTTTTATTTCTTAGATTGAGGAGTTGGATGCAATAAAGGCATACAGTGAATCATCACGTTTCGAGATAATTGAGAGAAACGCACCATTCATTCAGTTACGGATATTTCAAAGCGATCTTTTCTTCAAACATGCTCCGTCTCGATACCAACCAGACCTTATCTCGACTCCTGAAGCAAATATCACCGATTCAGCAAAATGAATTAACCAAATTTGAGCTGCATGCCCTTGTTGCAAAAAATTGCATAGAATTATAACATTTGACGTCGAATACATTAGAAAATCATAGAACTAGCTGATACTATTCACAAAGCATATAGTGCATCCAAATCTAGACACTGGCAAATTTTTGGATTTTTTGACAGGGCATTTCATTGTATTTTCAAACCAATTCATCCAAATTTACACTAGCAAAATACGTCTTTATTGATTATCAGTCTTGCGCAGCGTTAATTATTTGCCCTTCCTGCAATTATCCCAGTGGAAGATCACTTCACACTGTTCTTTGGATTTGACAAGGTATTTTTCGGTTTATTGTGAATAACTTAACGCAGTGCAGGGTCAACGTGCCCTCGTCGCATCGAACTCCTAAATTATTCCCGTATGAATATTGATTTTCGAAAATCGAGGTAGACGGTCAGGATTTGGCGATGTTATAAAAATCTGAAATAAAGTTTCAACTGATGTTTGAAATGGTATAGAAGCCATGTATATTTACGTATTATTATAGGAAGGAATGGGTTGCGTCAACGGTCGTCCTCGGCTGCCAATTTACCAGGCGCACGCACCTAGCACGGTCATATTTTATTTACGATATAATTGAGATATATTGAAACGTGAGATATAGACGTCTCGCACGGTACGTGTGGATGGATACCTTCTTGCGTCTTGCCACGAGGTATAATTTAAAAGGTCTAAAGAAAAACAGGCCTAACCTCCGGAGTCCAGCGCATTAGAATGAGAGAAAGGAACATAGAACGAAGAAGCGAACGTATGAGCTTATATAGGAGACGGCCGAAACCGCAGTTAACATTTAGTACCTCGCATCACGGCTTCGTTATCCAAGCTTTCATTTTTCTATATGGAAAACATTTTAATTTATCTATATCGTAACTAATTGTTTCGGTAGGTATATGCTATCACAGATATATACCTACTATTATTTCTCAACGCTGCGCAGTGGCTGCGATGATTGGAAAAGTGTATAATTGCGGCAAAATCGAACCCCTCCTCTTTCCTCCCTGTAAAGTTTATATCCAGGTATCGTTTTCGATAACTTTGACTATGCTTTTACGGGTCTTGTGCATATCGAGAGACTCTCGTCTCTCAATTCCCGGACGAGTGAAATATTATCGCCATTTAGTATCCACCCCCGGTTACTTCGTCGTCTTGAGAGGGTGGTGTACGGTAGTGAAAACGGAGGGTGAGAGATCGAAGAGTAGAGGTAGGGTGGAGCGTGCGAACATAAGTAACCTACTTCCAACGGTCGTCAAATTTTAATATCGTCAGACATTGATTTTTCATTTTAACTCGGAGTGGGAATATCCAAAGGAAAAGGAGAAGCAGGAGGAAGAACAAAAACGAAAATAAGAACCTAAGCGAGGGGCGATGAAAAGGGATAAAGAGACGACGCCGTTAACTAACGATAACTTTTAATTAGAAAATCAACTGTCAAATTAATAATCAATCCTGCAGGGCAACGGCACACACGATCCGTTAAAAGCTAATGATTAATCTTAGCCGGTATAGTACGTAATATACATCGTGGAAATAATTTTTTTTTTTTTTTACAAATCACCGGTACGCTGTGAAGAAACATTCAATCGCCTCAGGTTTTTGACAGCTGATTTCTTATAGTATTTTTAAATACAATTCGAAATTGTTGAAAATTTTGTGGACTTCGTCTCAGGTCGACTGATTCCGCCTAAGAAAAATCGGTTAGCGTATGGCAGGGGTCGCATATCCGTTTGTCGCAACTTCTTCAAATTTGAAAGTAATATTCTACGTTAATGTCATTTCGGGGCAAAGTGATGCTTTCAGTTTTCGAAGGATCGAAAATTTCTCTTAAAAAATTGTCTCTTCATCGGATACGCGGTTGTCTCAACAACCAGAAGTAATGTGAAAAAGAAAAGCTGACTATGACCTGATTATATATTTGAAGAGACTAGTGAACCCCCGTGATTTAACCGGATCGATGTAAGCTTCTTTTAGGATACATAACTCCTTGAAAATATCTTTTTTTTCAAGGTTTATATAGGTACACCCTTTTAAAGGCGTTAGGTCAGTCCGCCGGGAAGTTTTTTCTCAATACTAGCTGATACTCACGGAGTTTGTCTATAATAAGGAATAAACAACAAGCCCTACACTGCAGACTTGTCTCGAATCGAGCTTAAAACCACCCGGGTGAGCCTCAACGGTTCACGGAAGCGTAATAAAGATTTCCAAGGAGCAGCTAGAAATTCCGGGCAAGCATTAGACGAGACCTAGAGCGTATCCAACCGCGCGTATATGTATAGTGCCTGTATAGCTACCGCGGCGAGATTTATCCGCGTATAATCACAGAGTCTGGCTTTAAGCATTGTTATTGGTGCATTTTAATGCGAGAGATGACCCGGGGTGTTATTATCGCAGTGGTCTCATCGTCGTCTAACTAAATTAGCGGTTGTCTCGGCGCCCGGGTATAACTCACCCATCTGTCAAACCCGGGACGCCCGAATTCGTTAGTTCTTTAGGTATCCTCAGCTTTTCAAGCGGCAAATTTCCATTTAACTAGACGTTTACGTGACCAGGGCTGTAGACACGGGGTTAGAGGTTTTGAAAATTATTTTCAAGGAAGATTCAGGCATTGAACAGTCCCCAGCATTTCAGATTTTCATCTCAAATCACTGTCGAATTATTTGCGCCATTATAACCGGCTAATATTCAAAGATACTATCGATTATCGAACATTGGCAGAAATCGGTAAAACTAACATCGGTAAACTCGGGTCTCGTCCGTTTAAACTCCGTCACTGTTTCACCGGGTTGTCGATCACAGGTGGTGCGGGTTCCACAGCTTGTTCTCCATCGCGAGGCCGGGTCAAATTTCGGTTTCTCATCAGAAAGTTGATTGTCCCGCGATCTTCTCTAATTATAGCCGGGGTCTCCGTTAATACGCACCCTGGCAACGTTAGATCAAACCTAAAGCTCGTCTCGGAGCAGCGTCCCTCACGTCACATTGATTTATGTCCAAAAAAAAAAAAAAAAACGGTTCATATTGCCTTGTAGCCGAAAGGTTAACCCGATTCTAGAATAACCCTAGCTAGTTGGGACCAAATTCGGCAAAGTTAATTTTTTAAACTTTCCAAAATCACACGGGGTCCAAAAATAATCGTAACCTGCTCCTAAGCCCGACGCAATCTATAGCACATTCCTGTATAATTGTATAGTGGTCGATATACCGTCTCGGACCTCGCTCAAGAAGGGATAAATTCTGGGGCCAAAATCCCGAAAATTGGCATACGATTCAGAAATCCTGACCAATCTTCACCGTGACATTTGTCAAATAAGTCACATGTTGCTCAGACTTATTGATAATTAACAAACCATCGAACTTGGTATGGTAATATCGACAATTCGTAGTAAACATTTCTCCCAAGGTGTGAGTCTATGCCTCTTAAAGTCCTTATGGCACAGGGTTTCAGAATTATCAAAAATACCGAACGTTTATTGTATTCAATAGTGCGTGTTCATAAATTTATCGATCGCTCACGTAACGGGCTGGTGACCTCCCGGGGCGATCGTGAACGTTCTTCCGTGTCGATGATCCAGGAAGAGGATATGCATGTTTAATGCTGTTTAGTTTTTTTTTTCATAATACTATCATGTATGACGTTCGTACCAATCGGATAAACTCAACGATTTTTAGCTGCATTGATAAAAGGTAGATCGCGTGACGCATTTTATTGGTGAATAACTGTAACAGTTATTACAGAATAGTATATCGAGAGGTTATACACACAATCAATTTCACTCTCGAGCAAACGCAGACCCTGCAGGTACCCACTTCCGGTACCTACCTGTGGCTGTTCCACGTCATGTTTCAGAATCAGAAAAGCAAATACGAGGCCTGATTAGGGACAGATTATAACCGGCATAATCCTGGGTCCTCGATATTAATTCAGTCCCAATTAGTACCGTTTCCTTCCCGGCATTAGTGTCACGGTGAATGCGCAATCTCGGAATCTCTGGTATTGTATGCCACCGGTAGACGCGCTCCGACTGCCGTCTTTTTCCATGAATATTACATGCCTCTTAGCAAGTGGAAAGATAATTGTCAAGATGTCTAAATGGGGCTGCAAGGAGGTGCAGGACAGAAAATACATAATACATTATCTCACTGAGTCCACTGAACGTACAACGTACTACTACCACCGATTATAACCATCCTTTACCGCAAACATAATGATGCGACTTGTACCTGCCGCAAAATTGACGCATTCAACTGAAATTTATCCTCAATTATATCGATTTTTGATCATTTTTGATAATTCAGTCGCTTCGCCGGTGTATGTACCTACTCTTCATCACCGAATGGCCATTGAACTTTTTGAGAATATCATCTCCCGTGACTAATAGGAGTACAGGTGTGCCGTTCATTTCTTGAAAACGATCGAATATCTTATTTACACCGTGAACTGACCGTCTGTCATAACGATAATGTGATAGGTATGGATTTACTGGAACGCCACGGGATGTCCTTGCCGCGTGGACCGTCCACTTTCGTGGTAATCATTCTGGCAATTAGTTTTTTATTTTTTCGTGGAGTATAGGCCCAGCGATAATTATACCTAGCGGTTGTATTTCTAAGAATTAAAATATCACACAACATTATTACTTTTTCCCATCATTATATCCGACCACCATCTTACCAGAATGATAATTGCAAAGATTGACGTGCGCAAAAGTCGAAATTTCACGGCTCGCGCTAGTTCTTTTTAGAAATCGGAGCTTTGCTCGCTCATATTCTATAGAGATAGAATGCTACTCGCTTGCGATAGAACGGACGAGCTCACAATCGGCCACAGACCGGAAGTAAACTCGTATAATCAAACGAGCGTATCAAGCGGTATTAGATTACCAGGGAATATCGGATATTCAGTAAGTTATCAGCCATAAGTTGGTTTTTCAAAGATGAATGCAAAATATCTTTATCACCAGACTGTACCAATTCGTTTCATAAAACTGTACAGCTGCGAAGAGATAGTATCCCGCTTAAATTTTGACAGCAATGGTTTATGATCGGAATTCGTTTAGTGGTCCAAATCCGACTTCGATAAGTCAATTATAATTCTTTCTGTATCGCCACGGTTATAATTGGACCGTACTCTCGATAATGGGGGTCCAAAGAAGATTAGGAATAGACTAGGTATATATAGTGTGGAAGCGTGGTATAAGATCGCTAGACCATCGCGTATCGCGAATATAAGTAAGGACCCTCTGCAGGAAAGTCGCGATGACTTATGTGGCTCTGACGCTATCGGTTAACGTTGCTAGAGCTCGACCCGACGTTGGCTGGTGGTTGTGGTTCTCCATAAATCACGTCGATTCACCCACCCACGCACGTACAGTAACCTCGCACACTTCGAGATGCGATATGACAATTAACGGGGCAAAGGGCTGCCGTAATATCGGTTCTAAAACCCTGCAGATAGCTTAACAATTTCTATTTTTAATTCGCGAATATTTCACGACATGACAATGATCGAATGAATGAAACTAATTTCATTAATGCCGAATAACTATACACGGAGATATACCTATGCTGCGTAGTTCCGTTTCCAAAAATTTCCATATAACCGAGTAACGTACCTACGTCGTGTAATATCCGCTATAAAATACTCATATACAACTTCCTTCTACGCTATAGATACAAGTGGACGAGTTTAAACTAACGGAACTTTGCGGAGCGAAAAGAGAATGCCAAAAAATATTTGGACTATGTCTCTACCGTGTATATATTATCATAATCGTTTGTGCCATTTTTATGTTGAATTTAAGTATCAATGTTCATGTAAACTCTTCGGAGATTCGACACGTGAAAGACTCATGGAAATAGAGAAGAAGAATGCCAACGGCTGTGAACTTATCATGTCCATTTTGCCACGAGACACAAATCAAGCAAACAAAAAAAAAACATTGGAATGAACTATAGATGTGAAAATTCATTACCACCGGCATGTTGCAAAATTCGGAATCCTGTTTTTCTGGTCGTTTTGCACGAGTTTTATTGGCAGTTTTTGGAACCTTCTTTTCCGATCACTCTACTGCGAATGGTTACAAGTAAGGATGAAAATGAAAGGTCTGAAAGGTCGAAAGGAAATATCATGGGACCGCGAATAATTCGCAATGTCTCGGGTTTCATTGACGTTTAGCTTCGCCCTGTTCGCCTCGGTTACAAGTGACAAATATGGTCTGGTCGCATAGCTACCGTGTACGGTTGTCGTTATCTTCCACGTAGATCGAGAGGTCTGGGCTTGCTTTTTTACCCGAGTCTCCCCTAGAAGTGGTGGAACATTTTTATTAGGGCAATTCAGACGACCCACAAGTGGTTGGCCTGGTTGGTAGCGATCCACGTTTTGAATACCCTACTCCCGGTGCACCCACACGGTACCAGAAAAGAGCCCACTTGCTATCTACACTGGCGATACCTGTAGTGTTGTGTACACTTAGCTACCGGGCTCCAGAGGCGAGATGTCCTCAGGATAAACACCGGGCTTTGTTCTATCCTTATGAATAAAACATTCGATAACGCATCTTAAACCTTACTGTACACACTGCACACTGACTCATCTCCCCTCAGCTCGCCTTCTCTCATTCTCTCATTCTCCAGGTATCCCCAGCTTTCTCGCACTCATCGTTTCACCGTGTCGTTCGCATTTCTTTAAGCGACATTTTCATGGGTATAAGATAGAACGTTGCATTGCGTAAGGTACGTTATAAGAACATATGTGGTTCTCTTGATAAACGAAGGGATAAATGCATGCGATGCGGTACCATACCTGGGAAAGAAGCGAAGCTCGAAAGTTTGATACCCTGCAAGACTTTTTTAAAGACTGGAATCAATACTCACGCAACGTAACGCAGGACTTAAGCGAAGGCTGAAGAGATCAGAGAGTCAAAGAAAATGTTAGGCTGCGGGGGGTGAGGCGTCTTCATCGTGTCTCAATGTCTCCCCGAAGGCGCTCCGGCAATTTGAGCTTTCATTCGCACAAAGCAGCACCGCGGAAAATGCCGACATAAAAGAGAAGTTAAAACTATGCCGCCGTCTTATTACTGCCAGAGGCCGGCACCCTCTCCGCTCACCCTCGCCCTACTTCTTCTTATTCTCCTTCTCTCTCTCTCTCTCTCTCTCTCGGTCTCACCCTCTGTACTACGCCTCTGTTTATAATGGGGCAAATATTTTCTTTTTGTCTACTTCTCCTCTCAAGCCCACCGCTACGTTGCTGGCTTGATTAAATAATTTATAATCCTTGTCCAGACGCGGAATGTCATTTGAGGGTGAACGCGAACACGGTTAAAACTCCGCTCATCAAATCACGGGGATGTTTCCTCCACGACTGAAAATTTAGTTACGAAAAACAAGGAGAAAAAATCAAATCGGCAAAATTCTATCCGCAAGAAGTGACGAGGCGAAGATTGTCAACGGATTTTCTGGATCCCGAAATGGTGCGAAAATCCTTTGCCTCGGATAACGGATCACTATACCATATGTATATCGGTTTAGTGTTGAGTTCTTCTTATTACAGGTCCGACGAAGAGGGGGGGCATCGATCAAAACTTCGGTGTGACTGTTGCCTGCGACACGTCGTACTGACAAAGAGCGATCACACTTCACCCATGCGAGAGCCATGTGTTATACAGTCTTTCTTTTTCTCTGATCCTGCATCAGCGACAAGAGATAACTAATACCTGCAGGTTCGCTCGTTCCCCATTTCCACCGGCTGTCAAGCGCATAGTTCTAAACTGTGTGACATATTTTAACGGATTACTGTATAAAGTTTACTTTGATGATTCTCTTTTTACTCTTCTTCTTAATTTCTACTTCCCACCGCCTCGCACAACAACCAAAACCTCCAGGTCAAGTATTTGACATAATGTTTCGGCCGCGGTCAGCAGCAATGCTCCCTACAAATATTTTAGTTTTTGCGGTTACTTTGACCACCCCGTTAACCTATGACTCTGTTACAAACACTGCTGTTTGCTATTTCAACTATTCCACGAGCTAAATAATAGATTATACAAAATAGCCAAGAGTCGTGCGACTGTTTTCACATTCGCAGCTATACTGTTCTGTAAAATTCGCTGAACAACTGGCTCCACGTTTAGCTTGGCCAAATAAGATGGGAAGCAAATGAACGAGATCGATTGAAAAAACCACGGAGAACAAATAAGTGTGGTAGATTTAAATTTTGTGGAAAACATCGAGTGACTGCATCAGAAGATGCTTGGAGCTTTGTAGAAATGTGCTTTTTTTCTCATATTTGATCCCAAAGTTGAACTACCACTGGGATCGTTCGCATTCGCTCGTAAATATCTGCATTTATAAACGCAACCCGTTGAACTGTTGGAACGTAGAAGCTGTACGAAGCTTGAAAATACGACGAGTTCCGGCCCAGGGTGAGTTTAGAATTTTATTTTATTTCATTTTTTGCAAACCAGCAGAGAACGTGCACAAAGCAGAAACGGGATGCTGGCCAAAAGCGTGGAATTACTTATGTCTGAAAATTCTTTCAGATATGTCGACGTGCAGGAATGAAATATACAAGCGACTGAGGTAGCTCTCTGTACCTACCTACCTAGGAGCGTGAAGTTCTCGGGTTTTATACTTACAGCGGTAAAGGTGTCGCATTGAAATTGCGAGCACGTACATACATGCATACGTACCGCGCTGCACCGTGAGCAATAATTTGAGAAATTATAATTCGCACCATAAACGTGTCTCCAAGAAAGAGAACGCGGTGCGGGTTTAACAGCCACCGATTCTATACTGCATAGATATGTATCTTACCACTTTATGCGCACGATGCCGTGAGTATGAGTTCGATTCTGGCTACACCGTTGTTATATTCAAATTTAGATACTTGGCTAGTCCATGACCGCGTGACTAATATCCACCACATTGCCGTGCTGATAATAATCATAATAATCTTCATAATGATAATAACACGAAATTTTATCTTGTGTACAGAGTTACTTCAGCGTATAAGTATAATAGCTACAGTTATAGACGTACGAAAATATAAGAATTAATTCAGGTCTGATTCCTCTTCGAAGGATACGAAAGATAAATTTAATTTCACCAAGTCACATCATAGCAATGAAATCGCTCTACAATATTCAAGTTTTCCTCGTTTCATGGCACAATTTTCTCTCATTGCTATGTGGTCTCGTTGAAATACCAGTTTTTGCAATTTGGTATTTCTGGGTCGATGCCTACACGTGATTTACTCAATGGCACAGAAATGCTGTGGCTTCTATTTTCCGTTCCTATCGTGTGCATAGCAATTAACAAAAGTCTGTGCAGTTGATTGACTTGTAAAAAAAAAAACTAAGCGGTAAGGTTGCAGGTTTGATTTACGAGTCGATTGACCAGCTAGTGCAGATTTCGCGCACTCTAATG
Source organism: Macrophya alboannulata (assembly GCA_949628255.1). Lineage (NCBI taxonomy): Eukaryota > Metazoa > Arthropoda > Insecta > Hymenoptera > Tenthredinidae > Macrophya > Macrophya alboannulata. The sequence continues at coordinate 14,093,587 of OX451209.1, forward strand.
CAAAGAGAGCTGCTGTACATACAGCATCCCTGATATTCAGCTGGAGCCCATAACGGCAGTGAGACATTTAATTAAGAAGCTCGAGGAATACCGTGGAGGAGTGATATTTGAGGTAGTTGGTAATTAAAAATGTATCTATCTCGTTTCTTTGAGACAAGCCGTTTTCATACCGGTACAAAGGAACAACCCGGGGCTAATCTCCGATCTGTTACTCACCCTCAATGGCGGAAGGGAGGCTCGGGTGGGGAGGAAATTCTTTTAATCGTTTGATAATCTTGTTTAAACCTGTCGCCCCCATCCTTGCGGCTGTTGGCTCACTTTGTTTGCACGGATTATGAACAGTCTCGGTTTTTTGGGGGAGGCGCCGAGGCGTCCGCGTCGGGGCGCTTCGACGACTCGCGTTTCACGGTCCTGCGGGCTGTTCCTTATAAACTTTTTCTTAGCTGATTCTTCTTGCGCTTTTTAAGACTGTCTTGTGACGACGCGATAGGGCCGCATTTCCTTCAAGAAATCGTGCTCTTTCATTGAAAATTGAGTTTCTTCACGAATCGCTTATCCTAAATTTTCATAATTTGTTAGATTTGTAGTAAAAATATTTTTTTTTAGCCCACGAACTAAACCTCGGAGCGTTTCAACTTTCGGCAGATGAAATCTCGGCCTATCCTCATCCTCAGATCTCGACTTCTGTCGGCAACCTTTATTCGTCGGTCCTTCGCAGAGAAGATGTCACAGTCTCTAGGCACATCAAATCTTCATAAACTGTGCTCCTCTCGCAGACCGACCGACGTTATCTGGTACAAATCCGTGACTCTATGTTGCACTGCTGTATAGCAGAGATAAGAAGATGTCTCCTTCCTTGCTGTAGCCGCAAGGGAAGTCCAGCCCTCTTTTTATCATCCTGCAGGCTGTCTTACAGCTGCGTTATACATGTTTATAGGAGCAGTGATATTCTCATCTGCATATGAAAATGCAACTAAAGTGAACACTGCGTTTATATGCAGTTTGGATTGAATATGCTGTATATGAGGTGATTCTGGTTCGTCATTAATTGCAAAAATTTGTTTTATTTACCGTGGAATTCACGAGTGATATTGATCGATGGTAAAACAAATTATAGCTAATGAACTTGCAATTGATTTTTTCTTTCTTGATAAGGCGATAAGAGAACAACTGCGATACAGCTTAGCTCGAACTTTTTCTTTTTCTTTTTTTTTTTTTTTTTTTTTTTTGTTCCAGAGAGGAGCAGCATTCCGCTTCGTTTGGGGGTGAATATTAACGAGAGCAAACGAACGAACGAACGAACGAAGGTGAGTCGTTCTGGCAGGTTTATTTGCCAGCGATGAGCTTTCGTCCCTTTATGAATACGCGCAGTAGTTAAAAACGAAAGAAAAAAAAGGTGAATAAAAAAGGAGAAGAAAAAAAAAAAAAAAAGATGAAATAAAAAAGAACAGAAAAGTGAAGGAAAAAGAAGACTCAAAAAAAAAGAAAAAAGCTCTTCGCACAAGGCGGTGAATTTGCGTCTGCCCAAAGCTCCCGGAGCTAGCTAGCTAATTTAAAAAGCGAGACGCGTTTGCTGGTTGGTGGGTGGCGGACATCGGTATATATAGGTGGCAAGAGGGAGAAGGGAAGGACCGAGGGAAAAATGGGGTAGGGATTTTTCATATGCTTACCTGCACAGAAATAATGAGCTTGTCCATAAATAAAGAATAGAAGCCGGCAGAAGCGAATGCAGGGTAATGAAGTCTCTCGTGGGTAATTATTATTATTGTTAAAAAAAAAAAAAAAAAAAAAAACGAAAAAAATAGAAAAAAAAAAAATGATAAAGAGAAAAAAGAAAGCGAAAAAGCACGGCTGCAATTTAGTTGGCGTTTACCGCAAGCAGCCCGTATACGTAAACAGGACAGTGCGGAGATTTTAATCTATTTCTCAGCTTAATAACGCGATATGCCAGTGGAGAAGTTGAATAATATTTTTTGTTTCTCAGGTCAAGAGGAAAAGAGCAAGGGATCATATATACAGGTATATACATTTTGACGAACGGTGTACTTTGGTTGCTAAAAATAAAAAAGGGAAAAAATAAAAAAATGAAAACTTTTGTAAGACAAGATGAAAAGTTTGTATAAAATTGAGTAAATCTCGAGAGATTGAAGCAGAAGTTGAACTAAATATATATATGAAAGTAAGCGAAAAGTATTTCTTCGTGGATATATCTAAATCTCAAGTAATACCTAATTGCTATACTTGAAATCGACCGCGCGATTCTCTCGCGGACCCCGGCAAAGTATATTATAAAGGAGAAATAAAAAGAACCAACAGTCGAGATCGTCTCTGAACTAGACTTACAAAACTATTTTCATTTACCGCCGATCAAAGGGGGCCCCAAATCGCGTTATCCGTACCGCCTTTGCTGGTCAAAGAACCTCTCGAACGTACCAGTTAAACATCGACTCGAAACAATTAACATACATATGTATACCAGGCTAGTCTTGGTTTACCAGACGTATTTATACCGTCTCTACTTGCGGGTGGGTGGATATTATGTACACATTGCACAAACACAAGTACAAACGCAAACATATAGACGCACATACACACATGCTGGTACGAGCGGTAGCAGCACTAATCTGGAGTTTCTCCCCTGACCCGTACCTCCCTCTTCTTCAACGCCGACGTCGACGTCGATCCCGCCCGGGGTCCGGGTCCGGGATACTCTACGTACGAAGCTTTTTAATTAAACATACTACGGGCCGGAGGGGGTGGTTTCGGTCGGTCCAGGGCGGCGGGGGCGGCAAAGTCTGGTGTGCCAGGAGTTCAAAGCGGCGTCTGGAGAAGTCAATATCAAATACCTCCGAGTCAGATGGAGTGCGAGGTGAACCGCGCCTCCAGGCGCCCACCGGGACACGGAAATACATCCTTGATCGTGGCTAATAATAATATACACGTAATCTTAGATTCATCAATGCCGTGTGGCAGTCATTCGGCACAATTCCTCGCAAAAAAATAGCCACGATAATATTTTCTACAATTTTTACGTTCATGAGGAAATGAGTTAGCTGATTTCTATGTCTAAAATGATGTAATTTCGAGGTAAACCAATAATCTACGTAAGTAGTAATAAGATCATGAATGAAATTCATCGGAAATGATGGGTTTTCCTCTGAATTACATCGATGCAGAGTATTACCTTCAAATTTCAAGAAGTTCAGATCAACGATGTGATCTTTATTCTTCAAGGTTCGCTGACAAAATGTCATGATGAAAGGCTTGTGCGCAATATTCACGTGGACAAAAAGTTCTAAGTAATAAGAGAAACAGACCTCAAGATGATTACTCGTAATGTCTTTCAGAAAAATTTTGCAGTATCGTTTTTGATACAGTTTAGCGACATGTTCCGATGAATTTTTAAAGATTGTTAAACTTAACGCTTCTAAAGAATTTCAATTTCTAAAGATAGTTAAACTTAACGCTTCTGTTCATAATATTGGGAATCGTTGTCGAAACGATTGAGACGAGTGACACACCAATAGGTTCAAATGAATTACCTATACAATGTTTAGATACGAGAGAAGATAAGCTCTCTAAACATTCAACTTTTACCCAATTTGTCTATACATTTTTTCGGCTGCTAACAAGGCAGTAGCAGTGAAAGAAGAATCAAAAGAACGTAGGTTTTTACCATCCTAACATACGTGAATGAAAAAAAAAAAAAAAAGATAAAAAAAGCCAATCTTTTGCACGCGAGATGGTCGCTTTTCGGTGCGGGACTCGAAGTATCCTAATGAACAAGAGACCGGTGTAAATATCCTTGGAGATAACGTGCGGCGGTCTTATAGAGTCCGTTTATCGCACGCGCAGGTCTGCGTATACGTATAAGCCTTGTAATTGGCTCTGGTAACACGTGAACTGATGATTGTCGCCAACCTTTCGATATACATCACCCAAAGACACGGCGACTTCGGGGCCAACGAGGCCTGCGTGTGCGAGGCAGAAGTAGAACCGTGGACGTCGTCGGGGACCCGAGATAACGCTGACAAGCGGCCACCAGGAGTTCTCGATCTCGCGTGCAGAACTACTCTAAGACCACTTCAACTGGAATTATCTGCTAGCCTCCCGCAGACGTACTACTGCGGTAAGGAATATCCCCAACTCCCGCAAGTGTATCCAAGACTTTGTCTTTAAGTCTGTGAAATCTTTCCATCTATCCGCACCTTCTTCAAGGAATTTTCGTTTTTTTTTTTCTTCTCATCCTCCGGGTTATTGACCTCTGCAAATTATCGAGGACAGCTGTCGTTGCCACGATCCATCCATTCGCAGAGCCTCGTTCTCCTCTCGATACGCTTGTACCAGTGGAACCAGAAATTTATAAGATAAAAAACGCGCGCAAAAAAAAACCCAAAACAAAAGAAGAAAGAAAAAAGGCGACGACGGAAGCCACTTCGTCGCATAAAGCGCAGTCACGCTTCTTTTGGTGAATTTTTTGATCCGGTTCCGTACTATAGGCTGCCATGCACTTCTACATTTTACACTCTGGGCGGGTTGGTTCTTGGTTGTCCTCACGAGGAAGGAGGACCTGGAGCTGGAGCCGGTCCAGCAGCTACAAGCCGGCTGGAAGCTTTTTGCGCGACAAGCCGCGGCATTAGTGGTTCTGGTCACGATCAACGATCACTGAGATGATCGCCGCGTCGACACGTACCTCAGTCCTCGGGGCACTTCTTTTTATCAACACCTTGTTCGCTGTTGACAACATACCGTCGTTGAGGTACGTACGTCTGCCCGGTGTCGCAAAGACGCATTGCGTGCCGTAAGGTTAGGAAAAACTTGAGTTTCTAATTGAATCTATTGCAGACATAAGCCGCATCGACGTGTCGAGATCATCGAGTCGTATGTAACGCTCAGTGAGGTAAAATTCTTGTCCTTAAATTTCGGTCTGAAGGTAATTTGGAAACTTCGGTACCTTAATGAGGTCCAACTTCTTCAATCCGCCTCCGAGAGTCCAAGTAAACCAAGTCTTACTTGTACCACATCATCCGCGATCACCTGATAAATATCTAATAAGAAGATGGCGAAGTTCGACTTCTATCGGGCAATGGTAAACCGATTCTTATGCGCGATCGACCGCCGGGAAGGTGGTAATACCGAAGTGGGTATGGTATCTCGGCCTGGACTACAGCACGGCCTCGCCACGTTTGACCTTCGTCAAGATCATCTCCAGCATCCGTGATATTGAACTACGATGCGATTCTGGTCGACCTTTCCTCATCATAGAGTCAAAGCATCAATGCGGGTAAGGTACCTATGGGTTCGCGAATCCAGGAAGCGTAGGAATCCTTAGCTACTAGCTAGGCTCCGGCATTGTTGCGCTCGAGTTATACGGAATCTCTAGCAGTACTTTGATGGAACTCTGGTGCATCTAATGGCCAAGCCGTGTCCCGACACGCACCCCTCAGACTCCTGTGCCGGCTTCGTCGTGTTGCTCCATCGCCGCGTTGATACCGGGTGATGTAACCGCTGATGCAACCTTACATCGACTGAATCGTTGATCAGCGCCACGGAACCCGTACAGTCGTGCTGCACGCCATCCTGGTTCTGACCAGACATCGGCATATCGGCCGACAAAATTGTCACTTCTTTCAAAGCGATCGAACAATTTACACAAATCTCGGATTCATGGTTCAAATTAAACTCCACAATTTTGCGTCAGCCATGAGAATAGTGAACAGCATCCTTTTTTTCATCATATCAACGTGTGTGCGATCTCGTAGACTTTTCAGACTAGGTATTATATTTCTGTGCTCGTTCCTGGTGATACGTGCAATGGAATATTGTATATGAGAATCGAGTGATAGAGATTCTGGTTTCTACGTAATGGTACCTCATCCCGCAGTGAGATGAATGACAGTTCTTGTCTTTGTATGGGAGGTCTTCCAGGGCCACTTGGTTAGCATAAATCTCATGAAATACAATGGTGATTATTATTTCAAGGAACTTAATGGATCATAAAGAGTGAAGATCGGTTTGTGACAGGAATAAAATAATAATGCCTCGAAAGATGTGTAGCCTCTGTAAAGTCTTGACGAATTGTACGATATACGTTCAGAACTGTGCAAGAGGAAGAGAGTTTATTCGGCAACTGTACCAGGCATGCGTTGCATTTATGTATCTCCGGTAAAATCGTTGTCTCCACGGCGTCTTGTCTCGCGAAGCGATACGGGACGTGAGCCTCGATCGCTTGCGGCAAGGAGCGGTTTTCTGGTCATTTTTTGCCAAGTTTGCTGTTGGCGACGGGATTTTGCGCGTAGGTTTGCCTTCGGTTGACAATAAATTCTACAATCGCCACTATATGGATGGCGTAGGCGAGTAACAGGCCACGCTTGCTCGTGTTAACCATCGACTGGGTATCTTTGCTTTGCTGCCCACTCTACTCGGACGCCAGAGATGCGCCAGCGTGACGCGCTATCTCAAGGTTAGTCTAGTCTCCCGGGTTCATATTTTTTTTACACTATTCTATCTCATCTCGACAAATGCTCAAGCAAGTACAGCAGACATAATAGCATTGGAAATTTAATCGGTACTCACGGTCGGGTTTAAAAAGATTCCGTTCACAGCCGAAAGACTCTTTGACGTAAAGTCGAATCTGCAAGAAGAAAACAAAAAGATAGACTAGTTCAGTGTACAGGCAATTCATGGGAACGAATATATCAAGTGTTGGTACGATTTGGGACCGACGAACCGTCGTAAAGGTTGAAAATACTTGAAACGACGTTTGAATCGTTTCTGCACTGATGTGCAATTACGATTGTTCGAGGCAGAGATAGGCACCTAATTTATACCGTACACATTGGACATATAGGTACGCCTACACTTGAACTTTTAACATCAAGAGGTACAGTTAGTGATAGGTATAAATTAAGTTTTCCACAATCTTGAGCTATTTCTAATCCGTTACCGATCAGATTACATGAAACGTCGTGGACTTACGAGGTAGGTATAATTTTCAATTCCTTATGGCTTTATAATTCGTCGATCGGTATTCATTCAGACTGCAGTAAGAAACTAGGGAAAGCTGTCTGTGAACGAAGATATCAAACTCTCGGCCCGTAATTAAGTGTCATGACTTGTTCTGAAATAAATTGTGATAAGGAAAAAAAATCAGAAAAGCGAAAAAAAATTTCTACGCGAGGCATGAACAGCTGCAACACATCGCGGGCAGTCAGGTATATATCGCAGGATAAATTGTACATATATGTAGAAACAGAAATATGTATAAAATATAGCGAAAAGAGGCTATATATACCTATATACGTAGAGATAGTTCGGATTTAAATACAGAGTGAAAATCAAATGGCTGCAGTTTCTTCCGCGAGCCGAGCTTTCCTTTTTACGACGGGATACAGGTAACAAGGAACTCAGCAATAAAGTTCTGTCTCGTTACTTGTAGCGTTGAAGTAGAGGTAAAGGACGATGCGCCCGTGTGCTGGCACCTGCAACAACCTGCTGCTGCTGCTGCTGCTGCTGCTGCATCACCGAGTCGACCCAATCTGCTTAACAATTACTACCGGTCGTTGCATAATTATGTTGATAAGAACCAACTAAAAAGTAATCACCCGTCGCGATTCTCCGGGTATATAATATTACTTTATTAACAAAATGGGATAATTCCATGGTGTGTGACAAATTGGGAGCAATGCACGCTTCTTCTCTCCATACTTGGAGAGATATCATGAATATTCATGAGTTCTGCTACGCTGTGTACACCTATCTCGTCGTGTGGGACTCCCGGCACTCTGCCATACGGGATTTAAAGGTGAGTTCACACTTGATGAGAGAGTTGAGTTTTTTTCAAAAATTTTATACATACTTTTCCTAGTCGAAGTCTTCAGAAAAGCCCTGCTTCTTTATAGCATCGAATGCAGTCAGAAAGCTCATCAATTAAAACATATATGAAAAAAATACGGTAACCAATACGAAGTCGAAGAGTCTTGGGATTTGACTCGTGTGAGAGATGAATTTTGAACTGCAGTGGCTGTAATTGCGATAAAATTTTCAACCGTATGGCAAGACTGCGAGGTTTTAATCTGCAAGGATTCGAAATGCGATATGAACAGACCTTCAATTACTTCCCGAGTCGGAATATAATGTATGGGTAATGAATGGCAACATTCAATTACGCATTAATAACAAGGCGGTGAAGAGGCGTCTCGATTAACTCATGTGAAGGGCTGTTACGAGGGATGGAGAGGGGTAGAGATTTTCTTTTTTATAATAACTATGAAGTGACGGGCGCCTAAGCCGTTGACAGGATGCATAAATACGTGAAAATTTAACAAGAAATAACCGTTTGTTGGTAGACAGCTTCTGTGCCAAGGCGTGCGAATGATTCTCAGTTAATTAGACACTTTGTATTCATTTATTTTCCAGGCCAAAGCAATGAATTTGTTTCTGTGACCTGAAGACGTAGTTGCGGTTAGTGATAAGATCTTTAAATTAGATCTGCAACTTTCCTCACTTTGAAAATGCCGGGGCTTTACTCTTGCAAATAGAAGCGCCGCGCTAACCGTTTTTCTAATTTATATTGCGCTCGATGCGCTTGCCGTATCATGTAGGTACGTTACATACATACATACGCATTTCCAAGGTACTCGCTACATTCTCTCTACTGTCGGGCCGATCTAAAGTATAAGATTATATGGTAACCTGAAAGATATCAAGATCTGCCACCGATCCACTAATTGTTACCATCGTGAAATCTTACCGGTATGGTTATACCTACTTGTGCACATCTACCATAAATTTGTCGACATAAATTAACTGCCAGGCTTGTTTTCCTTTCATTTCCTTCCATTCCGTTATTGCTGCTATAGGTACACGCATACATGTTGTACACTCGGACGGAAGTTATATATATTTACAATTTCATTAGCTCAAATGATAAGAATACGGAAATTATAGAAATATGGCTGCTGCTTCGTAGCACTTCGACGATCAGCAATTATCGCCAAATTATAATAGGGCTCAAAGAAGCAGAAAGCTGATTGACAAGCAGATACGTGGACTGATGGCTCTTTCCTATTCTTTCCTATTCGGATCTTCCAACCTCAAAAAATAGTGATCTATGAGTAGAAAAAGTTTAATTAAAAAATGAGGAATGTATTAAGAGAGAGAAGTTGATTTCCTTCGTCCAACAAACGAACTACTGGATCGATTAATTCCGAAATTCAACTAGATTTAAGTTGAAGAAAATGCTATTGATTGAGACTAGAATCATCAAAATTCGTTCAACAGTTCTCGAGATATCATGAACTGAAATTTATTTGTTCAAAATTTTGTTCGTTGAATATCTCGAAAACGACTGGACCGATAAAATCCAAAATCTAATGATTTCTAACGTAAGAAAAACCGCATCGATTGATATGAGAACAGATTAAATCCCTTAATTCGTTCTCCAGATATCGTCGAACAAAAAATTAGTCACACACACCCACACCCAGAGGTTCATCTAGAAATGGTTAAATGTGATTCTGTGGACTTTGAAACGTGGTTATCCAGTGAAAATTCAAGTTTTCATTTTCGATGTTAGAAATAAAAGTCAAAGAATGGAGTCTTGGGAATCGGAACAGCTCGTTTCGAAGTAAGTATCGTTATAGTTGTTAGTTAATTGTCATTGTACTACGAAGTCGTGCCTTTTCAGCAGTTCAGTATAATAATTGTAACGTGTTGAATAATTCATAAGACAGTCTTGTTTCCTTATACTTATAATACGCTAAGGGGAATATGATATCAAGGTTACTAATTAGACCTAGCTTAACTTCCTTCCTGTCATCTCAGCACGCGGACTTCAGTCGAGTTCGAATAGCGGTGCAGTTGCGGTTGTCAATGTCATTAACATGCATTCCGCTGGAGGAATTCCAGGGTAGGTCTAAGGTAAGCACATCGTTAAGCCGGATTATTTTAGCTGGAGAAAAGTTTAATCTAATAAGATAAATAAATGTGATTTTGGATTAGCTTGTTTCCAGTAAATCCCCGGGGAATTCAAAGTGGCGTGTATAAAGCGGTGTTCCTTATTTTTCAGACCTGCTACCTGCAACAACCGATTAATTGTCCTCTTCCTGTCGAACTTGCGGGGCACCCCTGCACGATATTCTTCAATTAACAACAATTTTCTAAATTTCTTCCACGCAGTGTTGAGCCATATATACTTAAGCGGGACTATCGAAGTACAGATCAGAAATTAGGGGCGCGTGGCGAAACACGCAACCGCAACTTAATTTTGTCATGGACGACTACGGGCCGTAGGTATACGAGCTTTTCCAGTCACCATGCGCGGTAACGATGTTATGCAAATTTGTAAAATTAGTTTCCTTATATGGAACGAACAGTCCGAGGTGCCGCGGAACTAAGTATAACCACGCCTGTGAAAAATGACCACAAAGATCGTTGCAGGTAGGTGCAGTGTGCTGCAAGTGCGGCTCGTGTCCGAAACGTAAAATATTGCAATAGGTGCAGCAGACTAAATTAACCGCGAATATATTATTTCTTATCGTTATTTTATTGTGTTATATACAAAAATTTGCGTAAACGAAATTTATTTCGTCCTTTACACTTATAAGGAGTGGGGAAACTACCTTGCGGTACAGGTGGCTTACATCGTACCGGAAATCAAAGGATAATATATTATAAATTACGCGGCATAATTTAACGATCGGACATCGGTAAGCGGTAACCGCAGCCTAGAAGCTGGAGTAACGGAGCGCCGAGAGGCGTAATGCTATCTTATGACGCCCTAATGAGATGTCTTCAACTCTTTACTATATTGCTATTTATTATTTGCTCCTTTCTAGCGATCCACTTGGTATCTTAGTCAAGCTCTATGATCGTTTCCGTGCTCTGGACCACCAACGCTCGTCAGTATGCTCTATCTCTTAACCATACTCTGTCTCCTAGCTCCAATGTATAGAATCAGCATCAATGTTCCCTTTCAGAAGAGATATAAGTGAAGGAGGAATATTAATCGGAAGCAATGTTAATGATTTTGCATTACAATATGGTTTACGATGTATAAAGGTAACGTTTTTATTGCGGTGGCTCTGGACGTTGCCGCATCAGTGGATGTTTTTAATTTATAATTTTTTTTTTTACGTCAAATGATAGAGGAGAGACCGCCAGTGAATTGCTAGCCTGGGAGTTGGCTCATGGTTTATCAACCATGAAAACGATCAACGTGGTTTTGTAAGCCCGTAATTGTTAATTTAATTTTGATTTGCCATTTACTTAAAAGGTGGTCGAGCGATTTCGCGTGGCATGACGCTGGGGTCAGCGAGGTGTCTCGCATTCTCGGTATAAAGCGTTTATCAAGTTATTAACAGCAAATTGCAGTCGGGTTGTTATTACATAGAACGTGGTTTCTCAGCTGAGTGTCGCCCCGCGCCGTCTTGAGACCTCAGGGTCGTGAGACTCTCGATATACCACACCGTGTCCCCTGGTATTCCAGAATCCTCATGGTCCTGTTTACCCCGAGGAAACCACTTTCTCTCAAACTATCACTGGCCTGCCAAAAAACCACAAATTCGTCGTTAGTTTGAATTCGTGTACCCGAAACATTGTCACCATTCATCTCCATTGATTATTCATATTTTCCGAAATTCAGTCTCGCAATTTTTTGTGTGACAAGGTTAGAAGACTTCTCACGAATTTCTCGGCGTAAGAATGTCTCACGCACATGAATTGGTGAAAATTTAATAAAATCTTTATACGGTTGCGGTTGAGTATTGTCGGCATGGTGTGCTCAGAGGTATCTACGGCGTATATGTGCAGCTATGTTTTGAATAGAATAATTCTTCTACATACTTTTAGCCGTGTTTCTTTCCCTTGACTGGTTTATTTGTTGCGATTCTTGAGCAGACAATGCAATAAAGACGTCCGCAATATAAATCAGGCTTGTCACGCTCGCTGGTTCCCTATAGCAAAACAATTCCCGCTTTGCATAAACAAATATGACACTTCCTCTTTCCCAGAATAAACAATCTCATAAGCGGACATTGCTTTCGCCCACATTTGTCTTCTGCCTCTTGCTAAGGAATCTTACCAAGGATCTCGTTATTCCTCTTCTTCTTCTTCTTTCTCAAATGTTTCCGTTTTAATTCCCTGCGTAAGCCGCGCAACACATCGTGGCCGGACCGCTTCGTCGAAGAAGTTACAAGATAAAACGAAGAGAACGTTTCAATTTTCTGCCCAAAATAAGTGAGACGCCCAATTTCTAGGTTCAAGCAAACAATGTCTCAATGTTTTCCATGATTTGAGAGATTGCTAAAAAATTTGTCGTAAATCTATGGAATATCACCGACTGGTCCAGTCATCTTGAAAATAGTTTCAAGTCTTCCAGAATAAACCGCGCCGAGCAGACTGGATAACAGAGTGTGGGAGCGGCATGTGTCTGGTGGTTGTTTTCAAACGGCACTTTCACTCCTCTGCAATCTTGAGGACACCGGGCAGGCCGACCCAGATCGACTCGCACTCTCATCCCGCGGCTCCCCTAACCGCATTTGTGAACATCGAGGATCTGTGCTTATACATACACGCATGCATGTACAATTTGCGAACTGCTCCGCTCTCAATGACGATAATTATGCCTTTAGGCCGGGCATCGATCGCGATACCTCAACCGCATCAGGCCACGCGTACATAGCATCTCGCGTTGTCTTCATTCCGCGAAAAATTCCGCGTGTCCACGTTCCATTTTTCCTCCTATCAAAGAGACCGATTCTTCTCCCGGGTGAGTTTGACGTGATAATCACATCGGATTTTTAGTCATATTTATACGACTGACTATAGTACGAACAGAATGAAGTATGTAACATGCCGTAGGCGAGATTCTAGTTGAGTCGTCTCGACTTGTAGTGGTTTCATTCTTCTCTTTGTACACAATTCGCAGATACAGAAATACATTGTGGATAGATTAATTAAAGCTTCTGCAGGTATTGTCGCACACGATGTACATACATTCGTTTCGTCACTACTCTAACGAGCAAAAAACTGTCCAATTTCAAGCCCGGTTAGACAAATGGCGGTAGGTTCAAAGAAGGCACGCAAAGTAACGACCGTAATTGCGCGGCTATTTACCGTCAACCGTTTAAGGTAGCTCAAGACAGCGGTAGGTCTCGCGTAACTCGTCCTTTCGGTATCACATGTGGAAGCACGAAATACGTACTGTAAGTTAGTGACAACCGGGATCTACCCCCAATATCATACGCAATGAATTCGGCAGTTTACGTATCTTTCGCAAATCGTATCTCAAAAACTGTGAAAAATTTGAGTCGATAGAGCAATTCTTCGAAGCGTAACTGCGATAACAAAAAATTATGTCCAAGGTGTACGGTGTCTAATTAATTCAATATCTTACTTACGATTATAATATGTAGTTTGAAATGCGAGATCAAGCCACGATATTTCAGCAGTATCGAATTAACTGTACATCAATGTAGAGAGCTGCAACATTTCGCATGAGTAAATTGCAAGGCTCAAATATAAGTGGTAAGACGACGCAATGTTATCATTTCAGGATCCCGCCGGAGGCTTTGAAACATGCGTATTTTGTGTCATTAGTAAGTCATTTATTATCTGCAGATTGCAAACACCTTGCCGGCTTGCTCAAAGTCAGAATAACTATTAAATACTCGGAGGATTTTTAATCATTTTTAGTCTCAATGACGTCTCATGGTTTTAGTTTAGGCTTCAGGTTCCGATACTGTGACGACTCCTAATACGGGGTTACAGCCTCATACATCTTATGAAATGACGCTGTAACACACGCAGACAGACAAGCAACGGTAAGACCTTTTGATCGATGCGGCGGTTTCTTTGCGCCGGCTATCCGATCGCTATTAATAAGTTACTAATGGAATCCTGACTTACGTAGGCGTGTCGATAAATTATTTTATACGGACACTGCAACGGCGAACCGACTACACTGCGGATTGATCCTGGTATAGCAGCTCGCTTATTCAACGAGTGACAGTAATTAAGAAATTAATTGCGCAATCATGTCAAATGGTCAAAAGAGTTTTTCGATACCGAAATGATGATGCTGTTATTTTTCTCGCTCCGGAAGATGTTCCCCGTCGAATGGTATGACACAGCGGATTCAACGTGGATACTCACATCATCCTCGAATTACACGTACGGTGAAATATCAAGAGACTCGGTAGAGTCCCGCGCCAAGTTGTACATTAAAAAGAATTTTTAAGCGCGTAATAATATCGGTGAAAATTAACCCGAAGGTTTGTTCGGGTTTGAGTGCGAGATTTGGAATCGTTACAAATAGGTAGCCTCACATGAAATGATTATACGTATAGCTGCAGCGGCCGTCACGGATTAAATTCGTAACGCGTGAAACGAAAATTATTGTAGATATACGCGAGGGAGCGAGGAGAAGAAGAGGTTTTAATATCGACAACAGCTGATGGATAAAATCCGTTGATATCAGAGCTAACATTTGAGCCAATTATTAACCAATTTCGAAACCAATATAAGCTTGTGATTGTCGTAATAGGGACGATAATATTACTACATGCCAATTATAGGTTAAAATGTGTACTAACCCGCGACTATAAATATACCAAGCTTGGTATTACATGATGTGTAATTGTGGCCTGTCATAACATCGTGCCTCGTAGCCCCGGTCTGCAGTACCTAAGCTGTATTGAGTAAGCTTACAATTAGAATCATTGCCAATCCTCATTGATAACGTCAGAATACGAAAAGTTGACCGGTTACAAGTACTTACACTCCGACTTGTTTTAGCGGTCAGAGAAAATAAATTATAGAATTATGTTCGTACGTGAGGATTCTTGAAATTCTATTTACCGTCTCTATATCCTAATAAGTCTTCAAATTCTACCTATTCAACCTCAAAACCCTGCGAATAATCAACTCAATGAATAATTTTACTTTCCACTTAGAATTTGATCGCCAATCAGTTCACAAAAATCGAAGAGCTATAAGGTCGAAGGGTCCAAGCTGGAATTTCAGAAGTAAGGCCTCACTATTTTGCCATATGTGGACATAAATAATGTATAATTTGTTTAGAAAAGTTCGTTATACCCGTGCGGTAACGGGGTGGAAGTTGTCAGGGGCGGTTCTTGCATGCAAACCAACGTTTCCATCCTCCCGAACACACTTCAAGCCCCTTTAGCCTGGCAGCAACCATCTTGCTTTATATATTACAGACGATGTTTTATTACCAAGAAGTTTCATTCCCGGGTAGCGTACGTATTTATTATGTGTCTGAGAGCTTGCGCTGCAGCAAAGTGTACTCGTTCGACGGCGTACGTAAGGTAATGCGGCTCATCGCGTAAACTACATCCTACCTAGAACCAAGTACCGAGTTCGCGTTATCTGGTCACTAAAAATTTCACCACAACTACATCCGCACGTGGCTATGGGTATACTCGACTAAATTTTCTAGCCAGTTCTGTAACGCGTCACGTTTAATTATTCATTACCATCAAAGGCCAATTGATATAAAAGTGATAAATGTCAAAGTATATTGGGTTCACTTTTTGGAAAGCCCCAAGTGCTTCAAGTTCAAATTCGTACGGTATATTCTGCACCAGTCAGTCACAAAATGGTCAGGTATGATGAACAGAAAGCTCCGAAAATTTGTTAGGAATAATTCGTACTAGTAATCTGATAGTAGTTGCAATTGGATCCGTTTCCACGATACTATCGCGTATATTCGTCGGACTTGCACCTGACAAGCGAAGAGGTGGGGTGGAGGTTAACGTATAGATATAGAAGGTAAGGGAAGTAAAGGTGGATTTTTCTTTTTAATACCGTGAAATCAGCTCTATCGCTGATATCACATAGCTGATATCCCATAGCGCCCCAACCCGCCTGCCATACGCAGAGGCAACGTATACGGCAAGTATCCAGCATGGTACACCACGGCAAACGCGAAGTTGGCCCTGGGGCATACCACGTTACAATCGTCCAAGGAGACATGGAGGTACGTAACGTCGGCCTGAGCTCTGATATCGCTTCGTGCGTGGGCGAATGGGCGACTGGGCGACCGGACGACGGGCAGGTGGATGGACACCCGCCGGCGCTACCACCACTCCTTCTTCTCATGTATATCTGTGTTGATGCTCGAGCCTACGCAGATACCGTCGTGCTCGATCCGCAATAATAAACGGCTGACTCGCTGGTCCAGCCTAGATGATCGTCAGCGCGTTTTATCCGGTTAGGAACGCGGATGGGGGTCGCGATTTGCGGACCCTATAGGCACAGTTCACGCATATCAGTATCTACTTGGAACAATTCTTGCTCACATGACAAAGAGATCTGGATTCGTTGGATGTACCAGAAGGGGTGATTTTTGTATTCCTTTGTTCCGTATTAAGAACGACTGTAAAGATAGGTATTGTCTACGATATTGGTATGTCGCCTAGCCTATGAGTCTTCTGCGCTTGGATGTAGGTAAATGATAACGGTCAGCAGCCTGGGAACATGTGTGGCAATTGCTGTAACGCCCGTAACCTGGAACGGGGCACGCCTGCCTTAGTGGTATAGCCTCGGCTATCTTCTGGAGTGCAATACACCGACTGCACTTCGCTCTACCGCATTGCATCGCATTGCATTGCATTGGATTGCATTGGATTGCTGCACCTTCCTCCTTACTGTCCGTCTGTATAGTATAGCTACCCGAAGCAACAGCCAGGGGTTCTCTACTTTATGAATTTATGTAAATTGTCTATAATCACCGAGAAGCTTCTACCCACAGTTAACCTTATCAAGATAAGTCGGAAAAGATTTTTTTATCACTAATCTGCTAGTCATTTTTCCGGATCGGATGAAATCGGATTCCTATTCTGAATCAGCTATCGCGAACGCTGTGGAAAGTTGAATAAAAATATCATCCGCACGTATCAACGCACGCTCAACCAGGTACAACTATAAGTGGCGAGTATACGTAACCGTATATATCCCCATGTCAACTGGATGTTCTCTCTATTTCTATAATTTATTCCATTTCTCTTATTCTCTCTCTCTATCGGAATGAACGAAGTTACGCAGATGTTTCGCGTCAAAGGGTTATTATTTTATCCTAGAAATCGAAGCTGCGCTAGCAATTAGAGGATTGTATCGGATAGCGGTGAACCTCGCCGTTTGAGGCCGGATTGATGGTGGATGATCAATGATAATGATTCCGGCGAACGTGATCGACATGCGTGATCCCGTGCCACGTGTATGGTGTACCTCGTTTAACTGACCCCTGCGCTCCATAACATGAATCTCAAGTTTGAACTCACAGCCCTCGCAGTGGGCGCCGATTTGCATGCTGATGAAGCGCTGACGGTGCTCTCGAATAACTGTGGATAACTGGCGGTATAGTGCCGAAGTGGTGGTGCCTGCCGAACCTCGAAAACTCAACAACGACGCTTGTATTACACATATACATGTACTTATATGTATACCATCGTATTATAATGTACATACATAGTTGCAGGTAGTCGGCAGTGTTCACGTTTTAAACCAGGGTCTCGGGTCCTGGGTCCAACCTCCACGTCCTCTACCTGTATGTATAGTGATCTTTAATAAACGAGGGCCTAATTGCGTTTAATCAAAGAGTACCCCCCGCCAAGTGTTCAATCGTTATTCTTCCCGTGAGAAGATGTCAGGTTTGAGGTAGGGGATTTTGGTCACACGGGATCAGAGATCTGCTCGGCCGTGCGTCGTACTAAAAATAGATATTACGTGCCCATCAGGCACCTACGTTCATACGGCTTTGAGAGTCGGGAGATGATCCTTCCGAAAATTTGCTGCCTAGTGAGTGCAGTCTGATTCGTTTTCGCCCGTATGTACAGCAGATCTCATGTACATTTGACACACGTCGTTTAACCCTCCGTCTAATGTCTCTTGGTATCTATGGGGCATAAGACCGAAGATGGAATCAGCTCACGTGTGCCGTTTACCAGTTATCTTATATACGCCAAGTCACGCCGAGAAGATTAGCCACTTGGTATTCCCTGCGTGGATCCTATGGCTAAGCACAATCACTTAGCATGGTATGTCATCTCTTGGATTTAAAGTTATAAACAATGCGGAGGTTTCTTAAGCGCGGGAAGTAAATGGCAACAAAGGCCGTGGACAGACTCGTCGCACTCGATTTTTATGCCCTACGGGCCATTTGACCGCCTCCTACTCTCACGAACGTCGATTTCAGAGAGAGAAAAAGAGAGAGAGAGACGGGTCCACGAGAGAGAAGGGATGAGAAGCCTAATAGATTATTAATTTACACGTCCGCTGATCGAGGCGAGCCAACGAGGAGAGAGGAAAAGAGGGAGTGTGAGAGGCCAGAGAAGGAAGCGGCCTCGCACCTGTCCCAAACCTGTCTCTTACTTGATTATCTTACATTATGCAAAATGTGTTTTTATCGAGGTACGGGTAATAAATGGTTGTCGGTAACGGTTGACATAATGCGCGGGCCATTACGCAGAATTGAGCCTTTTTGCGCCGAGGCATGCCGCCAGCGTGGCCTTTACGACCGTCTGCTTATGTGTAAACAGATATATATGTATATAAAGCGTAATATACCGAACTGGACCGAGGGGCCCAATAGTCCCATTAAAGGGCCCGTTACGGCGACCGCGACGATGACGACGACGTCGTTCTTGCCGACCCACATCCTAGAACGACGTTGTAATTAAGTTGCCAGCCATCCTCGAGTCAAATGTCTTCGCGTTTTATCGTATCGCTCCAGAATGAGAATCCGAACCTACTTCAGCTCGCTGACTGTCTAATTAAAGGGCATTGGAGTTTTAAGCCTTACTTTACAAGCTGTTGTCCCGTTCACGTCGTCGAAAGTTCAAGTAATAGAAATGTACAGTTGCTGCTATAAGCTACCACAGTTTCACCATTTTAATGTCTCTCTGATAAACCGTAAAATGTTCAAAAGACTGTAAGGAAATCCTTCGGTTAAATATTCTTCAAAGGTACCGGACGGACGATTAATAAAACTCTGCTCTGTAAGAACTCGCAGTAAGAAAAGCAAAAACCAATTTCTTTCATTAGTAGAACTGGAAGAAAAGCGCATCAGATTTCGCTACATGGTAGAGTGAAAATGTTTCCAATGAAGTTCTGCAGTACGTTTATGTTTTGAAGTATGAAATGTATTGTTTCTCAAAACTTGACCTTTTGGCATCGCCGAGTTTCGCAAGAAACAACTTATGGCTGTCCAGAGCAAGAGGGAACGGGGTCTGCAGTCTCATTGCAGAGGACTGGATTAATGGCTGGCATTTTCACTAGCCACGCCGCGCCAATTAGCGAACTTTACTGGTCGAGCTGCACCAGTGCGGAAAATCTCTCGGACTCTCCCTTGCTCACAAGTGAACCATGCGCACCTGTGTCATCGACCCCCCATACTTATATACGCAGGCAGCCCGCCGTCTCGCGCGGTTACTTACAGTCATTGAAGAAAACGACACTGCATATGTCACATCGTTCACACGGCTCTCGACCAGCAATCGAGCACCCACCGCGCCTTCGTACCGGGTACCAATACTCAGGTGATAGTAAACCGAGTACAGTATGAGATAGGCCGCATGACTTGATTCGATCCAGGTAGCAGCTGACTCGAAAGTGACCTCGCAATGCCACAAGTGAATATCCGCCTTTTGCGACTGAATTTCAAATGAAACGATGCACCATGAAGTGTCGTCGATTCCAGAAATCAATGGGACGAGACTCGATATTGGTTTTTTCATCCAAAAATCCGCGTAGAATTCATTCGAAGATGAAATATCTGTTGAAAGACCTAAATACTGAAATTGGTGTGACATTTTCTCGATACTAAACCAAGATCGTTGACCGTTGTATATTCCTTCTCGACGTTCTCTCGTCTTGTGTTCGTCAAAGTGAACTTGGAATCAGATCGACGTTTATGTTCGTAACCTGGAGTCAGCGCGCCCCCGTTTCGTGCCTAACCTGCACGTTGGAGTTGGGACTCCGCAGGGAGCTAGTCGGGACGCGGTGCAGTTCGACCGTAAAATAAACAACCTGGTAATAAACCAAGGTGGACGCGATGTCCAGAGTTGTAAATTACCACAGTCAGCAGTCGGGAGTCGGTAGTAAGCAGTCGGGAGTTTCTAGCTTCGTCGTCGAGTTTTACGAACTTCCTACCCAGACCAACGGTCTAACCCTTGGGCTTCCATCATCACACAATTCCCGGATCTACGAACGACGTGACCCAATACCTCGACGACTTTCAGCGCCTCGCATGACTACCTGTACTCTGATTTTCATTCGGTTATGAGTGATTGACGCTCCTTGTTAAGAACTTGGCTTTGGCAGCCCCGCTTTGTTTTTGATCATATCCGAATAATAAACCTTGACTAACCGAACCGATCGGTTCAAACTTTTGACCAAGCCAAGTCCGAAGGACACAATCGATCGACGGAATTACGCAAGCCACGATAAATGATCGACTATTACTTATTCGTAGAGATATATTGGTGCCAGGCGATCCGCGACATCACGTCGCACATCGCGTCTCACAGTGACTTTAATTATTTCCTTATGGAATTTTCACCGAGGTACGATTATTATCGGTGCGGAATTCCGCGTCTTATTAAGCATATAACGTTTCAGTGATTCTTTTTTCTCTCCACCGTTCTGAATGCCAAATGAGTGTCTTCGCATCTATAGGTATCAACTACCCGATGTCTTCCGCGGTTGTTAGATCTCGGAGAACCTGATTCTTCTACACGGTACCGAGCTATTCCAATTAAAGTCCAACTAAAGCTTACATTATTTGTTCGCTTAGCGTCAATTATAGGAAAACGGTAAACTTTTCCACAAATAATTTGCTTATCGTATAAAAGAATCAGGAATTTTTCTTATTCAGAAGAACATCTTCTCCGGTTACTTTCTTCGAAGATAATGTCTCAGTCGCGAATACCGCGACGTCGTCGTATCGTCAGCTGGTTGTGTCCACTCGTGTCCCATGTTTCTTCTAGATACGTGGTCAGCAGATCGCGAGAACTATCGCCAGGTTAATTACGACCGCTACCGCTAACTCTATTTTAACTATCTATTTTCTCCGGTGTCACTGCCCACGGCAGTGGCCACAGCGAGTCAGTCCAGGTTCTCTAACCGATGGTAAATGCGTCCCACGATGTCTTAGGACTTAAACTAATGTCTCCAAGCTCCGGCCAATCGGCTACTGCGTCCGATGTTCGCCGGAGCCGGGATTCCTGAGTCACGGACTTCAGGGCTTAACGAATCTACTTACTCCGCGCCGCTAATTCTTCCGAGTGCGTGGTGGTAATTAAACGTCACAGGTGCAGCCTTACCGCCTCTCGATAGTCGGGTTAAATACCGTTGCTTTTCTCCACTGCTCGTTCCAGCCTCTTTACAACCACATAATTTCCGTTCGAGTTCAACCGCGTTGCTATAATCGCAATATGCATGAACACATTGACTGATTGACTGTGTGTGTGTGAGTGAGTGTATTTCTTTCTCTGTCTTTCTCTCTCTGTACTGGATTTCGACGTATACGTGGTAAAAGTATGAGCACGATTTTATACGAGCAAAGTTAACTCTCTGCATATGCGCGTCACTGATCTAAACTCTTAAATCATTATACTTATAGTGCGCATCGCGGGGAGTTAATTCGTTCGTTACTATCCACAGCACGGAGTGTGCCTTTCGCCGCATACTATAATAACTGAATTTTTAATAACCGCTTGGTATATGAGTGCTGGTCAGTCGCCCAGCCTTGCCTTGCCTTGCCTTACCTCGACCCGCAACTCTACTTATATACATATTATTTAGAAATAGGTATAAGTATAGGTACAGCCTATAGCTTTACACAAGTCCAGAAGGATATCGATAACCGAAATCGACCGAGTGATATATCGCTCCTAGATAATGATTATACCGTTTCTCTCTCTATCTCTCTATATTTCGTCGTTTGATTCTCAGCTGCCGTAGCCGAAAACTTGTGCACGTATACCCATATTACACAGGTATGAGGTACTATGCATGTCTTGTCCGTGTAGAGGGCAGAACAAGCTTCTTTCTTCGAGGGAACAATTTCAACGTTCCTCTTCTTCGTGCAGTCGTCCCCCAGGGCGATCCACCCACGAGGAAGCAGCCACGGCAACGCGCAGGTGAGATGTCACGACGTGCGAGTGTAATATATCGCTTTTTCTTAGGTGGGCAGGTAGGTGGGTGCGAGCTCGTAGCTAAAGTTCCACGCGCAGTTCCGTACTCTCCGTTTCCCCTTAAAGATAGCCGTATTATATTGGTATCTCTTGTGCGCCCCTGGGCGCCAAGTTCAAAGCCCGACAAAGGAGGGAGGCGGAGATAAAGGAGGCACTGTCTTCGTATTACCATTAGCAAATGCCAGCTAGCGATCACCTGTCTTCCGCGGGCATGCCGTTAATTTTTTCTTTTTTCTTTCTTTTCTCTGTTTAGCTCTCTTCGTTTCTTTCGCATTTTGACGGGCTAAACAACGCAACGTCGACGTTACATAGTCGTTTTTGATAACGATAACGTCGGAAATAGGTCCAGCAAAGACTGAGAAACTAAAGAAAAATTTAACTACGATTCGTACTTATACTCGTAGCTGTGACACTCGAGTATCACGTCTTCTTATTCTCAATGCCTCCAGGTGGACGAGATGCTGGGACAAAAACTAGCAAAAGGATGAAATCCGCGTCTGATGGTCGGCTGCAATCATGCATATTAATAGCGATTAGATGTCGAGGTGGCTCACCCGAGGTGCCCGAGGTGCCTGAGGTCTGTAACGGAACTCCGATGCTAGTACACCCGCCGTGTATATATTAAGCATCATTTTACAAGGATTTTTCATGCATTTTATGCACAGTACGTATTCAAAGATATATGCACAACGCTATAGATATTAATTTGTATTTATATACGCGGTACTTGAGTCTTACGTCTTCGCAGTGCTCATAGTGTGACTTATAATTACCAGTATTCTACGATCTGTACATAATAAGTATGATGATACCTCTATATACGTATAAGTAGGTATGTTATTAGTTATAGGTACTATTTGTGCCAAGATCCCGCTTCTTCTTATATAGCTCTAGAGTATCACGTATTCTTCGTGCATTAGTAACGCGCATTTGAATATTTATTTATTTCTATTTTTTTATTTTCATCAAGCGAAATGATTTGTCTATGTCAATTATAACTCGCATATATATATAAATTCGTCGATGTATATATTACCCATATGGCTATATATACACGTACATACCTAAATACGTCACGCGTTTGAGTAAAACTGCTAATCAGGCTCGATGGACAGATGCAGAGAAAGCCGGACGCGTAACCCTAGTGACCTCGCACGAGACCAGGTATAAGGTAGGTACATACCTATACCAGAGACCCAGAGTCTGGAGCGTTACGAGTTAAGTTAAGTTAGTACATAAGACGCGCCTACGGGGCTACGTGTATCGCCTAAGACGATAACCGCAGGAATTATAAACCCATCGCAAGCATTTCACCATTCCTTTGCCACGAATGATTAATCGCCCAGGAGGGAAGCATGCCGGCGGTAATCGTCCGCTGGCTACGGTAGCAAAAAATAAAAACGCACTCACGCATCTCGACATAGTACTCATATAAACCAGCTAATGTTGCGCTATCAACGGGCCTTTGACAAACCTGAAAATATACGTCATTTACTCCTACACAAACCTATAATTGTACACTATTTTCGTGGATTTGGTTCTTTTAATTCCATAGTCAAATTCAGTGCAGGGTTTATAGAAGAAGAATGGCTCTAGCAGAGTACAGATCACACCGTTCATCGAAACTTTTTGAAACACGAAGGGAGCAATGATTATCGTAATGAGCGGTTTTTAATTCAGTTCAGTGCGACAGGTTCCTATATAAATCGCGATCTTGGTATCATCGGATGTTCGATACTTTTTCAGCGTTAAATAATGACACCTAGACTTGACAGTCGAAGGTCGAGGATTGCGGGGCTGAAAGGTGCTTGTTGCCTTGACGCACGGGTATCTGGATGTAATATGCGTGACGTAGCACGCCACGCGTGATCAAGTCTCGCGTGCGAGTGGGCAGGAGTAAGTTGTTCCGAAGCACGACCCTTACGGAGACAAAAAATATGTTAACGAGATTTACGTTGAGAGTAGCTAATTCGCGTACTAAAATTTCTTCTTTAGGATTCAGCAGAGTTTTTTTCATTTCAACGGTTAATAATGACACTCCGAAACGGAGTCGATTAAAGATGAATTTAGCGCTCGCTCGCGCGCGTGATCTCTCTTTGCTCACGGTCTATTCTGCAGATACCAGGTTCAACAATTTTAACAAACTTCGATCGCCCGGTGGCGTTTGAAGCAGGCTCACCTGTGGGTAGTAATTAAGTTCTGTTTGCTTCTGTGCAGTACGTGTTGCGTGCAGAAACGGTGCATTTTACCCGAGGACGAGTTTCAAATTAGTTCTGAAACGGGGGTTCCGATCGATAGACATTCAACGATAATCAGTCCACATATCCGCATCGTTATACCAGCTATTACGGTTCAAGATGATTCTAAATTTTCCGTACAAGTTCTGCCACCACGAGATAGATTGCATACGTGCTTAGAATTGATCCTTGTTCAAATTCTACTAAGAACAGTAAAAGAAAAATGATAAGAAAATTTACTCGTTTAGAATGGAATGATTGAAAACATTACCTATTCCTGACATTAACGATAGATACATTGATATTTTATTTCACAAGATTCACGTGACACGTCGCCCGTGTGAACGTCGTCGTCGACTTACGTAACGCACCGTAGTTTCTCGGCGAGAGTCATCTCCGAGGAATTCGCCCGTCTAAAAAGAGCCGGACGTATAGTTCGGTGCTCTGATTTCTAGGCGATTCATCTAAATCACGAGTTCTATCTTTCTCTCTTACAGAGTCTTATATTATGTCTTAAAATGAGGTCGAAAGGGTCGTGGTGGTCTCTTGTTTCCACAACTACGCCCGCGACCGCTGTAATATCATTACGACTACGGGGGCCTCGTGTTCATAAAAGCAAAACACGTAATTATATGCCGATGGGATCGTGCCGGGTTCTATTTCGTTACGTCAAACCTTTGCGGATTGTCGACTCGATAGTTGTCGGCAATTTGAACACCCTCTAATCGCTACGGATTTTCTGGTCCTGTTCTCTCCGTCAGGGTCAGGATATGCGGCACCGAGTACGTACCTGAAGTTTCTCAGAACTACAGAAGACAGCCGTTACGTTAATTCACTTCGTTCTTCGCCTCTGATCAAACATACGCGCATATGTCTGGCATAGCCCATAGACGTATATCGACAGTTCTCAGTAATAAACTATTCGGATGTATACAAATACACAATGACTTAAGATCCGTGCAATAGGTTCAGGCACAAAAGGAAGACTCAAATCTAATGGCAACAAGATTCGATGAATACATACCGATCCTAAAAATCTCCGTGCATATTGGGACGTACGGTATCGTAACGTGTTGAAAATTCCCGGAACAAACCGAAGTGTATAACGTACTAAGACATGACATGCAGAGCTTAACATTCACGCCGAACACTGTGGTATCTGGTAAATATGTAAACTCCCATCACAGCTGGTAACAGGAACTAAAAATTGATCAACGGTACATCAGTGCTTTTGAAGAGCAGCAAAACATATTTCTTATCGTCGTAGTTCTGCGATTAGACAAGCTCACTTGGCAGAAAACGAAAAAATGGAAACGTACATACATACCCTGCACACGTATATTTTCACATGCGATTAATCTGCGTCTGGTTTCGACTCGGCAGAATTACGGAGTAGGTAGTATAGGCTCGGAAGAGAGGGTGCACAGAGTGTCGAACAAAACGGCAAGCTGTTAACAGGTAATTCTCTAAAGGTCGCGTGGTCTTAGTTTGTTTTTATCCGTTTACCGAGTAGCTCGCTACCTTTTGTGGGCGAGGCGATCGGATCGCTGTTTGCCGACGAGACGGCGGTACTCTTCCTTCGAAGGTTCACATATTATCCTACTGTTCTGTCACACGGTTCACCGGGTAGATTTCGAACCGTGAATCGGAGCATCGAACATAAATTCGACCACCGTTTGTACCGCCGCTCGTGTTAGTCAATATCGAGAGCACGCCGACTTTCTTGGCTATCGTAGGCACAAGAAAAGAGAAAAAGAAGAAAAAGAAGACGAAGAAGACGGCGAAGAAGAAGAAAAGAGCTTTCTCTATACACATTAACATCTCGACCAGTACCCTTACATTCATCGTCAGAGCAGGGCCTCTAATGAGGCGGCGTGGGTGAACGCTCGAGGAACAGCGAGGACAGTGAATAGGGACGACGACAGTGGGTACCTAGTTCTTCCTCCGACGTTGACGCCGGTTAAAATGCTTCGCAATCTCACAAAGGCGGATGTTCTATTTTCCGTGTAAAACGTATGATGTTATTTTATAGCAACATGAACTATTAATTAGAACAATGTGTGTTATAGGTCCGCTAAAAATTCTCGCCCACGCGAACAACGCCGATAGAAATTTCTTCACAATTTTTTAATCACTGCCTATAGCCGAGAGCAGAGTTAAATAGACGAATAAGCAAGGTGAATACAGCGAGCAATTGTGATTGAATGAAAGCGCTACGAGCTGTAGGTGAACAGGTTGATTTTTATCCAAGCTTAATGATACCGCACGGCTTAATACAGATACGCAACACAGAGATGTGAGCAAAGCGGTTGAGTATAAGAGTCAAGATTATAGTTAGGCCAAGGGAACGTATTGTGTCCGAGACGTGTTTCTGCCGATGGGCAACGAATGGATGTATAATTAGTTTATAGAAACTAATTATGCAAGATGTGAGACGGTGATTATTGACCGGAATGAAAATTTCTATCAGAATTTGGTAGCGGTATTAAAACGACGACCGCAAGATCTCTGCAGTAATACACGACAAAGGCGAACTCCTTAGACCCAGAACCATTTATTTATCCTTGTCGTATTACTGGGTCTCGAGTTGTGTAAAGTCAGCTAGCTGCACGACTGATGCCTATCTCCACGCTCGATTCTAACGACAGGGTATACGGGAGTCCCACGCATGTCGCGTGCGCGTTATTAATCGCCACATAATTCTACGATTATAAAGGTTAATGCGTCCTTTTCATGCTTTACTCCTATGTTATGGATGCTGTGACACTCTCGCGTTTGTCAGAGATCTGTTTCAAAGCTGTATCAAGCACAATTATTGCAAAACCACTGGGTATATGAACAAAGCGGTTTATTCTAGCTTCACTGAGAAGGAAGGACTCTTCGCAATTCCGCAAGAGTTGTTTCAATTACAATCGAGACGTCACTCAAGAGCTGAGAAAAATATTGAATCAGTCTGTCGATTCCCAATGAACATTGTGAAAAGATAGTCTCGGGTATCCAGAATTCGAGATTATCGAGTACCTCGTCTTCGCTGCAGTGATTATGCGAAGGTCTCTTTCAGGCGTGACCTGTTCGAACGGACACGTTCCTCCTGCCCGATAGTGGGGCAACGTTGGAAAGCTGGAGTGCGTTGAATACGTCTCCCCTCCTTCCATTTAATAATTCCTCGCACGCTTTCTTGTGTCAATTAGTTACGATCATGTAGATGGTAAATATACTATATATAAATAATCGAGACTAGTCATGATTAAGAATAAAAAAAAGAAGTATAGCTATGATCAGATCCATCCAATTACCTGCACGAGGTGTCTGAGGGCAAATCGAGGTAATAGCGACGATCATCAGCGAAAGATTGTCGTGCGCTCGAGAGATTGATAGTCGCGTAAATCCGATACTCGACACCTGCCATTTCGTTCACGCTCCGTGAAGTTGGATAATTAACGCAATACCCGTTCGCTATGTTGATTAATCCAATTATATTGGTGATACAGTCGCGAGTCGAGCCGCGAAAGTGAATATTCCGTTTTGTACAGACGTCGTGGTACGAAGCGAAGAAATTACGTGAGATTTCTTTCCGAAAATGGTTCACCGCGGTTACTTTCTCACCCGATCGCAGGCCTTTAGGAGTATAGTTCTCATGGAATTCTTCGCTTTTCATCTTTACCCTAACCGAAGCTGCAGTTCGCCAATTGCTACGTAACGTGTAAATATATGTGTATATAGCCAAGCTCGTCTTTTCAAATTGCACATAATAACATTCAACTCGGTCACGTACGGTGCGTTTCGTATCTCCTTGGATTTCCGGTAAGGCTAAAGCCTTTATCAAATCTCAAATGTTTTCGAGTGGGTGTTTGCTAAGACGCTAACTCCAAAAATGGGTTTATTATACGAGCCACTGCCACATCCCGTCGTGCTCCATGCTTCGTGCAACTCGCTCAGCTGTACATAGCATCCTTATAGTTTTACGTCGAAAACCACTTCACCACTTTACTTATGCACATGTGTTAGTACAGCATACTAAAACGTTGAGATACAGGTACGGCGTGTATCTACTCGGTTACCGTAGAAGCCGTCCTAGGCAGAGGATCAGGTCGAGGGCACTATACGGTTATGCGGTTCGGTGTCACCGTCTTGCCGTCCAATAAAGAAACCCGAGACGTTTGCAGAAGAGCGCACGCGATCGCCCGGAGACATCTTTTGCGGTCTGCGCCGCGGCGCAGCCTCCGGGTATTCGTCGGCTCGTGGCAGGTAGCCGCGATGTAATTAGTGAAGCTGCTCTGATTGCCACCAGGAATTATATAGACTTGTTGAGTAAACGACGACTAAGTGCAAGGCTTTCCTTATGATATATATTCCGATTTGTGTCAAATTTTTTAAAGACCGACTTCAAACTCGGCAATTAACTGCTTTTTTTGTTGCTTTTTTTGATTGATACCAGCTAACGAGCTAGCTCATGACTCTTGAATGCGATGATAGTGCCGGAAGTGACGCGGGGACCGTTTTTCTTGAAATCCTACCAGTCCTCGAGAACGAGGATTTCTATGCTGAAATTTGCAGGAGTCTCTGCGTTTGAAATCAGGTCCCTTCGTCGTCGTCGTAGTTTGGATTTCGGAGACGTTTGACCATCGCATAAATGACGTTAGGTGAACTCGGACCGTTGCTAGCGAAGAGAGATATCCGCTCGCAAAGCCGTGCCGCTCCCCAAGTTATGGCGCTATCAAGTGCGCATCTTCCGCTATCACGGGCTGGTCAACAACCTTATTTACCCTGCCGGGCACCGTATATACCTTATAGTAATATCCTCGCCTAACGATATCGTTCTCCTGTTGGTAGGTTTTGAATTACCATACCTACCGGATTATCTTTCGGCAAAAACATCTTCATCGTCGAGACCCGCGCAGTAACCCGATAAGCGAATTAAGATTAGCAGCTTCTGATGCGGCGTTGAGTAAAGACCGAAATTTGCATATTAACCGAAGGTGGGTGACAGCGACAAGAAACATCGATCGCCAACCGATCTCCTTTTTCGGTTCGGATACCGGCTCGTCGCCGATCCCCAAGAGCCCGCGTAGAATCATGCAGCTAGAACCAGACCGAGATCTGGCAAATGTACGAGTATCAGCTGATTGGTTCTGCGCAAGTAACGCTGCTACGTCTGCATCACGGACAATGTGCAGTGGGGAGGTATACTGTGTATAGGTATAGAGAAATACGTATGAGAACTTTGATCGGCGGCAATTGATCAGACGCCTTCGAAAGCAAAATTCTTGACAAGAGAATCGATCGGGTTATGGTTAAATGGACATGAAATTGATTATCCCGTGAGTTTAGAGACCCACTCGGGCGTGATGTCACCGATCTTATAAATATCACGCGCTCAGCCTTATAATCCAGTGAACCGAGTATCTATCTGAAAGTGTCACGTTCCCACGACTACGTAGTACCATAAATTTATGAACGTACTTCGCACCTTACGGTTCAACTTTCATCCAGTGAAATATATCGAACGACCGTTTCGACTTCGGCTTTATGATCTTAAAGAAATATACCTACCTAGCAGTAGCTATTAGACACGCAGACCAAGATAAGCTAATTCCGCGTGTATACATGTACGTATATAATTCTATTTCATGTTCTATGTGGAATCTGGTATCGGTACAGCGTTGGTCACAGACCGTGTAGTTACAGGTAGAGAAACTCGCAGGACGGTACGCAAGCGGTCAAGCAGGCAGGCTGGCAGGCGAACAAGCTCGTTTGGTCAAGCGACGGAGGAGGGAAGTGGAGTCGCAGGATGCTCCGAGAAGATTTCCTTGCGAAGAACTCCCGCTGCGAGGTCTCTTGGACATAGGACAGGATCGTCCAGAAGAATGTCGAAGAAGAGGTACCGAAGTGAAATGTAAGATGAAATAAATAAAAAATAAGAGAAATAAATAAATAAATAAAAAAATAGAGCCTCGTGACGGAGTGACACTTCCTGAAGCCTCGTCGGGCCATCAGTCGAGACAGTGCAATCATTAATGGCCATCGCACGAGCGAGTGCTCCCATTGTCCCGAAGGCGATTCCAACAGGAAGCGTCCAACCGCGGCATTACGGTTCTGTCATTATTGTGAATTGCCACAGTCCGGGGCAAAGGATCCCCTGCAGACGTCTGTCTCGAGCGATTCAAACGTCAAGATAGCCACCATCCGTGCTTCGGGAATGGATAGGCGCTGAATTATTCGCCATGCTTATCTGTCCGCTATATCCAGGCTCCCATGATACTGCCGAGTAATTCGCAACTATATGACGTGACAAATTCTAATTCCGTCACCTTACACAAGATTTCTGACAGCTATCTGGCAGCCGTATGCCAACCTTGACCCACTGAAATTTTGGGCAATACTCAACGAGGGATTGTAACAGAATCACAGAACTATGGCAAAAGCTGTCTCATTTAGTACTATGCATATTTTTCGACTATGTTACGAAAATCTTTCAAAGTGGCTGTGCTGTTGAATTCCAAGTTTTGCTATTTCGCGTTCAAGATTGATTTAGATTATGGATTTAGGTACTTCAAAGTGCCATTTTTCAGTGAAAGAAATTTTATGATCCATCAATTTTCGGTTACTTGCACCAATTTGACAACAAAACGGCCTTGGCCATTGAACCGGAACTATGAGGACCATGCTGCGGAATCAGGTAGTCATTGAGGTCTTATGAAACAGGTTGAAAAATTTCAGATCAAGTAAAGGACAAGTCGAATACCGAGAAAAAGAATCCATTGAATCCATTGAAATTTGTATTGATTATCGAAAATTGTGATCGCAAGTTTTGCTTCCTCAATGAAAATTTTACCATTTAACAGATTCTGTTTTTCGGTGTGGGTAGGTATACCCTTCATGGAGAGATTTCCGCACGTATGTTTCAGGCCACCCCAAAATTCCGCGAACAAAATCAACAAGGATAAAAAAAAGCACTCCATCAGAGTCTCGATGACTTGTTCGCCGATTGTACGAAATCCGATAGCGTCGTCATTCACCCGGTATATCCTCTGATACTCGTCCAAGTCGAGTGCTGGAGGCGCTAGCCGTAAGCGCCTCGCACGCCCTTCGGGTCAAGGCGACCCAGAGGCCTGACAGTGTCTGTATATTCTTATATACCTATATCTATCCATAAGTCATACATACATGCATTGGCATGATGCACGTATACGTTATGCAGGTACCTACATACGTAGGTACGCACGAGGTTACACGTACGCATCGTCGTCGGCCTTCTCCGCCCACTCGAAGCTTCGCGTCACGTGATGCCCCCGTCTTTCTCTCCCCGACCCCTTCCTCTTGGCATACGACAGTTGACAGCTGTCACCTTCTTTGCGGCTCGGTGAATCAGGCGCCGCAGGGGGTGAGAGAATCCGGCAACCTCCTGTCAAGGCTTCTTGACGGGCGCGGAGAGGCGACATCGCCCGGTCCGATACTATCGGTGAATAAACACGGCCGTGATTAAATCTAAAACGCGAGGTAAAAACTGTGGAACGAAATGAACGTTTAAGAATAGATCGGTCTAGCCCGGGTCGTTGCGGCCCTTGACCACTGCGTAGCCCGTGGTGGACATCGGCGACGGATTCTTGTCGCGCGAGCTATTACCTCCAGGACTTTCAGATATAACTGCATCAGGATTATGAAATATCATTCGCCCAGAGATTATCACAAGAATATGATTAAGCTGCTGATCATGGTATCGACGTTTTTTTGAATTCGGTTTCTGACTTTACCTAGAAAACGAGAGGCGTATGTAACGTGGTGGATAGATAAGGTTCGAGTCTAGGCCAGCTGTTGATCGGTCTCACCGGCATGGCACGTCGTTTCTAGATACCTACGTTTCGAGTTCGTGCTTCATTAGCTAATGGAATTACTTCAGCACAATGACACAGCGGTTACATAATTGCGAGTCTTGAGCACGATTGAGAGTTGGGCAACGATTCTCCATCTCCTTTCACCCACACGTCCTAATCCCCCCTTTTACCCGCCTGACCGGCGCGGCGTAGGCACCCCAGCATCGCCTCCTAGACCATCACTTATCTACAGAGACAAATGACGAATGCCATCCGAGATTAACAGTCTACCGCGAAATTGGGTTGCCCCGGTATATGTATTGCGGTATATAGGACGTAGGTAGATGACTATAGGTCCGTATGCTGCAACGACGCCGGTCTGGGTTAGCCTGAGAAACGTCAAGAATGACAATCGACATGCTATATAAGCAGCCAGTGACATTCTTCTGCGCGGTACCTACTCGATGGGATAAAAAGCTTGTGACGTTATTTATGCCATCGTAAGACTCAAAGTCAGAGGTGCGACATTGCGTCATTTCATTGGGCGATGTCGCGTCTCTACGAAGCAGATTCATGAATCCATAGATCTAGTGATCGGATAGCAAGAGCTAAGAGGTCAGATGATTATCGGTGTGGGAATCGGCAGCCGATTCGATTCGACAAGGTTGAGTTATACGAGAATCTAACGTTTGCCAGGTATTATTGTGAATCTGACCCTAGACAGCAATTAAAAATAGCGAAATTCTACCTTTGATTCGATCATCGTTGATCATTTCCCATATTCCAGAAGGCGACGGCTGCTGCTCCAGGTCCCGCGGGATTTCAATTCTTGGCTGAACTCCCTCTACGGCAGGAATCGCGGAGTGGTAGGAGTTGTATACGTATCGATTCACCGAGCATCACCCCCTCCGGTTGTTACTCACGCGAAACCGTGTTACAGCATCCTTGGCTCGCAGATCATCTCTCCCCAACCATCTCGTTGATATTAACGACACCCGCTGGATCGTAAGTTTGTCACTCTTATGGAGGATGGGGTTGAAGCTGGTGCCGCATCATTCAAACTACCCCGTAAGAAACATTAGCCCACGGTTGAGCAAGCGAGAGCTAATTGCATACATTTTTAACACCGAGAGCTCTTAATCAGGCTTATATCATGAAAATGTATGTATAAAGCCTCACGTCTATAGCACCCAGGAGGCGGTGAAAAGTTTTTAAAAGCTCACCGCCGCCGAAGGGTTGCACTTTTCCAGGCATAATCGCCGAGCTCTGTACTTCAACTCTTTACGACTAAGTGCGATGCCGACGACGAGTTATCGCCATCGACCTGCAGAACCTTCTGCAATACCTACTCTTCGTCGTCGCATAAATACTCCAAGACGCTCACGAGCAGCTCGGCCTTCATGACGGCCGTTTTAATTACCAAGAATAGCTGAGATAAACATTTGTCACGTCGAATCTTGACCTCCAGCTGATGAACACGAACCAGTCTCATGGGAACCAAAAACCCCGAGCAGAAGGCTTTCCGAGAAACGCGAGCTAATTATCTTCAGAAGATAATTGACAATGAAATCGAGGAATATAGGGCTAGACCGGCACATAATTTCATTCGTGATCTCATACGTGCGTCATAGTCGCATGCTACCGCTAATGGAACTTCGAATCAAATGGAAAAAAAAAAAATAAAAATCACTTCGCACAGTGATCATAACGTTGTATAGTGGCTGAGCGCTCAATGACAAGCATCTGAGTCCACTGCAGTCCATTATTGGCATCAATGGTGGAAGATAAATGTTACCTTTACGTTATTATAATTAGTTTGAGTTGATTCACAAGAGATATGAGAGGATTAATGTCGACGCCGTAATATGTAGCCACTACGTACACGTTATAGATTCGCTTCGAAATATTTGTGCGAATGTAATACCTGCTCTTGGAACGATCTGAAAAAGTTCTGTTATTGGCAACCCTTCGCGACCACCACGTGGGTGTCTAGTTTATCCAATTTCCAACTTTAAAGTGATTCTAGTTTTGCTTCATTGACTGACTCGTCTCCGTGCTGGTTAATGGAAGACACCGAATCTCGCATGTCATGATCTTGTTAGTTTTTTCATTTTTTTTTTTTTTTCTTTATCTTGTGAAGCCTGTTTTCATCAGTATTTCTATATGACCAATTACCATCACGACGGTATAATGGTTTTAAAGTGAATCGTTAAAATCTCCAGCCCCTCGTTTCAGTTTAAATTGCAAATCAGGTGATTCCCGCTGATGTACCTGAAGAGAACTAACTCATCAAATCGGAAACATCTTGTCACGGTGTCTTTACGGTGAATAGGATCCACTTTATCGAGCTTATTACGTAGTTGGCGTAACGCAACGAGTCACCGCAAGGTACCTTACCGAAGGACCATTATTCTACTTCGTTACTGAAAACTTTAAAAGGTTACCACAACCTCGTCAAGTCCGGTTAGTAGGCTCATTAATTTACGGCCATCAGATCTAAGGCACTGGGGGCCGACTTGCGAAACTGAAATGGTATCAGCACGACGAGTCACAAGCTGAGATATTCCGATCTCCTGGCGCGCCTGATCCGAGGTGCCGTTACAAAATGTGACCTAAGCACGGACATCGGCTCTCCAGGCGTCTAGCTGCCAACCCTTGCACGAGCATTAAGGCCCATTGCTCTAGCCCGATTACTTTCTAGTTGCTCAGAGATACCGTTCATGAAGTGTTACGCAAGGACATTGATTAACTCGGGCGTAGCTCGTGCTACAAGCATTTTACTTACACTTGTCGAAATTTCTTATTTTTTCATTTATTTATTCATTTTTTTTTTTTTTGTTCAGACGACTAGAATCCAGAGGCTCTGAAATATCGAATCTCAGTATAAAAATCGAAGTTTCCTCAAAAATTATCCCTCAAATAATTTTACGAAAAAAAAATTCTCAGCTGTCGATTGATTCGACTGTATAAAAAAGGACTCTTGAAGAGAACGTGGTATAATATATAAGCCGTGCTTTTGCAAGGCAAGGATGGCGTTGTTAAGTAATTGCCGAAGGTAGGCAGACAACTGAAAAGTAAATTGACGTAGTGAATTAAAGCGTTTTTCCTAATTGAACAAGAAATGCATTAAACATATGCCTGCATAAAGAACAAAATAATTTCTGAAAAAACTGTCGTAATATCCAGGCCAATCAATATCGGTTATTACGGGCGGTATCCTGCTCTCGGCCGAGGAGAGTGGACAGTGACCACTTCTTGCAACGTGTCTGCTCCGTTTTGCTCGACAGATTGGAGGTAGCATCATTACTTGGTTTTTGCATCGACGGTATTCGCAGATGCGGAAACTCATGCTCCTCGCTTTACTTGTGGCGTATCACTATTTCTACAAACTATGAGTGCGCTGAAAACTTGTCATTGAAGAGAAAGCATCATATAAACTTCAACGTCTGCTGAATATATATGTTTAATGTTGCTTCAACAGATTATTGCAATACAAAGTATAATGTACTGTAGCAAATGTTAATAGCCGCGTACGTTCCACTTGCATCAAGGTCACTTTCCAACAAATTAAGAGGCAGAGTATGGAGCAGCAGTTACCCTTCGTGTCGCTTTAGTGTTTGTAATAAAGTCGTCCACCTCGTAGGTGACGGGTTCGTTGAAGGTAAATAATCTCGGCACGAAACTTTGGGACTCCTTAACGTATGCATGAAAGCCGATACATCGGCATTGACAGTTTTTGCCGCATGTCATTATGACGGACGACGGCACAAAAGACCGCCGTTGTCGACGCATTCAACCGAAACAGCCGCCGTGAGCTCACTGCCCAGAAAGAGTCGCCAGCTCCGGAGCACTTATCGGATACCGGCAATCAGACCACCGGGACAATTTTATTTATTCACTTTGTTTTATTCACCGCAAAGAAAATGAACGTGGATACGGGGCAAGAAACTTGCCGGACACTTGAAAGGACAATTATTAGTGCTCTGTGATCTCGGCCACATTTCAAAACTCTGTGTCCAAGAAAGTAGACCAGACATTTTTGATAGCTGTGAACATTTTCCGCGTTCAAAGTCCTCCGGAAATTTTATCTTGGCTACTCGTTAACACTGGAATAATTACTTCTCAGGAGAATGACGGAGGGCGTCGCGACGCTCGGTGGCAATCAATTTGCGCCAACACGTATAGGTTGTTTTCCTGTGTAGAGGGACGGCGTCGTGTTCGACAGCGCGTGACGCTACGATGACCACAACACAGAAGGCCGCCCCGAAGCCGCTCCTGGGTGCTCCTGGGCCGCCCTGGGCCCGCTCCACTTGTCGGCGAGGAGTCCGCATGCCATCGCGCGCCGTCCCCAGCCACGCAAAGTCGTGACGTCGTTATCGGCACCACGGCTCTCAACTCAAACTATCAAACAATTTCTATAGACCTTGGTTCAAGATTCTCCATTCGGGTGACTCGAAAGTGGCAAATTTTCGCATTAGACATCTGAACCGCAGTCCCGAATCACGTAATTATGCCTACTGGTACTAAGAATTCACTGTTCAAATGACTCCTCGACCGGTGTGAGAGCCAAAGATTTCACACCACGGTCGTCGACGGGCTGGAAGTGTTACAAAGCGGACAATACGCGTCTCGACTTTCATCTATATCATGTGGTTCCTTCTCCGGCACGTTTTTTCATCACCTTAGAAATTATGAGACTCTCGCAGTTTGTGCGGATAAAGGAGATGATTTGATCCGCCCGGATATTCTCAAGCGTGAGACTTTGACGGACAAATTCACTTCGAGGAGTCACTATTCAACTGCAAAATTCTTATAATCCTTGCAATTCCTCATTAGAGCCTAAAAAGCAAATGCAACTTCTGTAGGTATATATGTATATCGATCTTATGGGATCTTGTGAGAATTTGAAGCGTCTAAGAAATTCTTGGACTCCGGTGCGATCTGAATCTCATAAAGTAATTTGTGTATTATCGTATCTGGATCCCCGCGGATTTCTAATATCGCGATTTGGGCCAGATGTCTTGCTCAAGAGTAATAATTTAGTCCATCTGTAGCCAGGCTCTTGAATTCAGAGAGCAAAGTGGGTAGAGACCGGGTACTTGGATGGGGTAATTGTGTCTTATCGACGAACGCAAGAGACGCCTTATTTTCATGATTACTCAAAAATAAACGACCGACGATGTAGATACATGCAGATTCCAAGCGCTCGTTGGTATAACGCGTATGTAACCACAGTGCGGGTGGCTCGGCAGGTATATCCGTGCAAGTATGTCCCTCGGACCGCAAGAAGCTCGGGAAAGACAATGTTGAGAGTTCAAGTATGGCACGGCGCGGCGGAGATGGAGATGGAAATGGTAATGGAAATTGAAGCGACGTATAGCTAGGGCCCCGGACACACCGCACCACTGTGCCTCTTGCGTATTATACCCTTCAATTTTACTACCGACAAACAATCGTGAGAAGCCAATGAAACAACCGGCCATTAGGTTCTCGGCGAGAGTTCGTTAAAGGATAATCGCTTATTGGAGTCATGCGACCATCAAACTACCAGTTTCCAACTTTTGCTTAACTACTGTCAGTGCCGGGTGGATTTCAGGCTTCCAAGGCTTCAGCGTTTCAAGGCTTAAAGGTTTCAACCCTGCCAGCTAACGTTACCTCCATGTTGTTACAGATACACCAATACTTGCCCATAACCTACGCCGAGAGATCACACGTTGTTGCAACGAGCTCACACCTTCTCCATCGCGTGATACCAGTAATTACTCAAAAATACCTAGCCAGGCGGCGTTTTACTCGCCTTGGCTTAGCTAACAAAACGCTCGGCAATTGGTCGTTAAGATATCGTGCGCCTAAATGCTTTGCGTTTTAGCTTTTCAGCTCCTTACTCGTCGTCCTCATCCCCGCCGTTATCGGAAGGACGTCTACGTGTCCTTTCTAGTAGCTTGTAACGGGTTGACAAAATCTTTCTCAAATCTAAAATACGGAATGTTTAGGCTACCGGGACCTGCGCCTTCGAGATTGAAGATCTTTTACCGCATCAGTGGTCACGGTGCAGCCATAGCCGCGGAGGCATCGTAGAAATTGTTTATTTGGACGAGCGTAGAACGACGCGAGGACTCGGGAGTGACATAAGGTTGAATCGGGTAGCGGGCAACGCGGAAGATCCTCTGACCCAAATAGAGAAATCAAATCTTTGAAGAAACTTAATATCGCTACTTGACGAGCGTCAGCTAGTTATGTCCGTTTTTTTTTTCTTCTTTCTCTTCTTCTTTTATTTAAATCCGTTCCAAA
Organism: Macrophya alboannulata; assembly: GCA_949628255.1. Taxonomy (NCBI): domain Eukaryota; kingdom Metazoa; phylum Arthropoda; class Insecta; order Hymenoptera; family Tenthredinidae; genus Macrophya; species Macrophya alboannulata. The sequence continues at coordinate 14,132,146 of OX451209.1, forward strand.
GTTTTTTTATGTACTATTTTTTTATTTCTTCCAAATCTCATTCGACCGGGGGTCAAACTGGTGGCCACGCTCAGCATACATAATTATAGAACATCATGCTTACTGCCACAACTAACGCGGTTAGCACGCGTCCGATTTTGACAAGTGGTCAAAAAACACACCGCGGCATAGCTTATATAGTCTTCCATTATTTGCAGTGATATGCGTTCCCCTGATTCTCCTTGACCACTGGCCCCCGACCCAACGTACATCTTTCGAAATCCATTCCGAATTTTTAACTCGAATCTTATTACTTGCGCGTTTAACAAACGCGTCGGAACGCCGACTGGCATAACCGAGATTTTACCGATCGGTATATAAGGATGGATGTAGCTTTATTAACCTGTAGGATCCCGCAGCGCCTTTCACCGGAATCTGACGTTTCGGTTCAGATTGATACGCCATTTAAACGAACACGAGACCTGATTCGTAATAACGGGAAAGCGTTTCCGGGATAGGTTTTCACTTTAACAATACTTAGCTGACACACAGCCATTAGAAGATCACAATGTACAGGGTCATATGTAGATCATGGCCTAGGTAACTGAATAAGAAACCGCGATATTGGGAATATTACCCGAGCAACTTGAACAAGGCTTTGCAAGAGTCAATCGCGCGTGTGTCTGTGTGTGAGGTAGATGTTGTGAACTCTTTGATAAAATTAAACTTTGCTCGCGCCCGATCACGCGAGACTGTTCGGATCCTGGTCATCCGTAAAAAGAGCCCGAGGGCTGTGTGGCGAACAAGCCGGAGAAGCAAGGCAGAGAGAAATGAGCGAGATGAAATCGCGAGACTGAAAATGCATGACAAATAAGACGGGTGTCGTCCGAGGAATGAAACAAAACCCATTCAAGCCTCGCGAGGACGTCGCTGCTTTGTTCCCATTGTGCCCGGTGTCACTTCAAGGTAGCGTTCGTTGCGCGCGGTCAAGCGTGGTGTCGGGTCACCCGGCGAACTATCCTAACCACCTAAACCATCCGAAGAGACCAGATGACATGTGATAAAGAAACAGGGACAAATCGTTGCCACCTGGACGGAGACCGCCTATCCTATTTCGACGGCAACCAGGCGGACATTTTTTCGAAGAATTCCATATTTCGGAGGATCGACAAGTTATTGCTTATCGATGATGTGAAAGATGCGTGACGTGGACGCGGCGGAGAAGATCAGCTCGAATATTGAAATAACCTCTCCTCTCCCATACGTGTCCTCGGTTCACTCTCACTCGATGAAATAAAGGATCCACTGACCGCAACGCTCGCGTATAAGAAAATCGAAGCGTGTTCGAATTGATGGCGTTGCGTGTTTCCTGACAGCGGCCGAGGACTGGGCGTACCCGGTGATTGACTGGGATGACATTAACAGTTATTAAATCAAGATAACCGTAGCGGACCCGGCGCTACGTCGCTACGGAACAGCCAGCCCTTCGTGATCGTATAAAATAGTAATGCCAGAGTTTGTACAAATACCTGATCGTGACAAAGAGAGGCGACGCGGACGCAACCACCGCGCCTGACTAGCTGTAGCAGTGGAACCAACCAACTCGAGTATAGTTCAATCAGGAGGAACAAGACTTTCCGATGGGGGGCAACTCGCCTCGGACATTGGCGTACGTACGCTTAAAAGCTAGTGGCTTTGAATTCCTTCGATACAGGTAGGTATCCGTTCTACTGCATATTCGCCGTGGCAATTGGACCGGGACGAGATTTTGCGAGAAGAATAAATCCTCGGGGCGATTTATTATACTGCTCGTTCGTCTTTGTCAGCCTGAAGTGACGCGCTCCTTGCTTAGCGTCTTAGAAAATTGGTCGAGTGACACACATCGATGACCCTATAAGGATCGAGTGTCGTACCTTGACCCGCAGACAAAAACGTTCGTCACGCTTGTCAAGCTCCTAATGCTTCCGCAAGCCCTGATATGTGAACAACAAATTCCAACGTCCTGTACGATGTAAAGTTTCCAGTTTGTATGTATATCCATCCGTACGCGTATATATATTAAAAAATTGTCTCTCTCAGAGACAAACGACCGAAGAAGAAGGCCGGCATACAAGGATTCATGAATCCCATCGACGTTTTACTCCGTTAGCCAAGACCTCGAGGTTCCTAATTGATTTGATGACCATTTTTTATTCCTTTAGTTTGTGGGCCTGAGTCGAGGTGCAGTTCTATGGGACATTTTGACTAGAGCCGACTAATGATAAGTAAGTATTATTTTTTTTTTGTTCTTCAAATGAGTACGTTTAATTCATTCAAACAAAAACTACCGGGTGCATAAATGACCTGGGAACGACGTTCGTTATCGTAATACCGTCGTTCAAAACGCTCTGTAATGATTCTGCCGCATTTATATCGCTTTTAAGGACGTCAAGGAGCGGTTGAGGTGAGCGTAGGACCGGTCTTACGGCTGACCTTTGTGTTAAAGCGAACGTGACACGTTTCTACCGTTGGCAAACTTATGCTAAGGACTTTATTTCACTTGTGGAATTAGTCGTGTCTAAAAATTGAAACGACCAGGAACCCGGCGGTTGATGTCACCTTTGGTTATAACCACATTACCTTGAATATACCTACACGTGTATGTATGTACATACGTATTAGTTTAATACGCCGTATGCTCATGATTATGACTATTTCTTGCATCGAATGTGGTTTTAACAGGCGCAGGCACCGGTGACAGCGCTTGGAGAATGGCTGTCCGGGTACCACGCAACGAGACGCGAACTAATTGGCATTAAGTTGCGTCCTCTTACCGAAGCTTTAGAACGCGACATATTATATCGTTTTACAACACCATAAAAAAGAATTTTTTTTTTTTTTTTTTAATTACATACGTATACTTTCAGTTCGAACGTTGGTATTTATTCACTGGTAAAACTGTTGAATAAATTATCAAATATAACCTGAACGTGGAGTATACGAAATTATCGTTTGTTGAAAAATTGTTTTTAATTTTAGAAATCGAGGCCTACTGCACGCACGCGAATGTTTATATATTTATAATTCAATTTTTTTCTTTTACTTTCCGTGATCCGAGCACACGTATTTTCACGCTGGAGGAGACTCCTCTAAACCCCGTTGATCCGGGCACCAAAGAACAGCTGCTAGTGAATCCTCGAAAAAGGTCGGTGCCCCCCGGCTCCGCTAGTTTATATCTCTGATATTATTAAAGGAGAAATTTGTCCGTTCCACTTTGACTGGCACGGGCAAACCTGATTTAAACGCACTCTGCGCCAATGCTACGGGCGCTGGTAGTTGCGGAGGTAGTCACAGACGGAGTCTGGTGCCCTGACTAAAGGGGAAACGGGGGAGGAAAGGAGGAATACGATGTGACATGGCATTAATAAAAGCTCCGAGGACAGAGGAGAGAAGAGAAGAGAAGAGAAGAGAAGAAAAGAGAAGAGAAGAGAAGAGAGGTGGAGAGTCGACAGGTGACCCGAGGCGACCCGGTCCACGCGAGACATGACGGTCTGACAAAACTAAAATTAGTTCGTCTCGCGATGTAGCGAGAAAATCGAATGATTCCTTGCGGAGGGACAGGCGAAGAAGCGTCCGCCTCGCGGTGCACCGTGCGTGACCGTTACGAAGATACAAGTGCCTGCGGACGACGAGATGCGGCGGACAACGGGCAACGAATCCGTTAAGGAAACACGGAACACTCAGCGATAATATTGATCGAGACTATAAGCGTGCGAAGCTCTCGAAGAGCGATAACAAAGTGAACTTTATCACGCCTTAGATCAATTCGCACCTTTATTGTCCAGGTCACACGGAAATTTTCCCGCACCTACGGGAGCATCTAATTTTTTACAGACTTCCATGATTGGCTTTTGATTGATATTAGCTAATGGATCTTTGTTGGTCAAGATTTTAAGTCGTCAGGAAAATCGAATCGTATCACGATATCAACTTTAGTCGGGTATTTACCGATTACACGGTCTCATCAGCTTTGACATTGCAATGTAGACCTTTTACTAATAGAGAGTATAATCTGATGATTACCAGATTCTTCGATTTGTCGGACTTTAACATGATAGGAGGATGATGGGCTATCGGTATCGTGGAGAGACCTGATCTTGGCACTACATCCACGCTTTAATTCGCACCATCAAGAGAATGGAAAAACGGATAATGTGTACACATTGGCTATTGGGAAAAAATAAAAAACTGCAAGGTTGTTCGAGAATCGGCAATCATAGATCATGTGAAAGTAGTTCGCCGCCTTTTCAGTCTTTCATTAAACCTCAACTACTTTTTTTTCTTTGTTCTCTGGGGCATGTTGATTTCAACAAATTAGAGAATGATCAACGCTTGTTTATGGAAATGAAAAGAATTGAAATTTCTTCAACATTGATCCTCTTTCCGGAAATATCATAAACCTCGTTTTGGAGTAAGTTGAATATGATTTTTATTCTGTTTTCTTTCAAATCGCTTCTCTCCTCATCTTCTATTGATAATGTCAGTTCGATCTAAAGGTTAATATAGAAATTCCTGGCGGGGGATAAGAGACTAGTGTTTTCATTGCTGACCTATCCACCAAGAAAAATATTCTTCTTCCATTATAAAACAGGTCAAGAATGGCAGCTTACAATTGATGAGTGGCGTTATAAACTTGACTCCTTAGAGATAATTGCATCATTTAATATGAATGTAGATTATCACTTACGACGCATGAATAATAAAATCAAAGATTTTTTGAATTTTTTTTGGAATAAATTATACCCAACTACTTTTGCAGATATAAATTCATGTGTAACTGTTTGACTTATTTTTAGATACTCTCCCCCAATCCATAAAACGCCCTTAACGATATATCTATGCATGTACTACATTGGTTTGGTCCTTAATTTGCTTATGTTCGAATTTTATTGCTCCCATGGGCTGAAATGTCTCCGACTTCATACAAAAAAATTTTCCAAGGGCCTAGGCTCTAGCCTCAATTCTTCGTACTGTCCCGAAGACTTTGAATCTTCCCATTTCATTAACACACCATTTTTGACAATTTGAGGATGACTTTTTTTTCCTATCACAGTATGGCTTCAAAAAAATCTGAAAGTTGGTACATTTTTTACCTATAGTAGTAGGTATTCCATGAAAATTCTACAAATTTGCAACGATATAATTTTCGATGCTACAGAGTACCAAAAAAATTCGTTCTTCAAGCTACAGCCCCGAAAATTACAGCGTTAAAAAAAAAGGCAAAAAATCTGTAACATTTTCATGGGATACTTACTACTAGAGGTAAGAAGTGTATCAAGTTTCAGATTTTTCGGAACGATACTGCGATAGAAAAAAAAAATGAACCCCGAGGTTCCAATTCGAAGTTTCTGGGACTTTGAGGCAGTTTTTTTGTATGTACTTATTGGGGACTAAAATGAGCATATAATAAATTGAGCAACCACCTTAATTTACATGGGCCATTTCAGCTCAATTCGATCAGGGTCTGGCCCTTACCTCCTCCAATTTGAGTCTTAGTGACAGGAGGCGCTCTGCCTGGTTCAATTAGCATCCTCAAAGTATTCCGTTTTCCTCAAAATGGGGCTTCCAAAATTTTTAAAAATTATGGAAAAAATTACACAAATTCTGTAGCCAAAGTTAACAATATTCCATCAAGGATCGGAGTGGGCAGGAAATCCAGGCTTAAAAAAAAAAAAAAAAAAAAAAAATTAAAATCACTGAGATTCGTCGAAAGTCCCATCCTCGAGAATATCATCAATTGAAAAATTTACAGGGGTCAGGGAGAATGGTAAAAAATCAAAAAAAAAAAAATTAAAGATACTATTTTGGCCGGGCAGAACGCCTTCTGTCACTAAGACTCAAAATGTAAGGCCTGAAGATCAGACCCTGATCGAATAGACCCGTAATGCCCCACATAAATACATATCGAATTATACGTACAATTACAGCAGTAAAAATAAAATGATAAGAGATAAAGGAGACAAGGAGAAATCTTTTTGCTATGCATGCACACATAGAGGAAGCGTGTCATAAGTATCGCCGGAACCTAGCATCTATTTGTCAGCTGGCACACCTGCCACGGTATAGCGAAGGCGCAGCCTATTATCTCGAATCTCTGGAAAGAGGTCCTCTTACGGCAGCCACTGCACGGCGAGATATCGTTCGAGGTAATCGCTTTTGTTTCGCTGGCGTATTATATACCTACCTGGCAAAGCTATTGTCCCCTCGCTCGCCTCCGTGTACATTTACGGCGGGTGGAGCTGGCCGCAACTTATATTAGATTAGAACCAAGGCACTGCAGCGAAGGGGCGTACCGGAGTGATGAACTAAACGCGTCAGGTTCTGGGATTAGTTCCCTGGCTGGTTGTCATCTCCACGGGAAGCCACTGTACTCTTCAGGCTCGAGTTACCTCGTTCGTTCATTGGCGTATTTTTCCCTTACTATAAACCTCCTCACCTTTTATTCCTTTACATATAAAATTCACCGTTAACGGAAGCGTTCATGAAATTGTCCACCGTCTTCAGATACGGTTTGCATTCCGCCACGTTTAATTCTGAGGCAAATATTCAGTCTAAAGTATGTACCGATAGTCGTACTACAAGAAGAAAGTGCAATTCATAAATATCGAAATGCACGTTCATAGCGGCTACGCTAATGGTAACCATCGGGCTTCCACTGAGATATGCTTTACTATAGAAACGACGATTGTCCTAACCGAACGGAGTAACTCGAATGTGGTCAGTAATAACGAATTCAGCATGAATTCGAAGTACTTGAATACCGATTGAACGATTGCCTTACTTTCGGGTGAAATTTTATGGGCTTGAAAGAACGCGAGCTAAGATTTTCTCTCTCGAAGAAATGACAGGGACCGTTTATATCGTCGATTTTAACAAAAGTTCGATCACCATAGCGGAGAGAAATCGAATGCAGTAATAACCGACGCGAATATACTTAGATCGTTAAACACCGCGTGTGTCGACCGGTTATCACCCGATTCAAAATACCGATTCGAAGATGTCTTCACTTGCCGCGTGACGTTCGCGTGTTTAGAAATTAAACATCTATTAGTAATCGTGCGAGTCACGGTTCTCGACGTTGGGTACGTACGATAAACCGCGTGGGTATATAAGATGTATGTATGTACTACATACGTACACGTACGACTTACTTTACTGATCTCTATCTGTCAAATCCGCTCTCAAACTCGACTATGCATTTACCTCTGTGATTTCGCCGGTAGTATGTCTTATCCACACCAACGTTACCGATATTGGAATTAACCTGATGATTTAGGTGAACCGTAGCTGTACCTCTGCGATGGATGGTCAACCGATACTATAATAGGAGTATTAAATATTGTGTCGAGAAGATTTAGGTTTGAAATTTGCTACTTTGCTAATGGATGTCACCGTTGATCGGCGATCGGAAACCGCCGGCCGCGGCTAACTCGGCATCGACCCGTCTGCCCCCCGGCTCCCTGGCCATCAAGGGACGTGAATGAGTATGCGTGCACGCACTCAGGGGCGAGTATGCAAATCGATAGCGCGCACCGTGTCCAGGCGATAAAGGCTTCAGCGCGTGACATAAAGTCGACGGTATTCTCATGAGGGATCCAGGTTACAGGATTGGTAATCTGGCGTGATAGCAATTGTGTGTATTCGCTACCTCGGCAGCTACCTGCGGTGTTATTAAGCGCCAGACTCCCAGAAGATCAAAGGAAGCAAGGCGAGGCTTTTAATTAAGGGCTGTCGCCGCGACGCATCGGTCGCGATAATATCCGACGTCCTTCTCCAGTGCCCGTCCTCGCGATTCTCGCCTCGACGAGGACCTGGGAATTATTTCGACTTGGTTGATCGGTAATGTCCGTCACCCGGGAGCGATGGGGTTTTCTCTTATAATTGCGACGGGTGCCGTGGACGACTATCCAATGCAATTGCTCTCAACTCGGTCGAGGAGAGACGCCAGTCACTCGAGCAACGGCCAGCCGGATGCGCTTTGCTTCGCGTCCCCGTTAACTTTGTCATTCTGTCCAGCCACCTCGAGTCTTTTCTTACTTCTCGAAACGTCTCCTCGTCGTGTCTCGCGCCTCGGCTAATTGGACGCGATAAATTCGCTACGCCACGCCGTAAACACCGTCGCGATGTCCCGCAGTCTTCTTGAGCTTGAAACTCTTTTCAGTTTTTATACATACGTGATGTGACTCCTCGCCAAATAACGGTCACACATCATGGACGTCGTCGCCCCTGTGTCTCTCCTCGTCGTGCCAAACGTCGCGACGCACCACTTAACCGACTTTCTCCCATCGGTCAACGTTTCTCAAAACAATGCGATCTCATTCCACCGGTTTTACCCCTTTGAAGTAACGAATTTAAAAACCACGAGCCTACACAGACTTTTTCGAAATTATCATCGGCTGAACGGCGAAAGTGTTGCGGATACTCTACAACGTGGTACATCGGAGGAGAAGCCCTTCGGAAGATAGGATCTCCCGAAGGAACAACGGTAGGATCCTACAGGGAGCTAGCCTCTGACCTTTGTTCCCGTCGCAGGCCTTTACCGAGACCTCAAGTTCTTCGGCACGCAACATGGTACCTACCCGCGTGGTTAATGCAGATCATTGCCTGCCCGATCAGCGGCAGTGTGCCACGGCACGGCCGACTAGAGAATCGCCGCTAATGGAATCAATTAGGCGTGGATTAATATTGACAGATTTATTGACTCGCCTTTTGTACGCGTCATAGTGCACCGATTACACGCTGCGCAATTATAATCGAAGCCGCTTACCTGCGCCTGCGGTCGTGAGCTCGGAACCAACGATCTTGTAGAGGTAGACCAGTTGCCTCTTTGTATATATCATGGGCTTTATGTTTGATCGGAACTGCCTGGTCATGGTACCATACGCGAGACCAGGATTTCGAAGAAAAATTCTGGCAGCCTTGAGGAGCCGTTCGAAGTAGGGGCACGGAGGAAAAAGATATATCCGTTACAATTTTACGCGACGTACGTACTTTACGGATCGAAATATCGGTTCTAAATCGACGACGCATATGTGAGAGGAAGAGACAGGCGCACATTACCCGGATAACTGAAAATACGTAGCGGCCCTCGTTACGGACTCACACACCAGTCTATAATCAATTTCACACGTTGATTAATACGAAGTAAATGAATACCTGGGAATCATAGCTGCCCGCGAGTCCACAGTGTGAAAGATGATTTATCCGGTTAGGGTCGCGAGGTCCTTCGCTCGCGTAATTATCATACGACAGCCGATTAAAATTGCGGCCCCTCCGCAGCCAACATCAATTTCAGCTAATTACATGCATTTTCATTTCAAGTCCACGGCCCGTATTGCCGATCACCGAGACCGCGACGGTCTATCAGGATCTATGCGCGGAGAGCGCTATGGTACGGCTTAGGTAGGTACGCGTTACGAAAAATTGTTCGAACGTGCCGAGGGACGAGGGCATCTCACGCGGGCAATCATCCTCACCTTCTTCATCCGCGTAGGGAGAGGAGAGGAAAGGATTTACCCGACAAAAGTGGTCGTAACTTCCGACTATTAAGTTGTCACAGATTTTTACACTCCCGAGTGCTCGACAAATTTATTACATTGACCCGGAGATTTGAACGACGAGTATCCACGATTCTTAAGATTCCGTTTACGATCTATTATACTTCCGAACAAGACACGGGATGCATTTCAATTAAATACCACACAAGAAACTCACCCCAATTGTTCACTCCTGATATCCCTTGCTCGTAGAATCGCCTCTGCTTTGGTACCGAGTCCCAGTTCATGGCCTCGGGACTTTCTACGCAAGCGTCTCTTCACCCTGACCCAAGGGACGGACGGTGACAGCTTCACAGAACGCGATGACTCAAGTTTGCTGAAGCTCACACTTGACCCGTTGACCTTTTGATCCGATCGTTGATTTGCAGCGTTGTCAAATCGGAGTTCATCGCTGGGCTGTTTGATATCGGTATTTTCCTTAGACTGCAGTAGAGCCGCTGCAGCCGCCATGAGAAGTGTCAACGAACGATTGTTGTCAGGAATTTGAGACAAAATATTTTTCTCTACGTTCACGTTGCAGGTCTTCGTTAACTCTTTGTCGGGTTCTTTGACCCCTGTCGAGTTCATTTGATGAACGTGTTCGCCGCTTATACCTCGCGGCAGGGTGTCGACGGACGTCTGTTTCGAGGAGGTAGACTTTCGAGATTCGTTGCGAAGAAAGTACACGGTCTCATCAGAGATAACGGCGCTGCACGCGTTCTCGGAACTATTCTTATGCCTCTCAACCCGGTCATTTTCGGACCCGGGCGAAACGGGTGTAGAAAATACATCGTTCTCAGAATCGGATAAAGGTGACGAAGAAAAATTCAATTCTGGAACATGGACCGCCCGCTGCCCTTCCTCAAGCTTTTTCTCCTGTTTCCCGGTCTCTGCGAAACGTCCATTCTGATCTCTGTCAAGGTTCTTTCCTTCGATACTACTGTCCGCGACTTCCTGCGATTCTGGGGTCGCCAAGGATCCCTGCGGGATACTGAAGTACGAGGTCTCGTCCGATGTCTCTGGCGTGGGTATCTGGACCTGAAGAGTAATGGCGTGCATATCGGCGGCAGCATTTTCCAACTGCGCGACGCGCCTTTCTAGAAGCGAGATTTGCTGGTCCCGAGCTTTCAAAAGAAGGAGTGCTTTCTGGGCTCTGCGTTCTTCGTTTCTGGCACCCCTGAAAAATGTAAGAAGAAAGCTTTGGTAACGGGACTGTGGAGGTGGTAGATTAATGAATAATTTTTTGAATAGAGAAAACTAGTCAAATGCAGTGAGAAATTTTTAACGTTATTGTATGTGAGATTTTATGCGATGAAAGTATCCCCTTCGCATCTTTAAACTTGTACAAGCTGCAGAATCCTGAAGTTATTCGAACTTTCGAGTGCAGAGGCAGTTGATTTATCGGGCTCATTACGCTCGGGGTGGAGGCAAAACTGAGGGTGGAGGTGGAGGGCGGCCACCCCACCGGCATGTTTTACAAGACGGCATTAATTGCTCGAATTAAATATGCACCTCTCTGGTACGCGGTAATTTATTTCGGTTTCCTCAAGCTCCTTGCCCGGCGAGGCAGCAGGGCTGCGTTAAAACTCGTACCTCTTTACGCGTTCTTGAAAAATTAGGGAAATGCATTTCGAACCGTTGAAAGTATCTACGCAGAAGGTAATACACGGTGGATTGTCACCTGCAGCCGCGTATACGTTAGCAAATCTTTTTGACGGTAAGATAAAAACAAATTCTAAAAGATTGATGATAGATTGATTTCAGAAATCGATGAGGATTCGGTTAAAGTTTTTTTTCTTGCTCTTTAATTTGACAAAGGGTCTGAAATTTCGCTGTGAGCAGGACTTGTTCAGTAACGTTAACAAATTCCTGTAATAGCCTATCAGACGTGTGGCTTACGAAACTCCTGAGAATAATCCTCTAGATTTATGGCAATTAATTAGCTATAAAAAGCCCGTCGCTTTGAAAAAAGTGTTGCAGATTACCGTCTTAATCCGTCCGCGAGGGCGTCGTCGAGGGCCGACGCCTCGTGACGCCTTCTGACGCCTCGCGACGTCGTCCTGCTAGGAATTCATTAAATGGGTCCCGCATTTGTGCGCGACACCCTCCAAATTCTAATTAAATAAAATAATAAATGTACAAGGTGGCAATTAAATCGTGCCCCCCCTTATCCACAAATTGAACTTGAAGTAGTGTCCTATAGGGCGCATATACCAGAGGCTGTGTCTGGCTCCCCCAAGCAGATTTTACAACGATTACTAACACCAATTCGTACTCGTTAGAGGTCACTTCCAACCAGGATTATAATTATGCAAAGCGAAGATGCAGCCCAGGCCAGACATTTTTAAATTACTCTAGTATCTGTTACAAGTAACGATAATTAAACGCGAATTGTAGTGGCGAATGGTGACAACATTTGTTATTTTCAATCTGTGATATCGATTGACATACATCGGAATGTCTGGCTGATTTCTGACAAGATCAGTTTACTTCTCTCTAATTATCCTTTGAAATCAATTTTCGGTGATAATAGCCCCGCGTGAAAAATTACATTCCAAGAATGTTCCTGAAAAGTATTAATAACTTTGGTGGAATGTATTTTTTTATTTTTTTATTAGCATAGCTTTGGATTCAACCTTGCATTTGATACCAGACATCTCTCTCTCGGTCAAGCATCGAAAATAGCTGACATTGACATCGACGACAAGGCACTTGTTTGTCAAGTTTGAAAGTAATCGTAAAGAAAGAAGAAAAAAAGAAGTAGAAAAAAAAATTAGTCCACGTGTAAGTAACTCCTACGAAACCACTTTAACGATTGCTATAAACTTTTTATAGGCCAAGATACGTATACTTGTGTTTGCAGACGCTTTGTTCCTTCGCGTGCTCCAATCATCGGTCATAAAACTGTCGTCGTTCGAAATGACCGCGTCGCCTTTCTGTGTCACGATGAAAGCAGGGTAAAAAAGAAATCAAATCTTAAATTCGATTGATCAAACGCCGACCAGCCTTAATAGCAACGATCATCAACACGAGTTACTAACGACTCGGACTCTCATCTGACTCTGGACTTCCAACACTCTAAATAATTTATTCGCTAATGAGCCACAGGAAATTTTCATTTCTGTGTTACTAAAAAAGTACGTGGCCAGTTCCAAACTCCGCAGAACGATGAAAAGTTTGTTCTCTCAATTCTGAACGGAGAATATCTTCACGCCTCATCAGCCATAATTTCAACTCTCATCAACATCTAGAAGTTGTGACTTTTTGACAATGTGAAGAAATCTTTGATCAATGGTACAGATTTTTCCGTTTCAGGTTCGCTGTAAGTCCCACAGTTTCCAAGATAGTGCTACAATAAGATCAAAGCGATCGCCTGGCATACCTACGTATAACAGGAATCGTGTTTTGACCGACTATAACCGTAATTCGTGACTGCGGCACACAGTTTCGACGGGATGATAGAGCTGGGCGAGGTTGAACCCGAGGGATGTACATCTTCATAATACGGCTTATTAAAATTACAAATGGGTCGCCTGAAGGGTCTGAGCGTTCACCGCAACCCCGTCTAGGGACAAGCCACAACGGACTTGGGACAGTAGTAATGGGGTGAATTTCCTTGGTGACTCGACTTCTGTTGTACGCTTTATGCCAACATTTCGGGTGCTGACCGCCAGAGATTACTCCGGGAGACCCTAGGCTGACCGCGAGATGGCGAGGTCCTTCCTTGCCTCAATCCTCGCCGACACTACAGTCCTGGATTAATGTTATTGCTTTGCCAATTCTCCCGTGACCTCGTCGCAGCATTAACCAAACTTGCGCGTCTTAGAATACATGACCCACATCATTTTAAGTCCAGTGACACATTGCCGAGGCAATTCATTTGCTGAGAATTATTCAAAACGAACTTCCTCAATATCGTGAGGAACATGTTCGTATAAATTTCATGCGTCCAGGAAGACACATTCGAATGCAGAAGACGTTCAATGTCATTGAAATTCCAAAAAGTGATGAGCAAATGATGGATGTGAATGTAATTTGCTTTGTATGGATTTCGTACGAGCAAAAATCGAGGAGAAACATTATGTCCGGGTGAGTATTATATAGGTAGATTTCATTGTCTCGTAGTAGTGTTATTATAGCTAAGTACCAATATAAGTGTGATGTCACGCCGAACGTGTTGGCTCGCGTGAAGAATAAGAAAGGAAATATTGAAGCTCGGGTAGGTATATCGAGTCAGGAGAGCAGATAAGATCTCCTGCCACCAATATTAATAACAATAATTGCGTTTCAGATGATGAATGATCGAACGTGTCGTCCGGGCAAGGAGCGCCGCGCTCTCCACCATTATATTCTATTCTATTCTGTTCGCGACAACGATCTTCGTCTCCTAGTAATTAGAGTCGGCTAATGACGCTCTATAAGGACAAGCCGCCTCGCTCAACGGGGGATCGTATCTTCCATCGGACGTCTACGCCGGTTTATTAATAAGATTTGATTGCCTCGACTGATTTCAACGACCTTTAATGCACTTTTCGCTCTGACTGATCCACTTCGCATTACCTTAGGTAATGTCAACGTTCAATTTGACCCGCTGATTATTTCACGAGCTGCTCATGGTAACATTCTCATAGTTAAGCTTGTAGTAAATGTTCCCAACGACCGTTCGTCCTTTGGGCAGATTAAATACGTGACAGGACGTTCACACCTCGAGGTGAATTGGAAAGAAAGGTGATATAAGAGGGTAGGCACAATACACCCACCAGATTTCTAGTAGTTAAGCAAAGGGTTAGAGGGATGTGGTTAGAGGGTCAAGGCGGTGAATAAAGTAAGCTCGGTGCCGTCAACGTCAAAAGTTGGATAGAAGCCGCCGTCAAAGGAAATGGTGAAGAGTCATCCATCGAGTATCCATCAGCGTTGGTTCCCACCGGGCGTTGAAAAATAAACAGTCTAATTACAACTACGGAGGGCGCCTCGCGACAAGGGCCATAATTACACTAAACGATCTTTAACCGCGTTCAAGTAGCTAACGATTGTAAATGTGGCAAAGGAGTCCTAAGCTTACATTAGAACTAGGAAGGTGCACTCCTTGAACGTTTATTTCTTCCGTGCCGACAGACGGCAGTAGGGTCAAGCCGCTCCGTTTAATGCACAGGATCGAATCGATGCTCGACGTCACGTGACAGTCACTCCGTGGCTCAAGAAGGTAGCATTACAAGCTATAAGCCGTTTTTACACCAAGCTCATGTCAGCAGGGTCGAACTGACCCCGAAGTGTATCAGGTTTAACGAATGTATCAAATTTATATGTAGAGTGATATTCCCCATGGCCTCGTGATCGAAAGCTAATATCAACAGGCGCGTTACGGTGCAGGTATACGTCAATTTATTTGTGACTGCGCTTTAAACGTTTCAAAATACATCCGACATTAAATACTTGATAATTTGTAATCAAATAAAAGTAACTAGAAGGCTGATGATGAATCGAATGGACCAGTTTCCATCAAACCACAATACAGACACTTGAACCGTTGCATAATTCGAACACAAAAATCAGTGCCCACATATCCAGCCATGAATCAATCGCTTTCATCGCAATGAAATACCAGTAATTTGCGAACGGTTTTCAATCTAGTTGTGAATATGACGTAAGTAGCCTCCACAGCGGGAGCAGATTCGGAATTATAAATACACAAGGCGAGTAAATAGCACGCGAACAATCGAAATGAATGCCTAAAGATCAAATGATCATAACCATCATCATCGGCGTTGTTGTTGTTGGTATTCATGACAGTGACGTTATGAATACGAATATTATAACTATTACTGTAACGAACATAACAATCATGTTTTTTATTAACATTTTTTGGCACCAGCAATAAGTTGTGAACCTTGATGACCACGTACCACAATACAGCAGATACTCTCAGCTGTGCGCGCTCCGTTGCCTGACTGTAGGGTATACGTGTGTTTATGTGTGCGTATCACATGTGTGGGGGATCCCCTAGGCCAGGAATTGAGGTGCAAGTCACGCCGACGGGGCGATCCGGGCTTCTGAGGTTAGGGACGGGTTCCGGGCGTCCGCGATGCACCGCTGGCTCCAGGGACTTGGAGGGCGGAGGAGCCATCTTCGCTCTTTTGCGCCCGGGCCGCCAGGAATCCACCTCATTGACAGGTTCACAGCTTCTGAAGATTCCCTACTGATTCTTCGCTCACCGGGCTCTTCGCTGGGGCTCCGAGGAATTCTGTTACCTACTTGTTCCCGTGACGCACACCCACCTACGCCAGGCTACCAAATGTCGATGCGCTCCCGTATTCCTTTGGTGGTGAGATCATCTTTCTTCTCTATACTACCCTGGCCACATTCGTCGCACGGATTTACCCGCGAAAAGCGTACTTCCGCCCTGAACAAAAACTTCGAAATCTTCTTTCAGTGATTGAATTAAAAGTCCCAGTAGCTATCTGTGCGTACAGGTAGATTGGATGCTGACAGATTCTAGGGTGAATACCGTGAACACGTGACAGACATTTATTTTGCGGTACGTACTTCCTGATAGAGGACGTGCTCTAACGACAAGAAGGGTAAGGTCGCCGCTGTTAACACCTCCCGGACAAATCACTCGATTTTCCCGGACGATTTTCCTCGGCGCACGTCCGGGAAATAAGGCAACACGATGTATCACCCGGGGGAGTGGACGAGACAAGAGAGAAAGAAGGTGGTTTACTGCTCGCTGGTAATGACGAAACAGATGGCCTCCCGCGGGCGTCCTGGTCTTGGTTCCTAGTTCGCGTCCGTGTGTCCCGCAGGAAGAGGGAGACGGAAGACGTTGATGAAGTGTGCCCATTATCGGTACAGGACAAAACCCACTTCGCGGGCCAAGCCGGCTTTATTACCGGAAAACACACCACCTTAAATCGACCGTCGAGATGTACCACTTCGCTCGACCTTCTCCTAGTACCGCTGTCCAATCTTTTTCCTCACCGTACGTCTTGGGACTGCTCTTCGTTGTTCGGGCTTTTCTTCAATTTGGTCTACGTACTTGGAATTAACTTCGTCTTGTACACTGCCATTACTCCTGAGCCCAATTTCCAGCTTCTCTCTTCTAATTCTCTTTCTCATTCTCGCCCCGGATCAGTTTCTTCAAATAAAAAATGACTAGAAATTGTCGTACAACTCGATAAGTTGTGAAAAAATAATGCGGCCTCTCGCGGATCGTCACGTCAGCTCATCACGCCGTACTTGTGCCAGGATAGACTTCAATATACAGTTAACTGGGGCTTCAAGAGCGGAAGCAAGTTATTAATTGGAGTATTGTGACTTCTATCGGGCGTTGCCATCGGCTTTCTACTTCAACCAGTGTAGCCAATGCTCCAGCATCTTTCTTGCCGCTGGTCAGGATGCAAGTCACCTTTCATTCAAATAGAAATCATCCAAGATATACCCTACGCGTCTCTTGCCTACTGTACTTCTCGTACAGAACTGCCAAAAGAGCAAGATTCTGTCCAACATATGGAAATAACACCAAGGCAAAATCTGCTAGATTGAGTATTTATAAGGACATTTTTGCAAAATTACTCCGCCAATTGATTAAACTCTGCAAAAGATTTACAGAATTCGTGAATCAGCGTATCGGAAAATCAGTTTCTCTGGTTCTTGCGTTAATTCCTGCCATCTGATAACTCATTCCTTCCGTCATTCCCAGCACACAAATACCGATGCATTATTTGGGTTAGGCGATATGCGCGAAGGTATGAAGACCCGAGAAGATGAGAGACAGTTACTAAAACTCATCAATGCATCGTTAGTATCGTGTATAGAACCGCATCAGTGGTGACTGTAACGAACTATTCAAGTTGCAGTCCTGGACCGCAAGTTCCTTGTAGCTCGAATAGCGGAGGTATATACCTATCCCTGTCGATGAGAGGTGACAGAAGAGTCATAGAGACGTAATAATTTGAAATTTTGTCGCAGTATGTGGCAAGACGTTATTATTGTCTTGTCTTGTACCATCTTTTTCTGTATCGATATTCCTTAGCAGAGTTTGATAGGATATCTGTTTGAAATAAGAAGAGTTCCAGGTCGTTTCTTATTGCGAGGAAGCTAATGCACGTGAAATTAAACCAAAATAGAAATGTGGTCGATATAGGTGGCGGAGTTAAGTTGAACAAATAAGTATAAAAGTTAAGAAAATAAATTGATGAATAAAAGCACATGTAGTGGACAAGAAGTACCCTCGCCAGTTTTTAGTCCAGTTTGACGCGTCTTCGTCATCCGATGACAAATTAAATTAGACCTGCGCAGTGTGTTCGATCGCTCGTGCATGACAACGGCGCAAAAACCATGGCATGCTTAGAACGTCACTGAACGCTTGTACAATGCCTACTCAATTAGTATCGTTAAACGTGTATAATTGCCGTAAAAGCGTTTATTAATTTCACTTTTTCTCCAGGATCAACGCGGGCGCGATATCATTATATTGTATTAGGTCACGGTACCGACGAAAACACGTGCTTCGAATGGACCAATGCTTCCTCCTCCGATTCTGTCGATTTGATATAACCGATACGCAAGCTGATGCATGTATACCTTATGTGTATGAATGAAGATCAACCCTCTTTCAGGCTAATGGCGAATCAACTCGCATTAGTCTGTGTCGTGGGCTTGCATCGTTATTTCACTGTTCAATCTTCAGTCTTTGCGATCCGTCAAAGCTCTCGAATGATTTTATTTTATTTATCTTTTTCTTATTCCCTCCGAGGTTCAAGGCCAGAAGACTGTTGGCTTGCGCGGTTCCATGCGAGGAGAAGCGACTATGATGTATCCGTGAATCAATCTACGCGGTTATTTGGTGGACTGAAAGGCAAGAGCCCATCGTGGGGCTGGCGTAACCGGTATTTTTTTTTTTTTCTTTTTTTCTTCTGTTCCTGTCGTTTCAAAAGAAATTCCTCCGGTCGCCGCGTGACACAAAAGATTAGTTAGCGGAGTATCACTCGACCGGGGACAATGTAAAAGTAATTTGAAGCGAACGGGTAAGTGTGATCTCGTGGCTTATGTGTCTGTGTGTATACGCGTGTTTGACAGAGCCGTCGACGAAGAGAGGACCTGGTCGTGACTGACGCCTGCAACAGTCCTGCATCGTCATCGTCCGAAGAAAAGGACACCGGTTTCTGAGGACACCGTGGTCCCCTCCTGGAATGGATGGATCTTGGATGGAATATGGTGGTCTCTTTTGGGTCCTCTGTAGCCTCAAAAACCTCACATTCGCGCTACTGGAGTCCGTTCAGGCAATGACGCAGCCATACCTGTTTACCGTCTCGTATTTTTCTATCTTTTTTTCTTTTTTTTTACCATAAAATCTTGGGATTCGTTTTTGTATCTTTCATTTCACGAATGGTCATTAGAATTGAAATATTTCTCCGCCAATAAATTGGTGTCATTTAAGAATCATTCGCTTATATATATTCACGTATACTTCAAGGTATGTAGCAATGATACTTAAAGATATACTAAGGCAGTATAAGGATTAATTAACGGAGTATTTAAATTTAATATTTCTTCTGGCGCGTGTCGGAAGAGCATCAATTTTAAAAAGTGTAAATTCAAGTTTATTTTCGTTCGAAACGGTGTTAAACACGAAACGTATGCTACCAAGCTCGTGTGATACATTGAGCAGTGCCAAAATAAACAAGGCCAAGGCCCACACCGTGCCTGTAAAACGCTCCGAACATATTGCTCATAGAATTTTATCATCTAATGAATTTTTATTCAGACAAAGTCCACTTGATCAGTGCTGACCAACACTTCACGTTCAGCTCGAGTTGACATCTTTATAACTACATCTTCTGTCGCCGGATCGAAAGATCGAATATGGGCTACCGAAACAAGACGAAAATCTTTACGTCTAATGGCGCAAGGCGCCCCAAGGAACAAAAACTTTATGAGCGGTTTATGAGCGCAATAATCCGGGCGCGAGTAACACAATACAGGCTAATTATAGTCAATGGCGTCGGTTGCGGGGGTGAGATGGGCGGCGGGGGGTATGAACCATCTGACACAGGCCAAAACCTATCTATGTATGCATGTATGTAGTACCTACCAGTAAAAAGGACCGGTTGAGTTTGGTTAGAAGGTTCAACTCCATTCTCCATGGGTTTAGTTGAGCCGGTAGTCGGCTTGGGTGGCTTTCCTATTTCTGTCGGTTTTTTTTTTTTTTATTTCTCGTTCCCATCTCTCTTGCTCACTCTGTTCACTTCTCTCACTTCGATCCTCGCGAGTCGTCGCTAATGCGTCTCTGTTATTTCAGTCCTTATCCCCGGCAGTTAGCAGTTAGCCAGTTAGCAAGTTAGTAGAGATTCTCGATTCGTGTAAACCAATGCCACTCTACCTACCTACCCGACTACCTACCTACCTTCCATACCTAACACCGTGACTTTTAGGCTGACTCTCAACCCACGCGGGTACCCCGTGTAAAAAA
This sequence comes from Macrophya alboannulata, assembly GCA_949628255.1. Taxonomy (NCBI): domain Eukaryota; kingdom Metazoa; phylum Arthropoda; class Insecta; order Hymenoptera; family Tenthredinidae; genus Macrophya; species Macrophya alboannulata. The sequence continues at coordinate 14,152,171 of OX451209.1, forward strand.
AAAAAATTACTCGGTATCGTGACGTTCCGGCAAAACCATGAAATGAACCAGTTTTACCTAAAGAGATTGAATATCTTGTTCGAAAATTTGACGGCGTTTAATTTTTGCAATAGATTTGAGTGTGAATTGTTTCGAACCTCTTGGTATGGATACTAAAACTGAGAACCGTCGTGTTTCATTGCCATAATACCCGATCACTCGCATATGCTGGGATTAATGGGTCTGCTGATGATGGGAGGAACGTAAGATTGAGTTTCGATGAAATTACGAAGTTATTGATTCGATTATGAAGAAAAAAAATTTGAACCCGATGACTTTACAGGGTAGGATCATAATTGGCCTTAAAAATTCTACGAATAGACCAGTTAAAAATGATGATTGGTAGCCAAAGGCTCTGATTAATGTCCAGCTTGATTTGCGCCGACAGATCTAGACTCACTTTTGAAATTTAGAAAGCAGTTTTAAATGTTGATTTGCTCGAGGATGATTCGTATCATCGACTATACAGGTCTCGATATTACAGCTTTGAGTTATTACTGACTGATCGATAAAAATAAAACACTTAAATTCTATACGTCAAACTAAACGAGTCTCTGATTTAAATCATCCACAAAAATAGCACGAAATCTGCGAAATACCTGCATAACATGCAATTAAATCGGTACTATTTATCGGAGTCATGCACACGATTCTCGCAGATGTTTGATTGTCGTATGAGCCGAAGTTCTATGCCATATCTCATCGCCTTGAGATCTACAAACGGTATTTATCAACGCTTCACACTATTACATTGTATTTCAAAGTATACGAGTTTCGATACTCGGATACTTTCACCGTTGATAATTGGTAAAAAAAACTTTAAATGTCGAATTAGCCTATGATTTAATCGATTACAAATCCCGTCGTCTAATATAAATGGCTATGAATTTACGGATTCCTGGTGTAATTCAAACGTTGTATCTTTGCTGATGATATTTATGTTTATATTATATCGCAATGATGTAGAAATACGTTTAAGCATTCGCCAGGGTTTCCAATTCAATGATGTGTATTGTAAAAATAGTTTCGATACAGTATAAACCATCTTCTGTTTCAAGTATCCAAACATACTGCCGCGGGTCGATATATCAACTCAAACACTTGTCGGAAACAAAAAAAAAAAAAAAAAAAAAAAAGAGTCATGGTTGATTTTATTAGTCTTCGGTGTATCGATAACGTAAGAGTTAATTAGAAAACACGATGCATCATTATCTTATCTTTGTACAAGTTTATGAAGTACTCGAATATTTTTGCGAGATTAAAACTCTTCACGCTGCTATGGCAGGATTGAATGATAGCTGATTTGTTCCCGAAAGAGGAATTGATTCGCTGTTTACGTAACAAAAACCAGCCCTTGTCGTGAATCCTGGGTGACGGGGCATTTCAGCGACCCTCGTTCTGTAAACGAAGCGCGAGGGCGTCCGGGCCTGTTCGGGCCTAAAAAGCAAGTGATTAATGATTTCAGGAGTTGAAAAACGTCTCGCCAGACTTAGCATACTCCCCCTTCGGGTTCTTTAGCACTCTGACGTGTCTATAATTGATTCCGAATTACTTGTCATCGGGAGAAAACACACGATCGAGATATAATATCCCGATTTTGCCACGACGCGACAGTGTGGACAGTTCAGTAAGATTTTCGCGGATTGATTCATTGATTAATGATAATCACACGGTGATCTTTTCGTATCGCGGTTAAGAGGAGTGAAACAGCTGTTCGACTGGTGGTCGAGAAACTGGTAAAGCGAGTCACTACGAAACGGTTAAAACAACCACGCGGGGAGTAATATTTCAAAGCCGAAAGGGCGCAAGGAATGTCTGAAGTAATTTGAACAAACGAACGACAACGTTGTCATTTGTCACTTGGGTGACGCGCGCAACGAGTGACATCGTGGCCATATAGCTGTTGGTCTGTTCCTTAGCCAGAAATAAAGTTAGGCATTTTCTAGTCAATGGTATCTAACAGTAATGAGCATTTCGTGTCAAAGAGGTTATTTTCAGATGGTTTCTCCGACGAGTACCGCGAGTCAGGGATAATTTAAATAATCAAAAAAAATAAAAAATACCTCATACGCTTGTGCCGAATTCTTTTATCAATCGCCCCTAAGGGATCGCCCACGCATCGATGCGATAGACAGAGCTTTGAATGATAATCCAACTCTCAGTGGTACGTGCGGTTAAAAAAAAAAAGAGAAAAAAAGAAAGAGAGAAAATTTTATTCGTATACCGAAGTCAAATTATAAGCTCGAACCGGCTTTCATGTGTAGATCAGGCTCTGTTTACGGCGAACAAACTTTGATAATTAAAATCCTTTGGCTCTCTTTGGTTGGCAATCAGCCAGGAAGGCCTCTAGGCTTTGAAAATGGTCAACCAAAGGCATCGCCGGTATACCTACCTATCCTATATCCTACAAAGCTATGCTTTTCTTCTGAATAACGGCAAACATCCGCCCAACCAATTTCGACGTTTGCCCAGATGTGGTTTCGACCGGGCTCTACTCAGGCGATAATTCCACCAAATTAACCGTTGAATTATAATTACTCTATACGTTCGTATACCTACTGTACGAATTTTCGACCCGTTTTAACCCCACCACACCCCTTTCTATTCCTCTTCGGATAGGTAGGTATAAACATGTGTATCAAAATTGCAACTGAAGTTCCGCATTTATATTAAACGAATCAAGTTTACCGGAATGAAAATACCTACTTTGTACCGTTAATCGCGCGTTTATAGGTATATACCGGCCTAGAATAGTATCTATCTATACCTATGTATGTATGTAAAGAGAATTTAGCTCACCTAGCGACGTAAGACTCGATTCTCTTCGTAATAGTCCGAGGAGATTCTAGGGCCAGCTGACAATGTGGTTTACTGTGTTCTGCCATGTTCTGAAATCAGAACTAGACATCGTACAAGAAGTAATAGATCTTGTGAAATAGGTGATAAAAGTTTCACAGATTCTTCACTCGTTTAAACATCGCACTAGCCATGTGGCCTGGGCTATGGCGTGACCTACCAAGTGGTAGCTTACAGAGATATAGGTATACATGTATAGCGATCGCCCGTTAAACCTAAACTAAGCGTCGACTGCACTAGTATAGGGAGAGTAGATCTATTCTTCAAGATTCTAGCAAACACTCAACCAGATTAGGGTATAGATGTACTTTTCAAAACAGTTGTTTGTACACAAACGAAATTCTCGCATTTTGTTTAGCATTTTTATTTTTATTTTGTTGTTTTTCTCTACGTTCTCCAAAAACTCTAAAGGTGAAAATATAGAGCCTAAAAAATACGGATGTGTATCAATTTAAAGAACGTCTTAGGATCCCAGAAGATAGAATATTCTTCTTGAGAACGCGATGTGGCGAATATTCGTTGGGATACAAAATTTCAAATTTATAATAATAATTGTATCACTGCGTTTGGATTTCGAGATAACTCCGAACGTATCAGTGCATTATACTGTATTTCAAAGCTATAATTAGACGAGTTTAAAACTACGAAATTTGCATGATTCCGAACTCCATTTCGACCCAGATTCGATCGTATTTAAACATCGTTATAAACGTGGGTAGGGACCGGTACTGACAAGAATAAAGTATTATTTCAATTGCATTCTGCATCGACAACCGAATCCTTAATTATTCAAGTCATGAATATCTAAAACTCAAAATGTACTGGCGTAAGGTTTGGTTCTAGATCAAATGAATATCCGTTACTGACATGGTTTCATACATAAAAAACCTGTGAAAACTACTGGACCGATTGATTCAGAAATTTAGTCAAATCAAAGTTGGAGCAAATCCTATGGATTGACACCAAAATCATAAAAATCCGTTGAACGGTTCTCGAGATATCGTGAATTGAATTATTTTTGTTCAAAATTTTGCTCTTTGGATAACTCGAGAATTGCTAAATTGATCGAAACCAAAATCTGATCAATTCTAAGTTAGAAAAAACCGCATCGATTGATGTGAGCAAGTGTGAAATCCGTTAATTCGTTTTACAGATATCATTGAACTAAAAATTGACTACACACACGGGCACCCAGCCGTCCATTTGAAAATGATCGGAGGTAATTCTCTGGACCCCAAACCGTGTAGATTCGGTGAAAACTAAACTTTATATTTCCGGGTTGATTGTAATAACTTTCCTTCCGTTCAAACGGGAAGTTAAACAACTAAATGAACAGGAACAAACGATACGTTCGTTAATAAATTATTTTATAATATCGAAGCGATACGCGAGGCGAGTAGAAGGTGAATATTTTTACAACATTTTGTAACAAATATATTTTGATTTTTTACCAAAATTTTTATACAAACTTTTCGGCAATTATAATTTGTGAACTTGTATCACAGTGTCCTGATGTGAATTCGAGCCTTTGTGTAATCGGGTAGGTATATACTTTCATACCAGTACCCATATACACGTAGTCTGATGGAAATCGAACTGTAAATATTATTGCAACTAGAGTGACGACGCGCGAATGTTGTCGGCTTCTGCGACTAAGTTCACGCGATTATTTTTATTTATTTTTTAACATTTTTTTCGACTGATTTGTGTTTGAGAGAAAATAAATGTTCCCGGAAACGAGAGTCTTGTCCATATTTTATACTTACCACATACTAACACGCGCGCTTAACCAGAGTACCGTATATTCGATATATACCTACGTACGCGTATAGGTGTATGAACCTATGTATAAACAGCAGCGATATCTCCACGGATAAAAATGAAAAAGCGGCACCGTTCGTTCCAGCTTTGTTGTTTGATCTGACGTGTAAGCCTTCGGGTACCTTTAGAGGGGCATAGTTTTAAAATGGAACTATAAATATAGTTGCGGTAAAGCAGGGCGATGATACGGGTATGTCACTGGCGCTGTGGCCTGGCCCAAGAGATGTTTGTTTGCCCCGGGGAGCTTGAGTGACAAACACGAGCAAACACGAGGATAGTCCTCGATGTTTTCACAAGCGGAAGGCTGCGGGAGGGATGCAGAGACGTGGCGGTGGCGGGGTACGCGATGTAGCGTCAGCTTCTTGAAATAGTAGTACCGGAGATTTATCAGCGTTTAATGGTCCCGAAATCGTAAAGTTGCAAGCTGCACACGCGTACGTATACCCGAGACTTTGTCAACGCCTTTGTCAAAGTTATGTCAACAGAATCCGAGGCTCGGTGCCAACAGCTGGGCAAACCTGGCGTTTATTCTCGAGTTAACGACGCCTTGTTTGTAGGCGACATGACGCGGCCTTCGCAACTCGCTCTTACTTCCCTTCAGACCAATTTCTCATCGGCAAACGAAAATCTGATAAATCCATACCAGAAAAAAGTCAATGAAAAAAATTTCAATTCGATTACCAAATGGAGATTTTCCAAAGTCAATGAAATTAGTTCAAAAACCACTTCCGGATTCATCGTAGCGTTTCCTGAATGGAAACAGACACTAATTCATCGCCGACTCTCAGAGCTTTTCAAGCGGTTGATAAATTTGAAGTTTTTCACAAAATTGTCAGATTATTTGATAGAGATACGCAGCTGGCAACTGGCAAGACCTCGGAGGCACTATAATGGAACACTTTTACAAGTTAATTCAATTTTGTTCTCTAGGTTGACGTTAAGCACAGCCGAGAAGGCTGCTTGAAGACGTAATCGCCTTATTCCACACCGTCGAGGCATCGAGTAACAATAATGTGTTTAAAGCCTTTGCCAAATTATGCCACTACGTGTTAATTCTATCCAACTTCGCGGGCATCCTGCTCCAATGATTTCAACCACTACAATTACGAGTGGAGCTTGCAGCTTATTCATATACTCCGCACGTCATGTTTCGCTGCAAAAATTCATTGTAAATCGATGAAAATGGCTCGTTTTTTGGCTGCAATCAAAGTAGTAGATGGTCTAAATGATCCAATGAGGAAAAATTAGGCACAATTCTCTGTACCATGGCGTCATCGTAGTTTAATTTTTTTTTTTTTTTTGCGTATATATTGATATTGTAATGCATTTTGAATTGCACATTATGAAAATGCGGAGAACTTCCGGCTGAGGTTGACAATTTGGGCAGCAGTAAAGGCGAGAGTTTCCATCTGTCATCGACGAAGTTTTTGGGTAGTGAGGGAAACGGTATATGTATACAAAGGCAAACACAGATATGGGGCGAAGCGACGACAGGCTGAGGGCATCGCTCAACAGGCGTGACATTATTAAAATCTGAACACGAGGCACGAGGCACCGTTCACCTCATCGAGGTACTTTATCGTTTCATCATTTCCCGGCATATCTTTGTTGACAGTTTGTTTTTTTTTTTTTATGCGAGATTTAATAACTTTTCAGCAAACAGGCTACCCGGTCATTACGATCAAAATGGTCAACCGACGTTGTACAGATACGGAGAGGGACGAGGGGTGGATGCGTTTACCTCAAACGAAAAGAAGTCGCAAGATCTTCACAAATATCCGACACAAGTTTAATCATAAATATTTCCGAGCCTTAGTTCGTGGAGAGAAGAAGGTGGGAGAGGAAAACTGATTGCTATCCGTTAATTTTCCGATAAAGTTTGAGGAAAAGTGGAGTTACGACCTTTTCTACTCTCGGATACCGAAAATAGATGGTTTACTGCTTCCCTTAAACACGTCAACGTTTATGCGAAAATTCCTGAAAGTAAATTGACTAGGAATGTTTTCGTATGACGGCGGCCTGTCACGACTCGAAGCCAACTCAAACGATGAAGCTGCTTCGATGCTCCCCTTAAAAAATTGCGGGTATTAATATCACAGCGCCAGAGCAGTGTTTGGTTTGGAGTTCTCCTGTCGCCGGTCAGGCGTGTGTCGCCTATGCAACGTTTATGTACCGCTTATGTATATGTATATTGTGGTATATGTATTTACGTATATCTTGTTATAGGTATGTATAGGGGTGTATGTTTCGATGCAAGTCATCGAACGATCGTTTCAACCAACTGCTACTGTTACTGTTTGCGATATAGCAAAAATCCCGATGTTTTGCTACATCGATATCTTTCAATTACCGCTAATATGATACCTCGCCGGGTTGTTGCAAGTCAGCGTCACGCCGTTCCCCACAACCCGCGTCACTCGATTAATTGCCGTCAGCCGCAGACCGCCTACAGCGTCATAGCGAACTATGGTGTTTTTGAAAATCGGAGCAAATCACAACGTCCATTTCACCCTGTGTCGATACCTATACGCTATATCCCTCACTATAGAAATTCATAACGTCAGAAACGTATAAAAATTGTCCATATCGATATACGTTTTGAATATTTCCTTAAATTTACCAATCACAAATAATTTTTTTTTTTTTTTCGAAGTTTGATTCAAATTACTTGAGTCTTCGATAAAAAGTATCCATAGATTTCGTGCTTTAGATTCTAGTGAATGCCATATGCTACTAAGTTCCCAAATTTCTTCCAAAATTTGCAATTTTGTGATTATCAAGTTGATTGGTTTCTCTAACGGCTTAATTTGATCTAATCGATGAATATTCACGTTAGAGTGAAATTTTGAACAGTCTTTCGCAAAGCGATAAAAATTGTCATCAGGGATTTTACCGAGGTAGAAAAACATTTTAAAACTTGCAAAAATATATTACTTCCACCGCTATGAATCTCACTATGATGTACACTCGTTATAATAACCATATTTTCATCGTTCCGAGTCAGAGCTGTAACCACACCGCGTAATTTTCTGCACACTTGCCACTGACCATTGCGATTCATTACCTGGAACCTGATGTCTCCAATTACCTGTCTTTCGCGTGTTGGTATAAGTATTATGCGCGATTATCTTGAGTGTGAGTTTAGTATATGTATAGAACTTGTCTTATTTCTATCGAAGTATATCGACCTTGAAAATAATTTCAGATCTCAGCGAAGGTAATTCTAAATCATATTTTGTTTAATTATCTCATTTATTCGTTCGATCAAAGCTGGAGCCAAGAGGATTTCGAACACGCTGTCGTCGAACGAGACCGACCACCGACGGTCATCAAGAGTCCGGGTCCATTTGACCAAGTAATTACCGCGTGGGAAACACTCCACGTGTTTTCACGTCCTGTTCATTTCAGTTCATTTGAGTTCGTTTCACCGCGTGTTATAAGCAAACCGATTACCCGCTATCCCACGCACCCTGCAACCTGTCACATTTCCCCACAACACCACGACACCTCTATACCTACCTACGCACGCGATTCCACGTACAATTATGCACATATGCTTATGTATGTATTGTACCTATCGTTTCGCAGGGAAGGGAACCGGCGCAAATTATTCTGCAACAAAAATTCAGACGATATGAAACACTTTTTTTTCTCACAAAGATAAACTGTGCAACTTGATGTAGGTAAAGGTACGGGACACGGTGATAAATTCGCGCCTGAAACTCTGCCAATTGATTTGGGACGAAATCGCAAAGACTGATTTGTGTTTTCTTCATTTTTCTCAATAATTTATTAGATCAAAAGTTATTAGTAGATGTTGATCACTACGGTTGCAAGAATAACGACGATTATCTGACTACTTGATTTATGTTTAATAGATTTTTGGCGGTTAGATCATTGAAATATAATTGGCCCTGCGTGGGATGCAATTTTTGATTTTTTTTTCTTTCTTCATAAATTACACTAGTCGATTGAAGATATACCCGGGAGTAAGCATGTATGCGACTTACGAGTGTGGAGTGGTCGCGTAGATATCTGACAATTTAAACCGTCGGTAGTTTCTCGTCCGAGACGTGCCTGTTTGCAATGACAATTTGCGTTGCCCGAGGATATACCTATACGGCTGCAAAGCAACGTACCGTCTAAATTAGCCGCTCAAGGTCCTAGCACCTCTCTCGTCGCACGTCCCTGCAATTTTGACTTAATGCAACCTTAATCCAACCCACAGAACAAGAGAAACAGAAAGTGAACGAGCCGGAGTGAGGATGACGTAACGATCAGGCCAAGGGAAGAATTTGTTACCTGAAACAACGAGAGGAGACTAAATTTGCCAACGGTATTATGGCACAAGAAACGGTCGCTTATCTAATTCGTAATCGAATGTCAACGGGTGTCTCTTACCGTCATCTCGTTCGTTAAACTCTCGTCTACTTCACACGGAAGTGGGAATATCCATTAACAAAAGTTTACCGTTTTCTGGGACGATGATGAACCTTAGAAGCTTCACCGAGTCTTTTTCAAAAGATTATGTCGCTTGAAATTGAGGACTGTAGTTGAATGAGCTCAAAATATCAGAATTTTCGTTTCTCGGATCATATCCTGAGGTTCACTCCGAATGAATTTCGTTGATAAGCTTGCGAAGATATCTCAGAGCGAGTTCTCGCTCGGTGGATGGTGTGAAAGAGCAGAAACCGATCGTCGTTCGTGATCGGTTCGCTGGGTGACCGCAGCGTTTCGTCAGATAAAACGAACACTCGATTCTAGAGGTTCGAAACAAGACGATCTCCGTAAGATCACGATGCGACGAGCCATTCTATTAGCAGATCGCAAGAAGTGTAAGACGACTGTATAGTATACTGGATCTTTTTTTTTTTTCTATAACCCTCTAAGTATTTTACTCTTGTACACGGATGCCCGAAGGTACCTCTTTCGTTGGTGGCATTATTGATCCGATAGCATCACGTAGCTTCGTGGCTATATACCCGCAGCGGTTGGGTTATGAATGTCACGCTTAAGTCTGAAATAACAAAACTGAACGTCGGTTTGACGTCCGACGTGACGCTGCGCTTCGCTGGCGCCAAGTGCTACGTACGCCTCGAACTGGTAATATTTTTTTACACTATCAGCATTGATTCTGAACGGAGGTAGGTAATGATCCTACCTATAAGTACGCCGTATCGGCAACGCTTTATTATTCCTTAATAGACGTGCCGATCAATTAACAGCACAATTGAACGGCTCATTGCGGAAGGGAATATATACGAGTCACTATTTTAACACTTTTTAGGTAATGACGGTTCACGAAATTACTTAACAGCCATATTTTAGTGGATATAAAAATTACCTCCAGCTAACGTCTTACAAACCGTATCTTATATCAGAATGCATACTCGTATAAAATATAATTCCCTTTTTCTTTTTCTAACCGATGGATATTGTTTTTGCAGTTAATAGTAACTCCTGAACCTTTCCAAAACTATTTTCTCACCGTATGTATGACTTTAGTTCTTTTCTACCATAACTTCTTGAACCGATCGAACGAATCGTTCACAAGCTCGATCCGTCGTTAAAATAACACAGTTATTAGATTAAGCCCCCCTGTTCCTTGACGGTGGTTTTGAGACAGTGCTTAATATATCTCTGAATCGAAACTTGGATAGTTACAGAAGGGCGAAAACGGGATGATCTTCAGATCGTTAGGAGGTAGGTACAATAACACAGTTTTCCCACTGGCCGCAGATATTAATTGCTTCGTGACGAACGTTTGATCGCGACATCAACGTCCCGGTGGAGATGATTGAGCGTTCTAGCTTTGATTAAAGTCTCGGTATAGCCTGATGATATGGCAACCTAACACGTCGGGGGTCAGATTTTGTCAGTCTTTGATTTAGCGAAGTGGCAATACCGGTCGCTGTCTCCTTCTCTTTCCATTCTCCCTTTTCTCTACCAGGATCAATCCATGGAACATCGTATACCCACTTGCGTTATTAGAAAGCATAATATCTGTGGTCAGTTTCAAGAAACAATGTTCGATGAGGCCGATTTAGCAGAGAAAACCTCAGGCTTATAGAGGCGACTCCTGGGCTACCCTTGTACGTGTATGTCCTCTGTTTAGTATTTTTCCCTTGTATTGAACCTCACGCTTTTACTCCCAGCGATCGTTTGTTCCTTCGGAGATTTTCTCTGACACCACAAAGCTCCCTGGCCAGGCGACTATTCTCGGTCAGTAAGTACGATAGTGGACGTTTAATGGGACTTTGAAGCGAGCCGGCATGCGGCGCGTTATCGCCGTGACTACGCCGGTGACTTTTGCTACCACGGTAAGCGTTCGTCCGGAATGGACGCTGCGGCTGGCAGCAGCGGCGTCGAGACAAGGAGTTATGATATCGGTGCCGATCGCCTCGTGGAGTGAAAATACACCAGCGTGAGTAATATACAGGCATGACCGTCCGGCGTAGGATCGTATATATGTACCTTTGCGGGTTGATATTTTACAGTGTAACATCCAGTACGAAGGGAATGATCCGTGAGCTCTCTCAAGATTATATCGGTGCATCCCTGCGGTAGAGAGGGTCAAGGAGCTGTGAACCCGGAGGAGTCAGCGATTCTAGTCGTAAATACAACCATACCCCGCTACTATTGTCGATCCAACGTTATTACGAGCGACCGAACACCACCTGGGAGTTTGACCAACGCACCTTTCAAGTGCGATAAATGAAACCGCGGTAGGAAGCCTGGACGTTTCATGTCTTACTATAAAACTGAACCTGGAAAACCAATCGAGAATCGTGCAGGTCGAGTATTCATCGAATGACGTGTAAATCCCGATCCTGATTCCGTTGAAAAATTTTATTCCTTGCCTTCAGGACTTCTCGGAATTTTTAATTTCTTTATACAGATGCGAAGAATGAGAAGAATGAAAAATTACACTCAAACCTTTGCTCGTTGTAGGTATAGCTGGGTCTGCTAAACTTTCAAAACTGGATGCATACGACGAACTTCGAAAATCATCTCTGAGAAAAAAACGCGACTAGAAATTTTATCGATTTATGACCGGATGAGTCGTATACGTCGATTCTATGATCTTGTCGAAGAGCAGGTTAATAGGTATCCCCTTATATCCATCTTGCGCGTGCATCATGGCAGTGAGTCGACAGCCGATGGGCAAGTCTGACCCCTCGCCTATCGGGCAAGGCGGCTCACTGATTCCGAACAAAATTGGCACGCAACCCACAGCTGTAGGCCGGATTGGCCGTGCGGATGAGCAAAGAGGCGAGGAGGCAAGGGAGCAAAGAGGCAAAGAGGCATCTGTGTCCAATCTGTTTGCTGGCCTTGCCGGCAATCAGAACCAGGGTCCGTCATTATCCGTCAAATTGCCAGCAAACGGTAGGCCCTTGATACGCCAGGGAATCATATTAACGTGGTATACCACCACCGCCGCCAGAACGGGTATCATCGTCGTAGTGCCGGCCGCCACGACCATCACAACCTGCACCACCAGAAATGATTAGGTGATCGATAATTCAGAAATCGCGCGGAAATGATCGAATAATAGCCTCGAGCCTGCGGCTTTCAGAGGCATAGGACATTGCCACTTCCTATCAAGCTGCAACACCAAATCAAAAACGAATTCACGGCAAATATACATTGTGCGAAAATGGTCGAAGCAAACGCAGCTGGCTCAACTCATCTCATAAGTTGAGTCTTCTCAATTTCTATAAGCGAATAAATCCATGGGAAAGAAATCACAGTTGTCGGATACATAGAATATATCGAGAACAGACATTTCTGGGTACCTGCAGTGGCAACTTGAAATCAATTCTTAATCCTATATTTTGATAAATTTTTGCACATATTTTAACGTGTGGAGAAGAGTATAATGGTCAACCTTACCCAGACATTCAACAGTAAAAAAAGAATTGCAAATTTCTGAGACACGATCACGATCAGCGGCAGCTGGATTGGTACTCACCGATTTGTTTGGCAAGGCTGCAAAAACGACTAGTCTGATGTCAGTCGCGGGACACCTCAGTCACTACGATTCTGGAATTTGATATTGAACAACATTATACAGTGCACATAGTTAATTGTGCATCCCATGGCCAAGTGCACATATATTATGGGTTATGAATCGATGGATTCTATCTCATCAGTCATCATATCTTGTCGATCATTGCATGCAACGTTTTGCCTCTTTTCATCAGTGCGGGAAGTAATATGGAGTTTGGGACGAACCGATGTATGTACGTCTGTGTATGTTATTCGGCAGCTCTGAATTCCAGGTGTTGCAAGAGGACAATCTTACCTGAAATGAAGAGTTCCTCTCCAGGACGCGACGACTCATTCGACGCGTGATGGACCACCAGATATCTCGCATTTTTCGGACAAACGTCAAATTGGAAAACAGTTGAAGCCTGAGACCATGTCTTGACACAGTTGTAATTTTAGAATAAATGGTTACGTTCGCTCGAACGATTTAACATTACTGCTGATAAGTTCATGTCTGCTTGTGAAATTGTAACGATTTTTGATGGATTAGCAGATTTGATGTATTCAAAAATATCTGACGAATGACGAATGGTAAGTATTGCAAAAGAAATATACAGCAAAAAAAGAACTCCTACTTCCACATCGCTAAAAGGCTTGTATTGAACATTGTGACAACAGGTACATTAATTTCGTGGTAGGTAAATTTGATAGCTTCATTAACGGAAGTCTTGTAATAGCAGATATCCAATGAGTATATCAGTTACTCTATTCAGACCCGGAGCTTGACCACATTGGACAATGAACTCTAGTTTTCTTTCGATTTTTGATGGACCATCAGAAATGGGCGCGTCTCCTTGATCTCATCAGGCCGTAAATAAGCGTAGTTCTTTAGCTCGTAAGTGGTAGCATCCCGTTTCAAGTCAACCGCTGAAACAGAGAACGGCGAAGAATGACAAAAATGATATAGTAAATACCAACGTGTACCCCGAAATAACTCACGGATCTGTTTTCTGATATTCGTTTCAGGGAGAGACGGATCATCCTGCAAGTCAGATTTTGTCGATATACTCGTCAAAGGCTCCTGAACCAGACGACTAGCTTCTGCGAAAAAAATATCTTAAATGTCCTTTGAATCCTCAAAATCACCGATAATTATTCTCATTTTATATATTCATTCGTAAGAACTTTACTTTCGTGCAACCATACCATTTCTGACAGCCTCAGATGCTCCGAGGATTTCTTTCGGATGTGGAGTAACGTCGGGATGTATTGTTTGAACGCGTTGAAACAACTCTGCGGAATTAAGTGTAGCTTTAACCGCGTGATCTTTGGAGTTATGAGGAACTCGTCCACCCCATGAAAGTTCGTCGGATTTCATTGATTTTTCTCCATCCATATCCGAGCCCAAATCGTCCAAAGATTTATTCTTTTCAGGTACCGCTGCTTTTTTGTAAAAGAAGTATAGTTTCAAAGTGATTACTATTTACATAAGAAGCTGGGATTATCATGACTTGGATTTAAAAATCAGTAGAACTGAAGGCTCTCGTTTATCGCCGCAGTAAGGCAAGACGACACAATTGGTTTAATATTTTTGAAAATCAAGTAATTTCTGTGGTTCAAGATACTTTCATCGATTCGCTTTACAGTCTTCATATCTAAGCGTGCGGATATTTAAAATTGTTGATAAAAGATTGACAATTATCGAAACAAACCCGTTACGGAAGAGGAGAAATTAATTTTTACGGGTCACAGAACGATACGCGATAACATGCGACGGATAATTGTGTTTATTTGTGAAAAATTTTTATGAATTTTGAACCACTCTGATTGTGTCAACATACGTATACTCAAATACTAAATAATAAAACAAAAATCGTGAAATATTGACCTTTGATCGCTTTTGAATTATTATTATTTTTATTCCCAACTCAAAGTCCGTGAAGCTATAACATTGTGGTACCGCGGTTACGTGGAACGTTTAATTATCAAAATTCAAACAGACTGCCTCAGATATGGTGGCTATTTACTCCGGGTACACCGGCGTTATAGGATCACGCTTTGAGGAAACCCGGTTCCGACACATACTGTTCAAATGATATATTCTAGCGACCCAGTGTAAATACTCACACAAGTCAGTGGTAGCTTTTTGTTTAATTTCCAACGTCCAGTGAAAGTTTTAACCCTCGGTACAAAGTTGAGACCCGCGTATCCCTTGCGGATGTAACTCCTTTTCACTTAGTGAAGTATTTCAATATTTTATAGGATTGCATTTTTTTCCCCCTCATTCTGCACAGATTAGGCAGAAATTCTTCAGCAGTCCGCTCCCTCGACGTTTAATCAAATTTTCGTTCTCTCTAACCACAGTCACAGTTCCTTTCACAACAATGGTCAAGAATTGTGGCTCTTCATTGTGTCATTGTCCTTAAATTTTAATCACCTATGTCACTGTGACTAGGATCATTACTTCCAAAAAAATCTCTGGACCCATTCGCGAGTTTCCTGTTGTCATTTATTTCAACATGTTTGCATTCGGACGTCGTATTCAAACTGCTGTCCACGAATAGTAGCTGGTCAAGATTAGAGATAGATGTATCATACTTGCATGCTGTAACAGCGCCTGCACAGTAAGGTGTGGAAGTGCTGCTAGTGTGTAATTTTTTTTTAGTCGTTCCGTCGAACTTGGAATGATTTACTGATGGCTTCTTACGACCGAGTCGTTTTTTTCCACCCTCAACCTTCATCGGAGCGTTATCCAAACCATACGTCTCACCGGTTGCAGGATGTCGTTTACGACTCGGAGGAACAGCTTTCACGTCCCGTTTTGATTCCGGTGACTTCGGCTGAACGAACATACCAGGGACCTTGACGGATCTTGATAGCGACGCTTGTGGCTGTTTCTTCTGTTCATTTTTGCGATTTCTACTTCTTTTTATCATATCCTTCCAAGCATTTATCTCATCGACGGGTGTGACCTCGCTGAAATTTTCACGCTTCGGTTCTGTTAGCATCTTTCGATCAATTCCAGAAGTTGAGGTGTCAGAGGGTACCAGAATACTGCAAGGTTTTCGTTCCGGGACGTCATTGCAGCTTTTGACCGTTTCCA
Source organism: Macrophya alboannulata (assembly GCA_949628255.1). Taxonomy (NCBI): domain Eukaryota; kingdom Metazoa; phylum Arthropoda; class Insecta; order Hymenoptera; family Tenthredinidae; genus Macrophya; species Macrophya alboannulata. The sequence goes on from OX451209.1 coordinate 14,167,979, forward strand.
CTGTCTTATCATTTTTTACTTCAGTCCTGATCCTGCTTGGCTCAGTTTTTATGATTTGAGGCATCGACACAATTTTTGATGACAATTGCTTCGCGGCCTGAGGCACTTCTGACTTCGGCTCTGGCTTTTGATTATGCAATGATCGTGAATTCTGAGAGAAATTATCCATTGCATTAGGAGATTTTGTTTTGTGCGAAGAGAGATTTTGATTTGAATGTTTTTTCGGTTGGGGAGCGGAAGTTGTGGGACTTTCGGAATATGGAACTGCAGTATTTACCCTTGCAGCCTCGTCCCTGGTCATGAAATGCTTTACATTGACACCCCACAGCGATTTTACTATATAAAATGGTTTCTCGATGGTTTCCACAGCGTCAGCGTGTGGATCAACTTTTCGCGCTTGATCTTTTATCCTGACTCCCCATTCGGTTCGCACAAAGTTCTCTTCAGTCACGGGATTCCCATGTTCATCCATCATAGCAGACCGTACGTGCGTGACCTCCTCTTCGCTGTTCTCTTCTGTCTGTACAACAGGCTTCTTGTGCTTTTTATCTTTCTCCTCGTCTTTTACGGGCTTCTGGGGTGTGTTTGGCTCCCGAATCGGAGCCGGCTTCGAGTTCCTCGGACTCAGTCCGAAGGCAGACTTCAAGGAACTCAACAGGGACATCTGTCGATAAGATGCCGTTTCGCGTTTAGGACAGAAGTTCACGAGTCGCTGGCGTCTGCCGTGCCAAACGAGGTGATCTTTCTCAAAGCGGTACAAACACGTACCAATATTTTTGTCAACAGTGCCAGAACTGCTATGGCAAAATATCGTCCTTCTGAAGTTCTTTTCTGTACCCGCAAATTAAATTGACAAGTACTTAAATCATTTTCTTTCAATTTTTTTCTCGATTGGATTTCTACTGCGGATGGCAAATACTATGTCTAATTATTCAGCGAGTACATCACTCGTAGGTCAGACAGGTTGAATATTACTTGACGATTAATAACTATTCTTACCGGATGATTTGCCGAAGATGTTCTTCAGCCTGGACACGAAACCCTCATTTTCCTTTTTACTTTTGGCCAAACACGCACTAGCTGTAAGCACAAGGGCGTGTAAAGTTTTGCGATCTGTCGCTACATTTTGGAATTTTAATATCTGCAATTGTAGGTTAAGATTTCGGCCAATGTCAAACACCTATTTGCCATTGCATGACCGGAGCTTTGACGAAAAAAATTGGCACGGTATAATATCGATGGAAAGTTAATTAAGCAATCCCTTATTTACATAAATCAGCACGAAGTACCTCGTTGAACTTACAGTTTGATATATATCTGACCGAAAGATGAGGCAGCTTTTCAAGCAACACCGAGGAGCTGCTGCGATGCTGTAGGAATGAATGAACTCTGACAGATGATAAAATTGTGTTCATTTTAGGAATGAAAGTGTACTGGTAAAATTTTGACGAAATTTTGTCGTTGGATTTTATCTGGAATTGAATAAAGGCTGCTAAGAAAGTGCCTAGTTTCTCGGACTATAGACCTTTCTTCATTTCTCTTTTTTTTTTTTCAATATTATTTTGTTTGTGATCGAAGGCTACGCTCGACACTGGAACGAACCTTGACCAATAGGCAATAACAGCATCGTACAAGAGCTAAGTTATTAATAAGTTATGTCTCTCTGGTTCCTCGTGTGCGTATAATTTATTACATAATTGAATAATTGAATTTTCATATACCATAGAGCTCGATCGGGTAATATCCTTTCATAAAAATTTTTCGGGTTATTATCATTAATCATAGGCTCTACTCCTGTGAATAGATAACTATGCGTTATAACGAAAAGATTTATTGAAAAGTCCTGTACATAAAAACAGCTAATTATACTTCAGTTCAACTCTCACGCTCGATGTCTAAAACTACCTAAAACCTTTGATTATCTGTACGACCGCGGTATCCTGGCTTCCATATTTCATGAAGAGGAGTCTCTTGTTGAACGTTTGGTCTTGGTTGCCGATGCATCGGCATAGGATTGTCCTCTACCCGTAGTGGTTTTTCTAAATCCACAAAATAATGATAAATACTTTTTTAGTTTGATGTTTATTGTTGGCATAATTATTGATGGCCTATCGATAGACGAACGGATATTATTATGACCATTGAAGACGATCAATAACGTAGAATAACGTTGATAAATTAGGTGTGCTTTACTCACTAGGCTCTTTGTATCCTAATTTATCTTTTACGTAATCCCAAAGTCCTGTGAGGCCCTGAGATTTCGCTGAATATTTTCCTGAAAAGTTTTACGGCTGGTTACGACAAGGTTTAAGGCATCGAGTAATAAGTTAAAAAAATTTATTCAATGTCTTGTTCTAACCTTTGCCGATGTCGTTAATAGCCTCGTTTAATATATGCGGAAGTTTCGCAAACCTGTTCATTTTTAATGATTTTTACTTTTAATCACCCATATATGTATTATGTAGACACGTGTGCGAAATTCGATTTACCCATTTGTATAAAATTCTTATTTTATTTTTTCCAACGATTTCCAATTACGACTCTAATACCTGAATCACAAATTAATTTTACGATCAACGAATGATGCCATTTCACGCGATCATCTTCTGTCCAAAATGAGCTAATTCAATCCGCGCAAGGCCGTGATTATAAATGGGCAAACTTCATGCGATTCATTTATCTGGCTCCTCGATCATTACTAACCATTCGTTGTTAACCTAAATGGTAGAAAAAAAAAGAAAAAAAAAGAAACGATAGGTCTAACCACAGAATAGTCTTTGGTATCTACTCGATTTACCATTTCGTCGTGATTTTTTCAATTCTATGGTGTACCAGCATATATCTGAAATACGTAGACCGATCTGACGGGGCCATATGTATGCGGTATCGTATTCGCCACCCATCAAAATCAATGATTTGGCCTCGGTTAATCATCTCGAACTTTTTTTCCCTGGAGACGAGACCCCTCGCCAACAGTAATGGAATAATGGACCCGCTGGCCTTTCGCGGACACGCGCACTTTCGTATTGATCTCCAATATTTGACGCCAAAGTATACAGAGTTCTCGGACTGCGGGATTCGGTCGAAGCTATTGCACCCGATATACACTGCTCTCTATCCATCCCAAACTTTGGCCAGACTATGGTTCGAAACCTTTTCTGAGACGATATTGTCGTGAACTCGACTCGAGGCCCTTCAATAGGCCATGGCGAGTCGATCCACGTTCGTTGATAGCCGTTGATAAAAGTTTAAAGGACATTATCGTGGGCATTGGTAGGACATTAAAAACCACACGTGTCCCTAACGAGAGACCGTCAATGCAGCTTTAAACAGCAATTTTGTCCCTCGTAGTCCCACCTCCATTTCACGTGACACATGCTTTCTACGCTTTTTATACCAAGTCGTGAGTGGAATTGGGATTTACAAGGCTATACCTATTTACTCCGAGAAGAACATCATGGACTACATTCCACTCGCGAATACTCTGGACTGTTATTTATCATTTGCGAATTCTCTAATCCCGTTGAAATAATTCCCACTAAGGATCGCGGAGAATTAATTTACTCATCCTGGTATTAATTTACGTTTCTCTGGTTACCAATTTTCAGTGAATAAAAGTAACATTTTGTAATGAGTCATAAAAAAATAAATTAATGCACCCTTTGGCTAGTAGTTGTTGCCTTGAGCATTGAGATTAAATACACTTGGGCTCGATTTATGTTTCCCGGATCCTGACGGAAGACGAAAAACGTCCAGAATAGCTGTTAGGGAATTACAGATATTTCCCGTAACGCCAAGAAACCAAGACGTTAACAATAAATTCGTGGTCCCTAGTGCCAAATAGCGTCGCAGTACTGCAATTCTATAAATTGGCTATGACAAACTTATCGTTCTCGCGACTTGTTCCCTAGATTCCGAAGCATATGTATTGTCTCAACTCCTACCAACAACCAACACAACAAGTTGGTCAATATTTTTTATTTCACCATAAGGAGGCCGCTTGCAGGTGTGTCTACTCTCGGTCCCTCGTCGTCGTTTGAGACATCGTTCCCTGGAGGCGTTGTCCTGCCTTCGCCGATCACGTACGCCCAGGACCTTTTCTACTCCAGTATCTTGTGTGATTTGTCGCCAAATTGAGCAGATCAAATGAATGATCACAAAATTGGTTCAAAATTTTTAGTCTTTTATCGCACTGCCGTATGACTGAATGGGATCAATTGCTGTGGAAGCCCACCACAGATGATGCAAACAAGATGCTATTCGTTGTTGCGTTGAAAATTTAAGAAGGAAAATTAGAGGACCAAAAAAAAACACAATATTCATAAAAATGATGAAATTTTTTGTTCATTGAGTTAACAAGCGTGTCGTTTGATTCGGGCCTTGTTCAGAGAGTGTAGTTCAGGATCTGTGTATAAATGTAATGGTGGTGGCTGGGGTTTAAAGCGTGTCTGCGGGGGTGAGTTTACATTCACGGGGCAATGCGCGGTCCCGTGGCCCTGCGGCAGGGGTGAAACCGCTCGTTTATCAGGAACCGACTCTAGTGAAAGCGACACCGGAGGCCCACACCGCACGAATAACAATTCCTCCGATTGAAAAAGTATTGACGTCAAGGCAAAGCGTCGCGAGGGCTGTGACTATGGACGGATGTTTTTCAGCCAAAAGGTTTTTTCAATCCACTTAGATTCCATTGAAGAATTTCCTACGTTTAAACGGGTCTTCTCCCCAGAGTTTAAGACTCTCTAGGAACAGGGTGAACAGCGATAGTGTCGATTCCGTCGTACATGCGGTTTCGCCATCAAATGTTGCAAATTTTCAATGGTTTATTATAGAAACCAAAAAGAATTACTGACGAATAGCTCATTCAAGTTTCGTCAAATTCCATCATAATAAATTCAGAAATTGTACCCAAGCACAAAATTTCGTATAAATTTAAATTTCAATTTGGCGTGATAACAGTTTCATTAAACACCGCCAAGATTGATATCTTCAAAGTTATCAAACTTGTTAAGAGCTCAGGGGGTCAACGTTTTACAACAGAAAGCCGTGAAAGTTTTGAAAGTTTTGTGGAAAGTCTTCATAGAATTTCTGTTTTTTAAATGAATTTCATCTAAGTGAGTTGAGGGATTTTTCCGGAACTTGCACAAGGGTTGAAGAACGTAATCTCAAGTAGAAAATAAAATTGTATGAGCTTCGTCAGTGATGTTAAACAATTTCTGGGATTATCTGTACGAAGGGGACGAAAGTGCTGCGTGATGCACCTCATTCTGGTCAGAGTATGTCGTTCACATTTGAGGAGTATGAAAATGTTATTTGATCTCACATCGAGAGGAGTGAATAAGAAAGACGAGGATTTTAATTTACAATAACGGAAAGACAACCTTGACGTAAAATTACGTAGCAGAGTTCGGTGGATAAGACAGGATTCTGTCTGCTCCCCCTTATTCGTGAAAATTTAGCGAGTCTGTTTTACTTTGTCATCTCCGGCTCATCCCGGCTGTCAACACGGGTATATTATAAATGCGAGCCAATTTAAAATTCATTACAAGGTGTAGAACCCGCCACACGCCCCTTGTCTGTCACTCCGTCTACGGAGGGGGTAATTGTTCGTCACTGGGAAGTGGGACGCAAGCCGATCCCTGCGGACTGAGACGGGAACGAAACTCGAAGAGAGAGGAAGAGAAAACTGGCTAGAAAGGGGAGGAAAGGGAAAAGGAGGAACGGGGAAGAGAGGAGAGGAGAGGAGGCAATCTCCCTCGTCTTGTTTATTTAAATAATGTAGGCACGAGGGCGGGAGGGCAAAGGGGGTGAGAGAGAGTAAGAGAGAGCGCGAGTAGGCCGAGGGGGTTGGCCGGGAAATGGGTGACTACAAAGCCTTAAAATCCGCTAAGCTGTCGGGGGAATTCTGAACCGTGTGACATCAGAGAAAACCCACCTGCCATCCAAGCCACATTAGCTGCCACTTTTCGAGGTTCTTCGTGTTACGGGCGACTGTTTTATTTTCGTTTGCCAGAAATGTTTCAAAGCAGCCCAATTCTGGCTCCCTTCAAGCTGCACGTGCCACAGCCCACAGCCCACACTACATAATATGATACACATCGAAAGAAGGCCTTACACGTGTAGCGCCAAGTCTCATCCGTCCACTTGAAACTTACAAAAAAAAGATAACAGAAGAAGGTAAAAAATTTCATCAAAATTTTGTCGCTTGATACTCATTTTCACAATACTGAATCCAACTTCGTCACTACTTAGCGGGTGCCTTCAAGTCAAGAATTCTGCATGGGCTCTAGCCTTGTCCTGTAGGAAAAACTGAGAAACAGGAGGAGAGCGAACGGAGGAGCAATAAAGAATTTACATGCGAGTTACGTTCGCATTGAGGCCTTCCTTTCCTCCGTGCTCCTACCCTCTGGCCATCATTCTCAACCCCCTGCGCCTGTTTTGCCTCGCCGCCAATCCAAGGCCAATCAATCGCTCCAGGAAGTCTCTTCTTTATAAATGAGGAGCAAGGGGCGGGGTGGTAGCAGTTCAGGCAGTTCAGGCAGTTCAGATATTCACGGGTTGATTACCGTGCCGAGGAAGAGGGGCTGGCGGGGTACGGAGTGGTTGTAAATTCCCTGGAGGACGCCTAACTCGACAACTGACAAATTAGCCCCGCTTTTCGGCGACACTTGCGAAATGGGGTGACTGCCGGTTACGCCTGGTTCTTCCCTTTCTAGCCGTTTTCAACTCCTATCAAAACCACTTTGGTAGTAACCATTTCGTACCGATCGAGAATCCTGCTGCCCGCGACCAGATGAGCTTCGAAACAACGATGAACTCCTCGACTCAATTTTCTTGCTGACGGCTAGCAATACGTCTTCGGTTCGCGGTCAGCTGCGCCCGTGCTATTCGTCACCTATGCAAACAACGGAGCTTTTTACTCGTTTTGTTTTTTTTTAGATACACGAACACCAGCTGGCGGATCGGAACCGGGAGTTTTATGACCCGTCGATATCCGAAGACCGTGACTTATCAGAGATTTTCCCATCGCTCACTGGTACAATTTACTCATACGTCCATTGATTTTATCTTCGTTCAATTCGATCTGATATATTCCATGCGCGAACTTTTGTCATTCTTTTCCCTGACTTTGATCTAATGTGAAGGAGAATTTGTAGCATACTTGACTCATCCTAATTGATTCAGCGAATTTATCGAAAACGTTTAGCAAGTTCGAGGACATTTATGTCTACTCTCTTTCGATGGATGGTTTTGCAACATCTGTATCCAATAAGAAGGTATGTATATCATGAGATGTTAGTATGTTACGAATTCAAATTGAAATACTCGAAGCTGGACAAAGAGGAAATTCTGTAGAGAATGCCTGAAGGAAATGTGCAATACCTGGAGCTTGAGGTTCGCCAACTACCGCCTGGGGACCTCGGCCTCGGTCTAACTTATCCTTCCGCATCGTTCCTTGCACAGAAACCACGGCACCAAGGTGCGCGAAATTGCTTTCAAGTTGTACCATGCAGTTGATAGAAATCCACGAAATATCTTTGTTCAAAGTGTGACCAACGTAGAGAGCAGGTAGTCGAGTGCGCGTGTTAAAAATAACTGGAACGCCATCTGCCCATCGTCGCATAGACGCACTGATAAACACCACTCAAATGTTGGGTCAAAAAACTCTGAGAACTTGCTCCGGGGACCCCTCTTACTCTAGCTTTGATCTCATAAGGTGATCCACCTCAGCTCTGAAGGCAATCGCCCCTAAGACCTTTACACTCGCTGGGCACAAAAGAGGTCTCGGATATCTGGAAAGTTTACTCAAATTTTTTTCATCTCAATACACTTTCCTTCTATTCATAGTACATACATGTATACGATGTAAGTACAGACAAGCAAACGCGTTGCAATATCTGCATGTGAATAGCTCTCACGTGGCTTTATCACACACAAATTTTGTTCCTCTTCGACTAATCAGTGTCAGGAATCAAAATTCATTAGTTTACTATGATTATTCCACGTCTACCAAATACCGGAAAGCGTAGGTGATTTTTCTTGTGAATCGTGTTGATTGGTGCATGTTGAGCTGAAACCTAATGGGCACATGTCTACGTTGTACAGCTCCGCACGTACGTACAGTGATAATGGCATCGTTGCAAAAGTTTCTGGTAAGTGCGTTGGAACCAGTGATACACCGGAAGGAATAGTACTGCCCGGAGCATCTTCTGGTAAGTATTACGCGGAGGGTCTTATCGTGGAGTCTCTAACTTAGCCAGGTACAATTACCATACATCTCAGCAACATTCGTATAGCCAGGGCAGGTTACAGGTTTAGACCAGAGTTATGGATGGATACGCTAACTTCTACCAGCTTAGTGCTCTTCAAGATATACAGCATCTCATTTTGCCGAGCTAATTCGCCAGCTCCCCACCCGAGATCGCGTACGATTAAGAAGAACAAGAGAAACGGGGAATCTTGGGTTTGCCAGTGTCGCTTGGCTCGTTACTATAGATCAGCGATTTTCAAGTGAAACCTAGGGTCTGGTGTTAGTTTTTGTGTCTTGCTGTCGACGAATCACAGAATCAACCACAAAGCCTTGAAGAGGACTAACTTTCCTCAGCCGTCATCGGTATAGTAAACGTTTCGTTCACCGTCGTCCGTCAGGCTGTGGCGCGTAGTACCGGTTGATCGATGGGCGCCCGTCAGTTGGCAACACTTTTAATTAAACCACCCTCGAGATTAGCTCCCCTCTCCATCCCTCTCGCTGGCTCGACCTAGCGCCTGTTCTAGACTCCTTCTAATTGTTTTAAATCTCACCCTAAAACAGGGCGGACTTTTCTCCCGCAAATCTTGGGGGGAGAAAATAAAAAATATATATATTAAAAAAGAAAGGAAAACCACATAGCCCATCAGGGTGACAGATTCCACGGCTCAAGTGACGTTTATAAGATCGTATAAAAGCTGAAGATTCTTGCGGCACCCTTCTCGGGATTTTTATCCCTTGCAACTGTAACCTCATGAATTTATTCTGCTAATTCTTCAACTCCTACCGTAATTCATCACTGTATACATTCTCGTAGAAGGACGAAGACCGTGGGCGCGTGCACGTCTCGGCATTTCGAATATGTTCGACTCGAGGGCACGTGTCGGATCAGAACTTCTCGGAATCTCTGCCACGTCGGGCATGTGCCGGGAATGTCCGGGCGGGTGACGCCTCGGCGCACAGTCACCCTTCGTCTTCGTCTCGTCCTGTGGACGTCTTGGACCCCACAAAGATTCGAGCGAAGTCTCGAGTCCGTCCGACACTGACATCCCACGAAGACTAGAAGATGGCCAGCCGTGGCATCTGTCAAGTTGGAAAACCGAGTCACAGATTCTTGTAACTCACAAAGTCAGGGCTAATCAGAATTCGAGGGAAGAAACAGGGATCAACTTAGAAATTACATAACGAGTGTGTATATTGGATGACACTCGTGTGGGTAGCTCTTTGTGTGTGTTTAAAGGGAATATATATCCTCGGACGGCACACCGAAGGGGAATAAAATTCGCGAGGAACTACCCGTTCGTGATAATTCAAACTTATCCGAGGCCGAATCACCTGCTCTGTTTCTATGCGCTTTGGAGCCAGAGATTTCCTCCGTGTCACGCTATCTTCCTCGGAGAATTTCACGAGTACCATGAGCTCCCGGAAGAGCCGAGGTGGAAACACGCGACCCGAAGAAGACGTCCTTCCGTGCCTCGGCGAAGAATCGTCCCGAAAAGAGTGACCTCGGTAACAACATCGCGGACCCCTACGCGACCACCGTAGGACCTCGCGTGCGGCGAGGTCATCCCTCGACTCCGTCGACGATTTATGCCCTCGTCCCTCGGCCCAACCTAACTAACGCTATAGCGCAGTCCACCCACTTACTTACTTGCACAACCCTAAGGACGCTCGGCGTCGGGGCGGATGCTGTTAAAATATCGCCTCCTGTCCTCCCGCTTTGAGTCCAGCGCCTTTATCGGGCTTCTTAGATTCTGTTGGGGTCTTCAGTGAACGTCCGAGCTCCTAAAAGTGGTCCAAAGTCCGGAAAAGTCTTGTGCCGAAAAGATTGGGCGAGGAAGAACTGGCATGGAAGTCGAAGAAATAGTAGAGGATATGTAAAGTAGGAATTTACATACGGCGAACAGTTTTATCGCGTCTTGGCTACGCGCTATCCGAACAGATCTAGCTGAGTTGCGAGCTGGACGCGATATATGGACAACCAGGGTCAGGAAGTAACGCTGGATGGATTTATGATCATCCAGGGTGTGCAGGAGATGCAAATCGCAAACTTGCCAGAGTTAAGCCTCGCCAAATTAACTCGAGCATCGATCCGACATGGTGCAACTCCGTCGTCACTCACCCCTTAGGTACCTTATACCTGTGAATCCGATTAACTTACTTTTTTAACTGAACTAAAATGACAGCACGATTGTAATGTGTGTAGGTATGTGACAAACGTAAACGTATATCGATACAGGTAGTGGTTGTACGGGCGGGTACCCGGCGTCGCCGATCGGTGGTTTCAATTCGAGTGGTTAGACACGGTACCTCTTAACCGTGGCCGTTACGCACCCCTCGGGTCTAATGAACCGCAAATGCGTTTTCTTAACGACGCTGTTAATATTTAACCAAATGCGATCCCGGGTGCCGTTTAGGAAACCGAATAGGACCGTTGTACGTCACTGTGCCCAGGATCTCGTGTATTTCGGGTCAGTGACTTTGTGATCTTGGCAGTTTTCAACTCTACGGTCTACAATCATCATGGTCTCGCGCTAGTCTTTCGTGCAGGTCTATGGGAAGTAGGGCTGTAGGTATAGTCCGTGGCAAGTAAGTCTTTCGAGTCTCGCGTTTGAGCTTAATTGCGTCTATTTATGCCCCTTTGCTTTTCTCGGGCCGAAAGAAGTACGTGACATGTTTATGAACAGCCGGACCACTAATGCTCGATGCCCTCAATCAACCTATCGGACGAACCCCTCCGTCTCTACAGCCTCTCCGTGGCTCCACTCGTCTCTTCTCAGGGGCGTATTGATCTTTGGGGGCGCTTTGATCTACCGAAGGGTCCCCCGCGTACGCACACATCGGCAAACTCACACACGAGCCCGAAGCAAGAGTCCCGCTACGGCACGTTCTACTCTGCTCCTAAGTTTATCAAGGAATTCTCTCGCCCGCGACAGAAGTGGCCGCTTAATTACAAAAATGAGTTAGCGTTCGGAGTGGCTTAGTTAGCGACGAATTTTTGTACCTCAGGGAAAAGAACGAAGAAAAAATTCATCCGTCTTGAAAGTTGAAAAAAATCGTTGAGCTTACGGACACGAGACAAAGCTGATTGTTTTGAAAGGGCCCGTTAAGCGTTCGCCGATTTACAGACTCCGGAGAAGAGGATCAATTTCATGGAAAAAATATCTTGGACCAAGTGTAACGAAGCCCTGCGGCTCTTTGAGGGAAAAATAAATGTGATCGTTTTTCCGTTGAAAAATAGCGATTAAAAGCAATTTAGCTTCGCCTCTTCTCTCTCCGTTTCTCGTTTTCTCTTTAGACTATAGATCACAGGCTTCGGTACGAGAATATTTAGGGCGGTAATTGCCGGTATATTTTATTAGAATTGCACATTCAACTTGGCTATCTCGTAAATTTCTTCCGACATGTCCTACTGCATTTTTGAATTCAGTATACCCATCCCATTTTATTTCACCCTTCGATTTAATCTCGACAATTTTATCAACGTCCCATGGTGAGTTTGGATGAATCCTCAATTTGGCGAATGGGGAGGCGGACTGCTCAGGTATCTCGTTCTATTTTCTATTTGTGTAAAGAAATCGGTAGACCAAGATGTCAGCGTCTTCCTATTATTCGGTTAATTAAACTCCCCAAGATCTAGGACATGTAGCCTCCGGGGTTTGTGCTCAGTCCTCGTTTGTAGTAGCTAAATGCATTTGACAACAGAATATCGTGTCCTTATCTCCCGCCTTCGCTCTGTCTCTCTGTTCTAAACCATGCCTCGATTTAGCCTTGAGCAAAAGTTGTCTGTTATACAGCGGAGCAACAGCATAAGACCAAGATGACAAGGTCCTTTGCTTTCATGTCAAGTCACCAGCTGGCGACGTGCGTTTATCCCGTTGAATGTTGCCAACCGTGCCAAGAATATTAATCAACGCCGTTAATTAGCACAACTCTATCAAAAGCCAGGAATATATACTCAGATCGTCTCGAAGGAGCTGGAAATGAGAACGAGAGGGCTCGATCGATTCGCTCGGCTGGATCCTCATGGGAAATTTTCGCCAAATAAAAGGAAAACTGGACATCGACTGACCCCTGCCCTCGGAACGAGTTAAGCTAGACCCCCTAATATTAATTTAATAACGTCGAACGTGAACAATTGACAGGCAATAAGAGACGGAACGATCGTGGGACGAGCGAGTAGACGAGCTGGGCAGAGAAGAGAAGAGAAGGGACCGGTAGATCCGACCCCGGTGTCGGCCCAGTTGTCCCAACTTCCCAGCTAGTTAGGAGAAAACAACGATTGAGGGTAACCCTTCCGTAGCCTGTCACTGGAGGCAAGTGCCTTTCCGATACAATGGAAGTTGTTCTAGTTGATTTCATCACGCCGTCGTTCAGTGCTTACCCTATTCTGGTGAGGGAATAAACGCGAGGGCTCAACAGGGTCAAACAACCTAACGATTTCCAACAAAGGGTTAACTGCGCCACGGGACGAGGCTGCCTTCTTAATTTCCTCCCTCTTCTTGACAGGGACCGTCTTTTGTCTGTCCCCAATCTTTCCTCGGCACATGACATCCATGTATAAGTATTTTCTCGGTATTTTCCTGAACTACATAAATTTTCGAAGCATCAATTGCATCCAAAACTATACCAGTCAAAGGGTGCTCAATTTGAAGTGAGAAACTTGATGGTATGTATTTTCAGGGTCAAATTTTCTGAAGCAGTTAAACGATTTCAACGTTTTTCCAAACTGCTCTTTCAATATATCTCTTCTAGTAAACTTGTAGTAGGAATCAAGACAAATCCAACGATACCTGGCAAAGTACTATTCTAATCCTTCAATAATGAGATATTACATCTTCAAGTGTCGAAACTCACGATACACTAAGCATACGACGGTATGCAGTAGCACAGTCAGTATTGATCTTTAAATAAAGTTGGAAAAAGCATCTATAACTTCGAAATGGGCCTCAATAACTGAAAACCTTATTGTGAACTCGAGAGTTCGGTTTGATTTTCGAAAATTTCAGTCCATCGTTGTGGTTGCGACTAAAATTATCATCGTGGCACTGTATAGTTTGAGTTTGCTTGTATTCATCATAGACATCCAAAATCTATTTTTTTTCTCGCCATTAACGCCTCACAACTTTTAGTCATACTGTTTATTTATTTTTTCTCTGTTCTTTTTTTTTTCTAGCTGAGAAATAGACGATGAATTTCTTCGTCGGTAGTCCTGCATCAATCCTGATTGTCTACGGTGCGAAATGTAACCAGTGAAGACCAGTGTGTTCTAGCAGTAATTTTTCAAATTGCTTATTTGTAAGCCGTAAGTCAGTAGAAAATTAAACAGGCAATGGTCCCTTTGCCTGATGGTGCCCCACTCTCTTCTACATCTAACTACGCGTAGAATAAATATCGAGTCTTCTTTACTCGGTGGTATGTATTGCCAAACGATCGTGAATTTGAATATTTCAAAATCGTGAGAAGGTGTGAGATTATAAACGTCGGTCGCGGTGAGGACCGCGGTGTTAAAAAATAGATCCGTTGCTCAAGAGCCGCGGCTTGCCGCACGAGCCACCGTTAGGGCTATGGTTAAGAGATGGGACGAAAGCGTGTCGTGAGGTCACCCTGGTGGTATAAATATTTAAACTCCCGAATTAAGCTTAGATGATAAAGTGGCTCTAAGTAAGCAGCTCGCGCAGGCCTCTGGCTCTGGCTCCTATCAGCAGGAGCCGAGCTGCCCATGCCTTCGCATAGCCGTGGCCACGCGTTGCAAAGACCACAGTATGTATACTGCCGGGAATAATCTTCAGAGTGTGTCTTCTCGAGAGCTAACCTGTCAATCCGTAGACGAGCGAACCTATATCGAGACGCCAGTCAAAAAAGCGATGTCGCGTGACGTCACGGGGCGACGTCCGACGTCGTGGCACCGTAGTCTCGTACACGCGCGTGGCCCGATGCCGATAAGCCGAAGCTTTGCGGCGAGCTTTAATTCCGCTCAAGTGCTTCTCGAAATACACTATTTTTGTGACCTTTGCTCGTCGTTATTGACGCAATAAGGTTTTCGCTCAACGTTTTAGAATATAACCTGTACCTACCTCGTGTTAACATTCGAGCCACGCTTAACGATCTTTTCAAGACAAATACAGTTATTGCGGATGGTCGTTTGATCGTTTCCCTTCCTACGTACATACAGCTAATTCCGAATCTTTCAGTTCTGCACCTATATACGCACTTGCGACGTTTGGTCGTTCCGACTTTATTGCAAGGGCGTTTCTTCCGGTTAGGGTGACGAGGGGACTAATGCACGTCCAAGTACTAATTACCCTTGGAGCGGTGTTTCCACGTAATGGTACCAATTTTATGGACCCCAAAATGCGTAGTACCACCAACTTCACCGAGGAGCTGACGATCCTTTCGGCGTCATCCTCGGCTTCGGGAAGAGAGCCAATGAGATAGAAAGAGATGAAGAGAGGGAGAGAGACATCGAGTGAGGCGATCGATACCTCAAAAGCTCAAGGTGCATGGAACAGAGGTAAGAGGAAATCCCTTGCGGGCTAACGGACGGACATACGGAAGGACGGACCCTGGTTCGTTCGACGTTGTTGGATAGCGTCGGTTGTAAAAATGATAACGGATGGCCAGGGAGCTAGGTGGACCGCGGGTCGGGACTGAGCTGGATAATGAAGTACGGTCAGCACAGACGTAGCCTCGTCCACGTCTAGTTTCCCCGTCCTATAATGCCTCCCGGGACAACGGTGATGCGAATTTACTTGCAACTTAATCGTGCCCGAGAGTTTTCGACGTGTGTAGCAACGAAGTACGTATCCATATGTACCGGTATAATACGTAAGAAGCACAACGTACGAGGATGATAGCCCAGGTTTCCACTGTGGTATCTTTTCACTTTGAAGATATGCCAATAATATAGCATGCGCTGGTCTTACGTGAGCTGACCTTATTTTGCCCTTGAATACTGACCGCGTTCCGTTTGCCAATCGACCGGTAATTCCGATTGGCTTCGCCTTTCAAGATTCACTTCGGTTAGGAGCCGGTGCTGCTGCAACAGCACGGCACAAGAGAGGACCGGCTGTAGAGTCATTTAACTGCTAAAACTCATTACCATTCGTCAATTTGAAGTACGTACCGGCAAAGTGACCAATGGCTCTCTATATTCGGGTAATGGCCGCGGACCGGCATCCGTCACCCCGATCCCAGCTACTCCTCGACTCCGGGAGCGGCTAGTACACCGGGTTATGGGTATACATAAGCGCGTACCACCCTCTGGGAATTCTCAAGCGACAGATCGGCGTTCCCCAGCAGAACTGCACGAAGTGAAGTGAAGAGGGCGGCGAGGGGGGAGGCAGGGAGGGCACGGGGTGGGCAAAGCTCAAATGAGTTTCACTAACGAGTTGACAAATCGAGTCTCTCGGGGCTCGTGGCGAGTTGGACCTATAAAGCAAAGGTCGAGGGCTGACCGAAACTGACCGGGGGCACAGATCACCCGTTATTGCCAGCGGTCGTTTATTGCTCTTGTTCGGACTCTTGTAATGAATTACTTCCAACCGCGCGAAGCTGTGGACGAGAGAAGGTCCATTTATTTACGAAGTGAATGCCGTCGAGGTTCCCGGCTTTCCCGAGGTAGTGTAGTTCTTCTTCTTCTTGCCCCCTTCCACGTGAGACTTTTACCTACCAAGGACAGCTGCCAATCAGCCCTGACTGACGAAAAATTATTCTAAGAGTTCACTTTCACACTTTCGCATCTATCGGTACACCCCAAAACCCTCAGTTTCTGTCACCGAATTCTCTCTCTGGAAGACGAAACGCAACGTCAAATTTAAACTCCACTTCCATCTCCAAAACTCACGATGTAAGAATTTCCTGAACCGTTTTCGGATATTTTCTCGCTTCATTGGCAATTAGCTTGTCGTTGGATGTCCCGACGCGGTATTTTATCTTACAAATTGTTATACTTAAACATAATCGTTGGAATGTTATCTGCATGTAATGCAACCCGGTAAAAGTTTGACGGTACCAATTTTCGACGCGTTCTTTCCGGTGCACCGTAAATGCGTGTGTGATATGCTCGTGGAAGGCGAGCCTACGTGGACAAGGAGCTCTCGACGAAGGCCGTGGTGCTTTTAAAAGTAAATATACACGGCATGCCAGCGATGGAAAGAACGATCAATTATAGCAACGCTCCTGAGTTAGATCCACGCGATCCCGAACCGCAGAAGAACAGAGAGGAGCTCGCCTACCTATCGGCCAGCACTGATCTGCCCTAGCCGAAGCCATCATTTCGAGAAGCTGTAGGTACATAGGTATGTATGTACGTGTATGTATATACCTGTACGACCGGGATGGGCGAGCTGCAGCATCCACCAGGATACACCCTGTTATTTTCTTGAGGGCAAATTATCTTGGCTGTGCAGTGCTCTCGATGTACTTGATGCTTGTGGACTTGCCGCAGTGGCCGAGCGCCATTACCGCTGTAGTTGCACAGAAGAAGTAGCCTCTTCGCGCACGTATCTTCAACGACCACGCCGCATCAAGGCACGTCCTACTGGATTGCGGGGCGAATCATTCCTCCGTGCTACCTGACGTAGCTCGATCATCTGGCCTCAGTAACGTCCTAGAGACTTGCGTAAATATCTGGTATGTCGTCATTTCCGAGAAAATCTCGAGTCAGTTTTTGTTGAACGTGAGGCTGTCACGATGAAATCTTGCAGACGAAATGGATGGCCTGGACTCGGGTGTTTGACGATCAGTCGTAAGGATTAATTAAAAATCACTTTTAAACGGCTCGGAGGCTGCTCTGATGTACCGTGACAAAACTCTCCCGTGTAGTTTCGAGCACCGAATCACCAAAGAGTCAAGGTGCAAAGTTTTAATGACAAAAACCCAATTACCAGGGTAATCGCGCCACCACCCGAAGCAAACGAAATTCGGGCGGATGGACGGACTCATGGATGGGTCCCGCTGATGGCCTCGCGCCCGTTGTTAATGGTGATTTGTGGCCACGGCTCCTTTCGAGTTCAATTATTGGATTAATTGGTTCGTAAAGAGGCGGAAGAGAAAAGGACAAAACAATGCCACCTCCTCGTAATTAGCTGCCGTTGCCATTATCCCCTTTTGGAACCTGACTACCCGGCTTTGAGGGGGTCTACACCGAAGTATATATAGGTGCACACAGAACAATGCAAGCCTAATTCTAACGGATTGTTAATAAGACCGAATGGGTTCTACAGAACAATGTTAACTTATCAATATGGATATTCAGATTCATCGTGAAAGTTCATTAAAATTACGCTACTATAATACGTCGTCGATTAATCGCCGTGGGAAATGAAAAATTGTCTGAAACACCGGAGAATGTTGGAATGCTTTGCCGTAATACGTGAATTCTTCTCGAGATATAATTTTCCAACTTGCCATAACGGAAAGTAGATGAAATACCTACGGATTTGTAGACAAATCATATGTATAAAATATGCACTGGTAAATAGCACCGAGTGCCATTATACTTCAAAGAAAATTTGGACCGTGAGAATTGACCGCGAAATTCAACGGCTGGAAAAAGAAGACAAAACCGGGAAAACTTTGGTGCGAATGTGTAGGGAGTAGCCACCGGTGTCGTTTGAGTAAGCCCTATTCAGGATCATTTTACTTTTTCATCTACCATTCTCTCGCCTGTTCTGCCTTTTCCTGCCTCTTCCTTTATCCGCACCCTCCGACGATCGGCTCTCCCTTGTTTCCGTTCTTCCGTCGTTCACGCCTGACGCGTCGCACACTTTTTTTTTTTTGGCTTTTTTTTGCACAACCATTTAACGCGTACACAAACTTTTCACTGACGGCTTTCATTCAATGCGTTTCGTTAATGCAGAGACAATTGAGGACGCATGGAAAAACGGTACTTTTACTTTTTCATCCGTCTAATCGAAAAGCGTCTATTTGATTGTGAGTAAAACCATCGGAATAATTGATCTCAATATTTCTCAAAGAGGAAATTGTAAAAAAATTACTTAAAGTAGACAAGATCAGAGAGATCTTCAAAATCGTACGAGATGAAATGAAGTCGTGTGAGGTTCTTCTGAATTCCCATGAAATTTCGTGTACCTCAAAGTGTCAAAGTTTCGTAATACGGTGTAAAAAAATTTCGGAAGTGACCCCTGGGTTAAAATGAAACGATAGTTGAATCGAATGAAAAGCCTTGAAGCATCGCATCAAAGAGAAACTACACGATAGGTGATCGTCTTGGCCTTCCTCGCTACGATAAATACCTGCAGGCACTTGTGCAATTCCAATTTGTAAGCTCGTGTAAGAGTTGGCTTATCAAACATCTAAGAGTCGACATGAATCATGCACACTTTTCTATCTGACAGTAGCCGCATGTACGCCTACCAGAGTGTGAGGTAACTATGACTAGACGTGCCACTCGCTCGCACGCCCCGTGCGTGTGGGTGCGTGAGTGACTTGAGACGGGCCAGTGAGTACAGACGCGATCAAAATCGACTAAACTTTCGAACACATCCTTCGTCAAAGGATCGTAATCTCTTCGGACGATGCTCAGTGTTATTTAGCGAAAATCTTTTCACCAATGCGCTAAAAGACAAGAACTTTTATCGCTGGGAATAAGAGATGAGAAAATTTATCCACTTGATTCGAATCTACGAGAATTCAAGCTGGGAATTGCATCTTCTTAGGATGATTTCATTTTTTGGTGCGAAAATTCGGAAAGTATCGACGTCGAATGAAATGAAACTTAAGACATGGGCAAGGAGTATACTATCTACGGCGCTCTCAATATTCCTTCACCGGTTCTGCACGATGGCTCTGATCTTCACAGTGGGCGCGCCTGGTAGAGAGGGCGAGAGGTCGCGGTGAACGGTGCTGGGAACGTATTGTCGTCCTGTAAGAACTTTCCCTGATCTCAGACGGTTAATCAAAAAACCGAAGAGTACCGTGTATGACGAATGTCTGTAATTCTGAACCCGGTTTTAATTTCCATATGAGTAAATAGTGGACAATAATAGGCATCAGAAGAGACAAGGATACTTGAAATCAGATGGTTAGGAGAAATGTATATCAATCAAAAGTCCGCCTTGCGTGCCGCGGTTACCTTATGGATGAAAAGATGATGATCGCACGACTCGCGGACGCAAAAACCGAGCCAAATCGAAACAGGTGCAATTGCTGCTCGCGAGGTAGAATCACTGGAACAATTACAGCCAGCCAAGAGAAAGGTATGATGATCAGAGCAGCTGTGCAATTGACTTAGTAGCTACTGTTATAATTACTTCGGAAGCAATAAGCCCGGGAAAAAAATTCTCTCAAATATAAGACCGAAACAAAATTCGTTTCACCGGATGCAGATATATCAACGTCTTCTTAATCACGCTAAGCATTTCTGGTTGCCTTAAAGACCACCTAGCTAAGCGTTTAAAAAGTGTAAATATCAAATCTCGCAAATTTGAAATCTAAAATTGAATTCGAAAGTGAAAAAACTGAACCGCCAATTCCGCACTTCATTTACAAAAATTATCTGAATTGTTTTTGATCAAAATACAGAAATATCTGTACGAAAACAAAGCAGAGGCAATCTCTCGTAGCTAAAGATGCCGTTCTCGAGCGAGGAGGCGCGGTAATGGTGAAGTTAGTTTCTGGTCGACGACTTTGGGGACCTTCTGCTCGTCCGAAGCAATTTGACGCAGTGTTCTATGTTACGTGTTCGGAGTGCAGAGGTCCTGATTGCGGGGGCAGTTGATGAGCCGAACATCCCTCCCGAGTGGTGGAAGGCGCGAAAGACAGACGGGTATAAATCTCACCCCGTATTATTTCTGCCACCCCAGAAATAGTAAATGCTTGTTTCGCGAGCAGAGGGAAAGATCAAGCGCAAACACAGCCGTCCGTCGTCGTCGTTGACCAGTTGGACCGATTGGACACGGTCATTCAAACATTATGCTTTGACGTTTCGAAGCAACGTGTCAAAATATTTGCTTATCGTCGTTAGACCTGGTCTCTATCGGCTAATGGATTTTTCCCGGGGGTTCAATTCGTGTAAAAATAAATTAGGAAAACTTCCACGATCTGCCCAATTTAATTGCAGTCCGATTACTGCAGAAATTATCATTCCAGAAAAAAGTGTCGATGAGTGATCAAGAGATTCGAGATAAAAGAAACATTTTCAACTGAACTAAGCGACCTTGAGAGGAGACGGCGTCCTTTGCGATAGATTTTACACCACGTCGAATGAACGCCTTCGCAATAGGTAGTTGACCTCAGGCTTCACGAGATCCCCAACTAACTCGGGTACATTCGCGATTACGTAACGTTACTTGCAGGTCAGTAGTCGTGGTTCATTTATCAGCTTCTTTGTTTTCGTTCAAGCCTCTATAATGATTTAGCATCACGCGTCTCATAATTTTCCAAAAAATTTCGCGTGCAGATATCATCGAGCCTGCATTAGCTAATCACTTCGAGATTTAAGACAGGGAAATTTTGTCGTAAATTTTTCACGTTCGTCGTATTACTGCAGTCAGTCATTTGCGGAAATCGAATCCTGGAGGACCTTGAGAGCGTGATGGATCTCAGTGCAGCTTCCGTGAGAAACTCGCGGGACAAAGCTGTGTTAGCGCTTACGCGAATATGGCAGCAAGGGGAGTATGCGGAGAAGAGACGTAATGTATGCAGATTGCGCGAGTGCCATTATGTCTCTTTGAGGCGGCGCAACTTGCTTTGGTACCACTTTGCTGGCTGGCAATCCGTGCCTATGGAAAACTTACTCTATGTATATACCTATACTAGTAGTACGGCGATGCTACGCGATAATTAACGTTGATTACGCAATAAGCCACGAACGCCGGCCATCTTTCTAGAATACTTATTAGTTATTACACGTGCCTGATGCCTCCATGCAGCCCGTGTGGAGAAAGGCTGGAATACTCGCTCCTATATCCGCGCGGACACGCGGACGCGGATCACCTGACCGCTGTCAATTATAAGAGTGAAAATTTTTGATTGACGTTCTCGTGTAAGACCCGATCTGATAACTTCACCACATAAACGGTACTTCGCGGGTTGAAAACGACAACATCCAGCAGCCATCCTTCCCCGAGGGCATACGAAACTGCCAGAGATTCTCAGAGACGGAGGGAAGATGTAAGGACAGTTTAGAGACGGAGTCTGGCCACCGCAGATTACTTAGGTAATTGGTAAATACGAGGGTTAGGTACCTCGGAGCTACCGCGTTGGCACTACGAAAGAGAAGGTGAAGGAGGAGGAGGAGAAACGAGGAGGACGAGGGCAAGGATAGAAGCGAAGGGTCGCGGATGCCGCGGGCAATACTGCCGGAGAACCGACCTTCGGGATATTCGCTTTAAGGGGGGGAAATGAGCCTTAAAATTGTTTAAAGCGTTCCGCGTTGTAGGAGGGTTCGAAATCCCCTTACGACGTCCCCGAGACCTTGGGGAAAGCTCAACACTTTCCTGCCGGAAGCTAAAGATTCACCCTCGAAAGTCCCCAATCGTATCAAGTATAGGTTGATATATATAATATCAAGATCGGGGTAGGTCGCGGGTCACCAATCTCGCAGGAAATCTGAAAACACGAAACGAACACGATCCAACTTTCTTTCTCACTAAAATTCAGCGTTATCCTAAAACTTTTGATTAATCATTCCGATTCAGGCTGTGCTGCTACTTCGATCAACGCTTTTTCCCGTTCAGTCAATTTAATTTTTACAGTTTCATCGTAGAATAGAATTTCACGACGCCTAATAATTCAGGGCCGCCTAGGCCAACCGGTAAAGCTGAGCGAATAATTCGTTTCTACTTTTTTCTACTGATGGTATAGGTATAGAGCAAACGGCTGATTAACAAGGGGATCCCTAATCACTTCAATTTCATGGCATTGAAAATTTACGGTTTAATCCAACGCTGTGAAACGATGCAAAATCAAAGGACACGCTGTGGTATGATACGGTTTACGCTATACCTGGCGTGCGGAAAGGAAATTTACTTCTTCATCTGAGTAAGCTTCCGCTTAGTCTCTAATGAATAGTGATTAATTACTCGGAGATTCTAGTCTCTGAGACCGAATAGCGAGCAGCCATTAAGCCCCACGTAGCTGCCGATTCCTTCGAAATAATTACTTGTACTCTGTTCGCGTTCGTGCAGCAGCTCAGATCCCCACTTCACGAGTTTACAAATCATTCTTATTATTTTACTATGGCAGAGCTAATTTTTAATTGCGATGCGATCGCTCCGAGGCAATGTGAGCTGGGTAGGACTCGTTCAAGTATAGGTATGTGTATGTTACAGGTATACTTATATAAGCGACGTATACCTGTGTGAAACGACGAGCGATTGTCTCGGAGCTACCGACTTTTAACAATGTATTAACAATGCGGCAGACGATAATGGGTTATTAGCATCACAAAGGATTACTTCTACCGCGGAATAAACCGCGCGGTGCGGTGCAGGCCTACAATCATCGAAGACGCGGTAAGCGGGTAAGCAATTGAACCGTTCGCTGCAACAACAACTTCAGTCGACTCGAGTTACTAGGTTTAATACTGTGTCATTGGAATCCATATTCTTATTTCTTTAGATTTACAAGTTCTTAGTTGGACAACGAATCTCCGAATCCATTTACGAACGTGTCTTATCAGTTTTTTCAAGTCTTTCACATCCATGTATGTGTCTTACTTCAAAAATGTCATAGGGATGAAGTCAGAAATGGAGAAGAACTGTCCTTCACGCTTCTTGCAGCTGTGACGAACTGAATGCCACTTCTGATAATTGCACAAATGTCATGAGTTGGGAAGACCGTGTTTTCTCGTTTCGTGGTTCCCAGCACCTGCACCGCTTCATGGCTGTTTATCCCTGGCTATTCCTATCCCAGATAGGGACAAGATGGCGCGGTACCTTACAGTTCATTAATTAATACCTGATAGGTAGCCATCGCCAACCGTCTGACATTTCGAGTGACAAGGCTGTGTTTCTAGATGGCGTGCTGCCGTCCCTGTCCCGACATTCTATCTATTATTCAGCTTTCCAATAGGTCACCACGGGCTTCTCGAACGCACGGCCTTCGTATACGATATATGGCAGCTATTCGGACTTTGGATGGAAATACTAAACGCGAGGCTCAACTCCCGTTCAATATTACTGTCCACGTATTACTAGATCCTAAATCTTCTTCGACCCATATCATAAAATCCGTCGCCTATACCGTACCAAATTTCAAACTCAGCTCTTAGAAACCTAGAAGCTTCAAAAGTATCAAAAAGACCCACATCTCTCTTGATTTTCCCTGAAAAATGTGTTTTTTTCCCCTCAAATGTGTGTATCATGCTGGCGCACGCTTGTCCGCGTGCGGTTGTTCTCCCGAAGAATCATACGAGACATTTTCAGGTTTTTTCTTGCAGGTATAGACCGAATCCGAGGAAAAGGGAAAGCGAGAAAGAGGAAGGGCTCGTTTGGTGGTTGGTTCGAGTTGATACGACATAACCGTAGATTCGACCGCGCTGCATATTTGATATCGCATGTTCCATGATCGCCAGAATTTTCCCTGGTGGATCGTACGGTCATAAGAACCCCCAGTGATTGAGGGTTAGAGTGCCCCTGATGCCACCACAGCGTCCATGGGCGCATTAACTTTTCATTTTTATATAATTCCGTGGCCATATCGTCGGGCACTTGATGCTTTCCGTTACTGCGACCGCTGAATAAAATAGTTGAATAATTCGAAAGGAGTCCCTAGTGCTCCCATATCTACTTCAAATAAACAATCCTAATTTACTGTCGCGAAGTGGCTGTCGCAGGGAAACCCGCAACAGCATTGTATGAACATTTTCGCGTTACAGGAGTGTAGAGGTACAACGTATACGTACATTCCTAC
The DNA here is from genome assembly GCA_949628255.1 of Macrophya alboannulata. Taxonomy (NCBI): domain Eukaryota; kingdom Metazoa; phylum Arthropoda; class Insecta; order Hymenoptera; family Tenthredinidae; genus Macrophya; species Macrophya alboannulata. Next base: position 14,192,103 of record OX451209.1, read on the forward strand.
AGTTATATGTGCCAAACTATACCTACTTCCGAGTTCTATACGGAAAACCACTCGTGGAAAATCTATTGCATCTTTGGGTTGAGTGTGGGCGGAGTGTGCGCGCAAATGATACGGAATAAAAGTAATGTGCCGCGCGATACAACGCCCCTAGGTTTCCTAGACACCCTCATGCCACTAGAACCACAAAACCCTAGTGCTAAGATCGGAGGGTTTCGTCCTGCATCGCATCGGTGCCTTTGCAGTCTTCTAGACGACCCAGACCTTAGGGGTAAACTGTAATCGATATACGTGCGATAAGAAGTTTCCTCGACACACGTCGAGGGGAGCTGAGAACGCTGCAATCAATACGCAATTATCGAAATCGTCAAGTTTACTGTCTGTAGAATCTTCTCTCGATATACACACAGCGAGTAGGATACTTATGTATATACGCGTGTAACGACAACCGGTGTGAATTACCAAACAACTAATAGGAACTCCAACAATGAGCAAGATTCGGGTCAACGCTCTTTGTACTTAGTTGTACCATAAATTCTTGACTTGAGGTTGTATTTGGTATCTAATCGATTTCATACTGAAGAGGAAATTGCGGTGGCATGATGGAACATATTGAAAGGAGCTTGTGTACCTGCGCGGCGAAATTAAAATAACGCTTCGGTCGTCCTTTTTGGTAGCGAGACTTCTCGGTTCGTTTCATGCCACGGCTAATGGCTCTTAGATACCCGGGACAATAATCTATCAGATGCGACCAGCGAGGAATAGGAGCAGCACAAAACAATCGATTCCAGGAACCCTTGAACCATTTGATTACAATGTCAAGCCTCAATTAAGTCGGTAAAAAATGACCGTGGGCTGTCAACCGGACACTCGGTGCCCGGAGGCCAAAAAATCGGTCTCTTCTGAATACGTGACGCTGTGAATAAGTAAATAGCCTGACCAGTAAAAAAGGTGACACGAAATACCGACGAGCCACGATTCGCAGAATCCTCTCAGCGGGTAGACGCCGACGTGACGGGCTCATCTTGTCTTCATTATGTGTCCTCGATGTCCAACGGGAAAGATATAGCTGATGGTGTTCTTTCTTTTTCAAGCTTCTCGGAAACATGAAGAAACTATCAGACCAAACGGACGCCGTTCTACGGGACTTGGGAAAGGATCAAAGTGTCGCTGCCAGGGAACCAAGCCAGAAGAATCACACTTCTACTATATCCACCCTTATTTCTCGTTATAGGTTTACTCTTATTTATCTACGCTTGTTTTAACGCCTCTATTCTTCTGTAAAAACTCTTCGTTCCGCCTATTCGAAAGTAGAAAAAACCCCTCGAAACATCTAGCCGAGATATTACATGTAATAAACATCGTTTTTAATATCACCGTTCCGAGAGCAGTCCGATATATATATATCAGAATTTTAGGAAGCGCATCAAAGCACGAATGTCTATTCACTAATAATCGTTTCCTGCGGTATAACGGATGGAGCCGGAATACCAACGGCTCTAAGTTATTATTGAGTTTCGGTAGTCTCGAAGTGGAGTCTAGAATTTCCGATTCACGATTTACGAGAAAATGTTCAACGAAGGGGAAGTTGGTAATTGACCAATCCCGTGGAAACTTATTTACAAAAATAAAAGAGATAACAAAAATGAAGGAATAAACAAAGACGGGGTAAGACGGGGCGGTTACACCGCGGGTAGATCAGAAGACGAATAAGAGGAACCGCGCGACGTCGGATAAGATCTTAAGTGGCAATAATACATCGGCGGAGTGACACGAAACGCATGAGTTGCGAAGGATCTTTACCTCCTTGTATACTTCTTGCTAGGACATCGGAGGATCCGCTCGCTCTTGCCGGATCGAATCAGACCACCTTGCCACAAGGACTCGGCGCGGTCGGTGCTTTGATGGGATTTGTCACACCGCGACACGTATACCTACCTACCAACCTCTATACCGGGAAATCTGAAGAAGTGTCACGCCCCTCGATACACAGCTTTGCGGGCATGGGTAAATAACGTCGTGGATTAACTTTTTGGTAAAAAAAAAAAAACAAATCAAAAAACGTTTTACGACAAAATTCATACCGACATATCTCGTACGTCATACGAGTCTCGCTCTACTCTGAAATACCTATTTGACACACTAACCCAGAAAAGGGAGAATATTAGGGTGTAACACATGACGTCATTTGGCTCCAGAACGTATAGCCGGAGGGTCACGTTAACTATGCAGGGGTGCACCGAGGGCGGATCGATACTGTGGTCCATGGGCCAGACGCTGTTCAGTTTCATAGGGTCGACGATATGAGATAACATAGGAAATAGTCCGCAAACAGTAAGGGAAAGTTTGTTAATGATAAGAGACACGATTTTCCTACGAAACCTGTATAAGAACATTCAAAAAAGTTTATTCACTGTAAACAAAGACGGCAGAGATGACAGAGAATCCGAATTGAAGACCCGAAGTCAATTTATCAAAACGGATCGCGCCAGTGTCTTACGGGTCATCAGTCTGACGCATGCGGGTCCGGAGGAAAAAAAAAACGTGGCAGACGTAGTCGGGGGCGTCGGGGGTCTAACGTCGACGCCTGGACGACCGACGATTAAAACTTTTCCAAGACCGATCGGAGCCTAGACTAAAAGTGACAAAAGTTCATTTGGCGAAACGTTTTTGCTATTTCGTTTCTTACGGTCTATAAGTTTATCAGCTTCTATTCAGACGATGTCTTTCAGTTCTTGCGGAAACTTTTCTCTTTTAACTAATTCTCTGTTGGTTTGTGTTTTGGGATTCTTTCTTTGTTTTGTTATTTTGCACACGACTAGATGAAAATGCGAACACTCGCGATTATCGACGATACTCCTACGATCTTTGAATCTAAGAATAAATGATAATCTCTAGAGTATGGTATGCAGAAGTGATCAAAGATGATGAATAAAAAAAATTGTTGATTGCCCCTAATTGCGAGATCCGTATTCAATTAGATTATCTTCAGGACAGCCGTTGGTGGTGTTCCCGCTCCAGTCATTTGACGTGTAATTAATTTACTCTCCGGTTCCCGTCACACTAAATCTCATGGTGAACTTCATTACGCCTCGAGTTCACGCTAACGTATACAGGTTTATTATTCTCTAAGTTATTCGTTGAGAAAGAATTCGCCTCCTTATTAGGCGGTGAATATACCAACGTATCTGGATACATGTTCGAAACAAAAGTACACTTTAATGTATAGTCGAATTCCGCGTATTTTATAACTCCCTGTATCACTTGCAGTCGCAGCTAGCGTCCACACCGTATACAAAACACCATGAATCGTTGAGATGGGGATAAGAGGTATGTATATCCGTTTAATAAATCGCGGCTAAGGTATACAAAGATATGGTTAAGTTATAACTTCTGTCTTGGCAATGTAGCTCTAGAAATGTCTAATTGACCGGACGGATATCCCCGCGGTAACAGCATGCCACGACCGTTTCAAACGTTCGTATATACGTTGTTATATACATGTACAATAAAGCGACCGAGGAATCTTATTTAAAAATAATTGCGTGGTTATGATTATTTCCTGCTGTTGATTACAGTTAATTGTTTGAAATCTACAAGTATAATTAGACAGCTATTTAAATCGCAACCGGGTAACTGCTTCGACTACGACTGGATGGTCACGTGAAAGGCGCGAAAAAAACTACACAGCGAATCGTCGTCGCGTCTGGTTACGGTGTGTATAAATTAACCAGCTGACCGGGAAGGGTATTAAAAAAAACGTATCGGGAGTAATTCATTCCGGGATAAGTCCGAGCGTAGCTGCTGGTTGTTAGAGATATACCTACTCTGAAATAATTGGAGGTTCTCGCCGTAGGAGAAACGGGGCATTATCAACGTTTTGACATTTTCTATAGCCAGGGCAGACTCCGATTCGAGCCTATCAACTAAATGAGCATCCGTCGATTCACAGAGGATTGGCCACCGCCAATCTGTCGCTGGTTGCATTAGCCAGCTTTCAAAAGTTCCCCATTTGATGAAACGCTCGGCCAGGGTATGTACACGGTGCTCTGTGCTGCGCGGCGAGGCGCTCTCTGTACCCGGGCTCGGATACTTTTAAAGTAAATTAGCTTTTTAGTTTCCTCCGCCTAAACACGGCCACTCTATAAAAGGAAGGTCCGAACGTTGCTCGTTTCGTTCAGTATTCGGCCCGTCCAGTGTGCCGAGAGCCGGGAGCTGGGAGCTGGGAGCTGGGAGCTGGGAGCTGGGAGTCGGTGCCGAGGGTCGACGTTGGTCAATGGATGAATGGGGCGAACAGCGGACCACGCGGCAGGACTGAATGCCCAAAAACACAAAATGTATTGCATTCAATTCGAACCTGAAATGCGTCCGTATTTGTGGCGGGCGCGTTGGCTCGACTACGTGCATCCACCAACGTTAATTTCTATGAAAGACCCCAAAGTACTGCATGGCATTGCAAAAGCTCGAAAAAGCACGAAATACACTCGAACTCCAACCCCACCCTTTCCACGACGTATACAACTACGTACACGAATCCGGGTACATCTCAATCATACACATCACTATGGTAAATAAATTCAATTCATCCGTAGATAGAAAAAAAAAAACAAATGACAAAAAAAATGTATAAATCCCATTATTTGAACTACGGACCAGGAGGATCAGGATAACCAAGTTGTAGTTACGATTACTAACGGTAATAATAACTAACGATGGATCTTGCTAATTATTTTTCCAGCAATACCAAACTGGCTTAAAATTTATAGCCATATTAATTTTTGTTCCATTCATAGTTGAAAACGCCTGATTCAATTCATAGAATTGACGAGCTTCACAGGTGGAAATTTTTCTCTAAATACATCGATCTGAAAAACTAAAGTTCTATGGATCTTTTTCATTCGATGTGAAAAGTCCCAATTTGTGAACTTTTCTATAGCTCTTTATAGAAATATTGATTTTTTCTTAAAAAAAAAAAAAACTCAAATTTTCTCTTCTATGGATTACAAATTTGGTATATTCTTTGAAATAAGGGTTCGGATAATTCAGTACCACGCGATTCTCCGATTTTCTCTGATTATCACTAAAGGAGATAATGAATTTCTGACCTCTTTCGGATTTTATCAGATAATTTCGGATCGTAAATTCAGTTTTTCGACCCCTGGAAGGACAAAAAAAATGCGAAATTTTTCGCTAAATTTTACAAGATACAAATTTCACGATCTTTTAACAGATTAATGTGGATTAATGTTTGTTTCAGATTAAGTGGATTAATTTTTGCTTCGTTTGAATAATTTATTATGCGGAAGTCTATAACACCTATGCTCATATGTTCGTGCATGGATAGTGTACCGTGGTCCTTCGAATTTAATAATCTTGTATAAACTACCCGCAGTCTAAAAATAAAGCAACAGAAAATGGTTGTAGAAAAAAATAGAAAGAAAAAAAAAAAAAACGGTTTAAAAGCAAATACCTGCCGCGACTCCCCGCGTGGCGACCCGGGATGAACTCTTGGCAGTCTTTGCGGGGGGCCTTCTAACGAGGCATGCAATTAACATTTTTATTAGGCAGCTTCGCTTCCATAACCTTACCCGCAGACTTGCAAGTCCACTTTACATCCATCGATACTATTGCAGTCAGATACCTTATACCTACTGCGACTTACGAGTTATTGGTACCGCCAACGTACAACCTATACCAACTTCAAGTATGTACATAACTGCAATGCGTATAGGTAGCATCTGCAGCTTCATGTTCGTCTTATACTGATTCTACCTTCGTGGCAAGGGGGATTCTCTTGGCTTGTAACTCTAAGGCCAAAGGTCACGGGTTTCCTCTTACTCGGCGTGGAACCGCGCGACGCGTCTGTAATTACGGTCAGCTCCCCCCGCCCGGGCATGGAATTCGTCCTCCAATTATCAGCTGGAGGTTCTTCGCCTCGAGCTGAGCCCGAGGACCTACTCTCAAAGGCCCAAGGAGCTGCAGTATACTGTATAGTCTATACCTCCCCCCATGAAGCTCCGTGCAAGTTGATGCAGTGCACGCGTGTGTTGCGCACGACGCACGCCCATCGTGTTCGATCTACTCACAAATCAAACGCCTTACCTCGTAACACTAGATCTATAAATTAAAGCCTGCGATCAAAGTGCAGCGGCAAACCCGCTCAGTAGGTATAACGCGTCTTTAAATCCATTCGGAATGAACAAGAAACCGGTAAACTTCCTTCTGTTTTATTCCTTTTGAAATTATTCAAAAGGAATTCATTTAGTTCAACTTTGGAGAAGGTATATCCATACTTTGACTGTATGTAATTATAAGAGCTCAGAAACTCTGAATTTTTACCAGATTTTATAAACATTATTGTGTGGAGGTTTTCGTTTTTTTTTTCAAGAGAGAAAATACCTCCTTGAAGAATTCAAACAGAGTAGAAACGGAGTAGGTATTGTACGTAAGTATAAGAACCATCAGATCGTCGTCCTCCTGGTCCGAACGGCACGTAGCAAACCCGGGTACGGGGGCGGAGGACGAAGATGTAATGGGGTCCCGTACAGTGGTCGGTGTTGATAGCCAGGACGGTGAGAGCGAACCACGGGTTCACCGAAAGGTCACTAATGACACACGCAGACACGGGAGAAGCGCGGACGCGGTGCCGGTGCCGCGAATCGTACCTACACATCACATGTACACCTAGTATACGAGACGTGGATTGGTCTCATCAAAGCGAGCAAACAATGCTGGATACCGTCGAAGCTCGATGGCCGAGAGAGGCTGGAACGTGTGGTTAACCAAATCACCGCCGCGGCTCAACCGTTGGTACTCTTTGCTGGGTGCCATACAGTCCAGTCCCTGTCGATCCGCTGACTGTCCGTCCTCTATGGTCCGTCCGTCGTGCAGTCCGCACCAACGGGCGTGTAGGTAGTAATTTGTGTTTGTTTTATTCTATGACGCCGGCATTTTTCGATATGGAACCGTAACCTCGCTCTACGAATCATCGTCTTAACTAACCGCCTTATACTCCTCACATGTACTTGTCTATATACAGGGTGTCCCAGAATTAAATGTCCAAAATGAAAGGTGTCCTAGAGGAGGTCGAACTGAGTAAATTGTCCCGAAGAACATGGGGTCTGCGAAGTCGCGTTCGCGAGATATCACAAGTTAAAAAAAAGTATCGCTTTGCGCCGCGTCGCCGCGCGGCGCAAAGCAATACTTTTTTTTAACTTGTGATATCTCGCGAACGCGACTTCGCAGACCCCATGTTCTTCGGGACAATTTACTCAGTTCGACCTCCTCTAGGACACCTTTCATTTTGGACATTTAATTCTGGGACACCCTGTATATTCACACATGTTTAGCCGATGGTGAGAACGATATGGACGATAGTGGCTTTTAAGATCCTGACTGCCTTAATATTGTGTCGTTGCGTCTGTACTTACAAGTCTGTTTTTGGTGTATTTTTGGTATATACATGAATCGCTAATTATGATTTCAAAGTTTGAACAGTTTTAATGCACTACATACATGTACACATGAAGTTGAAACGCAATTAGGAACGTACTTATAAATCTTATAACTGTTTCAGGTGAATCTGATCATTATCCTATGATTAGCTAGGTATACTATTAACTACGAACTGTATTAAGTATAACGAAGAAACGGTGTGTCCTTGCAATTAACAATTACCAATACCTTAACCTGTACGTGAACATTTATCACAGTGTATCGACGACCCACCCTGAAGCTAGTAATTACTTCGCGTTCCCTCTGGTTTTTCTTCTTTTTCTTTCTCTTGGTTTTCCTCTTTTTTTACCCCCATTTGTGGATGTAGCTACCAGCAAGAAAGGCATAAACCGGATTTTAAACGCAAAGAAGTCTTACCTACGGTCATATCGTCCTGCCAGGGCAGGTCGGACCACTGCATTTACTATATTAGTTGGATGCCTGTCCAGATGGAGCCTATGGCTATATGCAGGCAACAGCAACCTTATTCTTGGATTATACTTAGAATTACTTTCACGCCATCAGAATTAGCGAGTATTTCACGTAACACTTGCTGCACCAGCCTGTCACAAGGTAAGCGAATAACTATAGAAGGGGGTTGCCGTTAAACGTAGACTGCACGAGACACGGTCGAGTTAAGGGCGGACCGGAAATTGCCTAATTTCCTGAGTGCGCACGCCGATCCGTCAACCTGACGGAGACGAAGTTGCCGTAGAATCGTGACTTTTAATGTCAAATGTCAAAACAGAGCCTTAAATAGGTTCAATTTTAACCCGAAAGACCTATAATACTGTTTTCTATCAAAGTGTTGGGATGGGTATACAACCCCCTGCAGCACGCCTGTAGGTCGGTAAGGCTATTAGAAGTAATGGAACCCGAGGATATTCCTATATACTTATAGACACATCGATGTACTACCCACACCTATGCAGGTTGGGTGAAGATAGATACGAAGTCGCCCGAACCTGTCCGAAGAATAAAGACGATTGAAGGTAGTTGAAGGTGCCGTCTCACTATAATAGGGACCAACGTACGCCTGATAAATCTAGACGTAGTACGGGCTGCCCATGACGTAGTAACTAAGCCATGGTCAGCGATATGCAAGAGACAATTAGTCGAGAGTTGGCCTTCGAGAACTCGTATATTATTAAGCCAAAAAACGCGATAAAGTAGAAATTAAATGTCGCTGCTGGGCCTACGAAACATACATAAATATATCCACTTTTTGTGGAGTCTGGAAGTTTTTTTTTTTCTACTCAATTGATGTTCTCTCGTGCATCAAACTCGCTGCAACGGTCGCTCAAAATTTAGCGATTCTTTTTTTTCTCAGCATTTTAACGAAAATATACGTTTTGAAAGAAATTTATTCTTTCTCATCGACATCACATCACTTCGACGTTCGAACAATCATACTGCCTCTTTAAGTCTGGGCGATTTAAGTCTGACCCAATAATTTTACTGCGCGATAACCATCTGTATTGATTGTTTTTTGTAGATCTGTCTAGAAAATTGAGGGGCTTGTTAAATATTTGCCGTACTGCTGATATTATATAGTCGAATTTTGTAAAGGTCATGGTTGTGTTGTTAATATATGATTGCAAGGCTGCCAGAGAGAAAGACGTGATTGAGAAAAAAGAAAAAAAAAATCGTATTGTTTTTATACGATGCTAAGTATACACGCAAAAATATGATAACGACGAGAAAGAAAAAAATCATTATTGTTCGCGTTCGATCGAGCTTAACAACCCAAACCAGCTAGAGTTACGGTGTTATTTGTATGGATACCTGCGATCCCGATTTCCGTTTGTTCGCTTTTCAGGTACAGTTCAAAACGAGATTTCGGTAGCTCGGAGAAGACTCGAAAATTTCCAATTGCCTTCTATTGATCCCAATAGCGATAATTTCGTCTTCAAACTAATGCGTGAACCGAAAAGTGAATAATGTGTGAGTGTAGAAGTTGTTATATGCATAGCCGCATATATAACCGCAATTGTCAGTTGGTACCCCCGAAGGGTTTTCCTTCTCTCTCTCTCTCTTATTTCCGATCGGTGTGCGAATATCAGTTTTGCCACCAGTTTCGAAGTTGGCGTTTTCCAAAGTAAATACAAGGCTCGTGGCACATAACATAAATCATTTTGAGATGTTTTCCCCAATTTTGTTAGGGTGCGACTCGTTGACGTGTGTGACATCCATCACTCAAACGGTGCGAACGCGTTCGCGTTGTATACATTGTTGGGAAACAACCCTCCCGCGAACGTAGCCAGGGCTAGCTCTAGCTCCACTTTATTACCAATTTCCAACTTACTCGCTCGTAGCTGTATAAGCTATTCCAACGCATGAGAGGTACTCGTTGGATAAGAACTTCTAAAGTACAGCTACTACGCCTATGTCAACCTTTAGTGCCAATAATGCCCTCGGGTAAGTAAGTGCTAAGTAATCGGTATAACAATTATCCACTTTATACCGTCCCGCTGAATGGTTAACAGCTTATTATCCTGTCGATACACACGCAAATATGGGTTATAGAAGAACGCATAGATGCATGTCGATTCGAAAATTGCATATCAACAAGTATACATATATACAGGAAAACAATTGAAACAGGTATTATCGAGCTATTCGTCATAAATCGAAAGTCGTTCTCTAACCGGTCATCTGATTTACTCATAATTATGGTGGTTTGTCTCTGCAGGTACAGAGTGAACGTCAAAGGATTCTGTATACTGATGCAGTATACTTTATTGAATACTTACTAACAGTATATATAGTGGGGTTAGAAGATGTTTGGTAAAAGATTAAGCGCTCCTGACGGACAATAGTGACGGAGTCTAATCCCACCCGGGGTCTTAGACTTACGGAATCCCCTAGATTCAGGAAAAAGGTGACAGTAGATAAGAGAGAACTCGTAATTAACAGACGTCAATCGTCCGGAAGGGCTAATACCGAGGGATCAACCCCATACGCAGGGTCCAGGGTTCGGCTGTCTTTAAGGGATAGTTTATAGTGGGTTTTCTTTCGTGAGAGCTCCCACGCGTTAGTCTCGTTTAAATTCCATGTCTAAAATGAAAAGATGTACCCGGAAAGAAATGTCGACTCTTCGCTTATCAGTTTCTGAAACATATACAGTCCTCCGTTTTTTTATTTTTTCAGCAAATTCTATATGCGATCAACGATAAAATCGAAGAGAATAGCAAAACCATTTCCGCTCTTTATTATTTTCATTGCAAAAATTTCCCATAACGTGTTCTGGAAATGTGACATAAACCGAAGCGCGGGCACACGGGTATAGTCATAAGTGCATCGCGCAGACAAAGCGCAGGTAGATATAACCGTAATAGAACTTTCACTTTGCCTGCGAGCTAAGATAATCCAACAAAGTATAACAAAGAAGTTCATCGAGATAGGAAATGCAAATAAAGGCGACGGAATTCTTGTTAATCGTTAATTTTCCCGACCTGATGATGAAGTGGAGTTTTTTTTTTTTTTTTTCTACTTTGTTTCTATGTTTTTGAAAATCTTTGTCCATTCGTGGACAGTTCAACGAAGAAAGTGGAGACTCGGCGAGGACCCGGACTCGGTATAGGTCGTAGATACATCTCGATATGTTGGGAATTTACGCGACTCCGCGCACGCACGAACGGAACGCACGCACACGAGAGAAAGCTCTAGGAGCCCAGTTGACGAGGCGAAGCGATCAGCCGTTCCCCACCCCAGAACCGAATGGGCGTGTTGACTCCCCCACCAAGGTACCCCATTTCCCCTGAATCCCCTTTCGTTGCCCCCCACCAGTTGTGTCGCGGCGCCGTGCGACAGAGAGGAACCGGCTGTCGTCGGTTGTCCCCAGCTGAGTGCCTCGGGTGTCCCCGGAACCAGATCCACGCCTCTTTCGCTCTCATTGGACGAATCTGTCCCAGTCTGGTGACACCGCCCATCCAAGTCGTAGCGAACGATGGCAAGGAAATATTTTCCTGTTCCAGGTTTGAAATTCCACTTGATTAGCTGTGAGACCAACTTTTCAAAAAATTGCGAGTTCCCAACTTCTCGGCTTTTTCCACAACCGTTAACATCGATTTTATCGTGTAATGAATCAATCATCATTCGCACTGTAGGTATACATACAACCATCCAGGGGGCTGACAAGAAACACATTGCATGTTCAATTTTTTTCCTATGGTGGTTGTTCATATCATAGATGAACATTCATTGATACAAGACGTTGTCGCATAAGTACAGAAGAAAAAATAAAATAAAATAAAATAAGGTAGATGAGTAGACTGTACTGCAGCTAAAAGTGTTGAAAATTCGAATCAACAAACCCACGAAACATTCGGCGCTAAACGAGTCAGCGTATAGGTAAATGTATGTCGGGCAATAAGTGAACTAATTCGATCATGTCTGGACTGGTAGACAGCTGGGCAGCTGGACTGCGGCTCGGTAGAGTTACCTACATAAGACTAATATAACGAACCCCCCTGTTGTAGTATACTCTTGAAAAATGAAAATATTTAGTTTACATGAAATAATTAAATGTAGACTCGAACCGTAATTATTTTTTCACTTATTTATCTTATCAGGAATTCTACGGCCAACCGTTTTGTTCTATTCTGTTCCATTCTTAAGTTATTCGTAACACTATAATATCTTGCTATGTACACCATTTCGTTGATATCAATCTACGCTTTATTATTTCCATCATTTATAAGAGTCAGCTTTGATATTGATGTACATACATATCAGCATTAATTTTGTAAGGGCGGTGGATTGAGTTACTGAAATTATCAGTTTAGCATTATATTAAATTTGATTGATTGATTTATTGATTGATTGAATGGCTACAATCAATAAGTAGACACGTTATTATCGGCCAGTAAAGTACTGATACATTGGTGTACATACATACATTTAGAAAGAAATATTTTTCTTTACTTTGCAAATTTTTTTTCTCTGCAGATATACTATACGTATGGTCTTCTCTTTGAATAAAATTATTACGTAACCGATACAAGATACTTACTACCTCCTTCAACAATTATTACGTGGAATGTTATCCTCCTTGCCTTAGGCGTTATCGAAATCTCTTTGCTTATAACAAACGAGGAATCTTCGATTCGCAATGTAACGTCACATAAAATCGGAACTTTAGAATAGTCTGTGAAACTGCACCGTGCAAATTTATCCCCCTGCAATTCCGACAGCAAAGTTAATCGTCGTCTCCAAAAATATACCGCGGGCTGCGCGCGACTGCAGTTCAGTAAGCATTCAGTTGGTAAGGTAGAGATGTGGGGTATGGGTATTCACCCTACCATGTTTTGTTCGAACGGGAGCATAAGGCTTCCTTTCATTCTCTGTTTCATCTCCCAACCGGGCGTCCGTTCGTACGTAACGTATCCATACGTCAGATATACTATATGGTATATCTTTAGTACGTAAAAGGTGAAGTGGTCTAGCGTGAGCGTTAAGGCAGCAGGGCAGCAGGCAGCAACCAGCAACCAGCACACAGCGCACAGCACAGCACAGCACGGCTCTGTTCCATCGGTTCGTTCCTTAGATTCGTGAAGGTTCGGTAATAATCGTGACCGTTCGTTGGTTGGTGGTGGCCGCGCACCTCGGCTCCGAGTTTCAAGCTGCGTGGATAAGCTCGTACGCGAACCAGCTGAACGGGACTGGCTCGTTCACTGATGGGTGCCAAGGGTTCGGTGGTTTATTCGTTGATTAATAATCTAATTAACATATCATATACAACGTACTCAGCCACGCGGTGCCGGTAAACCTTTTTAAAAATACGTTGCAAGTATAATATATACCTGGGAACAACTATTACTACGATTAGTCCTTGTATATACTCGCGTATATATACAGTGTTCGCGATCAGTAGTGCCACTAATATTACATCTACTGTAATTTTGATGTAATAATAACAATCAAATCTAATTTTTTTCTCGTGTACAATTTATCAATTAAAACAAAAATATAATAATAATAATAAAGTTCTCCAAGTGTATATGTATGTATATTTATATAGTGATGTTACATAATGAATTATCAAAGTGTTCGTGGAGAATTAACAATCTCAATCTACATACGTGTGTATAACGAGTCAAACGTTAATAATCTCATATAAAACCAGAATAAAATCAAAAATTCGTTACACCAGTTGAATAACAGTAAAAAAAAAAGAAATTCTTTCGAGTTCCTGATAGTTTTCTTTAATAATACCAACGCAACTAGGTCGTAGTAGTCTAAGATCGCGGTGGCAAGTGATATGGACGAGTATACCTACCACCAAGGGAAAATTGGACTTGTAGGCGGAGCTTAAGGTCGGAGACACGTGACAGGGAAACTGTCACGCCGCCCTTTCTCCCTACCACCTACTCGGCGTAACACCGGCCTTCCCCCCCTGCCACCTTAGTTATCTGAAGAGTCGAGATTCAAGAGATAAACGACACAAATTCGTGAGGTCATGAATTAGGAATTTCGAAAATATATATTCGATATTTTTTTAACGAAATGTTGGGTTCCGCTGAGTTTCGAGAATTCAATAACTGGATTTCATTGTGATGAACATGATGAGAAGTCTGGTAATTTTACGACGTATGAAAATGTCGTCGATAACATTTTCATTGATTGCGAATAATTGATAAGCTAGGTGGTGTGTAAAAATGCAGCAGGGAAGCGTCGGTTGTCACGGTGGTAGTAACCAGGCACCGGTTAATTTGGAGAAAAAAATCGTCAACGAATTGAATCCGGTGAAGAATGATGACACGAATTTCAAGGACGAGGTTGGCGACCATGGTGTTGGAAATAAGTTGCCTGTTTCACGCGATACGTCGAGTGAAGTTAAAGTGAAAATGGAAACACCGGATATTGATAATCTCGCAGGTTTAGCATCAGTAAAGAAGGAAACCAGGGAGGGCTGCGAATTGGCGAGCGTTGATACGCCGGATATTAAAAAAAGCGATTTTTTAAATCACAAAATAAACGCCGAGGTACCAACGCAGTTCGCCAAAGTTCATACCAACGACTTTCTCAAACCTCAATATCAGACGCATCATTCTGCCGCTTCGGGTTACCATCATCCTTCAGCTGGTGGGGCGTTTCCAGGAATGGGGCCAAAGCTGCAGCCGAATTTTAACTTTCAAAACTTTTACGCTGCGGCAGCTTCAGCTACTACGACTTTTCATAGTCAACACACAGCCCCGAGTCACCAGAATAAGATGAACAACGTTCATAACCACATCCAGAACACCCATCACCAGCAACAACATCACGCTAGCTTTAGAGGGCGGCCACCGTTGTCTAATGAAAGTTATCACCATCGTTTTAACCACAATTTTCATCAAGTTAATAACCACGCTAAATTAGCGACAGGTTCTTATCCACCCGTTTCTTACAATCCAACCGGGTTCCAACCAGCCACACCTTTACTCAACTCATCGCAAACTACCGTAGGATCTATTACCCACAATAATCATCAGAATAACAACTACAGAACTCATTATCCTAGACATCGAAAATGGAACAATCCTCCCGGACTTCGAGCCCTTCATCCACCGATGCCGGTAAGGCCCTCAACAATCTTGTTATGTTGTTTGTAGACGTAAGCTGTTTTGTCAACAATTGAAAATGAGGAAAAAATTGATTCCTCTATCTCTCTCATTCTCGGTTATTCGGTCACTCCTCTTGTGCACTTTTACTCGCCGGCTCGCGTATACCTATATTAAATCTTGCCCGGCAAAAGAAACAAGCCAACAATTAAACGGTCAATTATAAACCCATAGTTTATATTTTCACGAGCCTCCCGCCATGCCGCGGAGGTATACCGAGGTATATATAGCTCCGGGCTTAAGTATTCTCAGTCGTTTTATAAAATATCAAAATATCTTGGAGGTGTTATGCCTACATATCGCTCTATACGCTGCACACATTGAACCGCGATACTTGTGAGTATAATTAATGAGGGTGGAAAAGGCAGAAGCTCTTCTCCGAGCATGGGAACGAATATTGTTCAGTTGAACCAATAGTAATTGTCTGACGAGTTAGTTCTACACGATGGATGAATAATAACGTCGGGAAAAACGACACCTATACAAGGGGCGTGATTGTCGTCGGGTAATATTTCGTCACCCAGGGCGTGGTATTAACGGTCAAAAAATCTCCAGCTCGCCGGAGTCAAAATTACAGTGATTACGACCGCAGCCCTGCGGGGGTCTCCGCACCTTGTGTAGCGAAGAAACTGTGCCGAGCATCGTGGTACGGGTACCGCCTTATTGAGGGAGCCTAGGGTTTGATTGCACGTGAAATGTAAGTGGCGTTCGGTTTGCTTAACGATCATAATCTATGCTGAACGAAAATATTCACCTTCTAGCTCCGTTTATTCGGGGTTGTTTGGGTCAAACATCGTGACGATACGATGTCCACAATCTCTTTTACCTTCGACCGCACGCAGAGCTTTTCCCAGGACATTATATTGTCGCTCGTTTAATACGGTGTTGAAAAAAATTTATGCTTATAGCAGACCGCCGAATAATACCGAAACAAACTTACCTGCATATCCAAGAAAAAAACGTCACTGTGATTATTCTCCCGGGACTTTTTTATACCGACCCATTCCGATCATCCCTGCTGGTCTTACGACATTCTCTCCAGACACAATCAATCACTTGTCAATAGAAACCCATTGTGATTTTCTCCGTAGCGTGTTGTTACGAAGCCAGGTACACTTAATAATTTCTTATACCAATCGTCGGTCGGGGCTGCTTCCTATTCGATAAAGAACTACGACCGCAGAGGTGGTTATCCGTTCGAAAATTATAACACATTATAGACATATATTAGTGCCGTGGTAATTTTACAATCTGTCACATTGTACTCTTAATTCGTGGAAATGGGATACCGTACCAATAATTGTTGAGTATAACGTTGGGGGTGCTTATCGACTATTGCAACAAGGCCGCAGTATTAATAATGGATACGTTGATTGTGGATATCGAGGTTTATTTACAACGTTGTAAATCAATTATCGTCTTGTAGTTAGTCAGCCGAACGATTCCTCGTTTTAGTATTTAAATCATCGAGACTTCTTGACTCTTCTAGCTACTTGATCCCGGACCATCATTTTACGACACGTTATACTATGCAACTGAGATAATCCGACGTTAGTATGGTCAGTAAACTTATGGGCCTCGAGGAACTTTGTATTTCATTATTAACATACCCATATGAAAGCTGCAGCTCGGTACTGACAGATTGATTAACGAACTTAGTTAGCAAACTGGTAAAATAAATTATCACCATACTCTACGTAATACGCAGTATAAACTCCAAAACGTCATATACATTCAAAGTGATTTGCGATCCATAATCTAATTCAACCACTATCCGTATTAACCACCGTTCGTACTGTCAGTTGGAAATGTATGCAGGTATGTATGCGTCATGCACGCATACTGTCATCGTCAGCGCCCCCGACGGCTGCCAAATAATATTCGAGAGATATTACCATGAAAATCTGAAGTAGTTCAAATTTTGAATGGATCCGTAGTCCACGATACTATAACCACCGGTAGTGCGCCGGTTCCCAACCAATTATCGGTACAAAAAGGCTGAAAGTAAACAACGCTGTTTTCTAATATGTTTACACAATTCAAGCGTGTCTATTCCTACGAGGCTTGGAACTCCTCTATCTCCGGACGGTATTGAGGAGGGACGTACTATAGCTATGGTTCCACGGTACCTTGTATACTACGTTGAAAACGAGAATCTGCCATGGGCTCGTTGTGCCCCTGCAAGCACATGCCGAAACGCCATGTGTTCCTTCCTTCTCAGGTATAGAGAACAACGGAGTAGAAGGATCTTGGAGTGACGGTGCATCAGCGTAGTGCCAGTTACAGTGGCGCATATTATTCCTTTGTTATAGTTTTGCTAAGAGTCGTTTAGACGTTTCAGCTTGGTACGTATCACGTCACGTGCACATCTTCGGTATTTCGCATGTAACCGTCTCCGTTGGCTTGTTTCAATTAGACCTGTTCGAGATTGGCCAGCAATTGTTTACCGCGAAATGAATATAAATAATAATTGAAGTTCGTTAAGCGATTATATGCTGAGTAAAAACGTGGGTCTGAATTATTGAAGGAAATAGAACGCCGGCCGTCGCAGCCGAACGGTCGGCCGTCGCGGCGCAAAGCAGATGAGAATGTCGGCGCGTGCGCCGACACAAACCGCAACTCAAACCGCACGCAAATTATTTATACTTTGTTCCGCCCTTATTTTGACGTTACGTCACGATCTGTCACAACGTTTTCCCCTTTCCAAGTTATTCATAAATCTCATTTCCGGATAATCCCGTCGTCACGTAAAGGGATAACACCTTACTACACACGAATACCAACGGTATTCAATATCAATATGTACATACATACAATTACCACAGATTCCTATATATACCTACATGTGGCTTTGAAGGATATAGAACGTGAGCTATTTTCGGATAAACTGATATTCGATTCGCAGATTTCGATACTTGATACCCATACATGCGATTCGCGAAAATGGCATCTGTATGAACATAATGCAATTCTTGACGCCTCTCATAAAAACGTCTGTGTAAGAAGAGTTCCACGGTTTTTACGACTCATGATCGTATGCACGAGTCTGATAGAAATGTGGAATGGAAGGTCCGGAATCGGCCGGGTTGGCTCTTGATATACGAACAACGTGTCTCTCACGGTATGGTTATTCGTAATTACGATTAGAACGGAACGCCTCGGTTGTATCGACATCCCTCGATATTTCCAATAACCGGACAGGTCACGAGCTCTCGGGTATATTCACTTTGAAAATTGAAATTAGTAGGTATCACTCTATTTCATACTGATTTATCTAATCGGCGATCCCGCGAGCAGCGTATAACTATATACAGGTATATATCTCTACCCCATAGATCGGCAATGCCGCGTCCCCCTCGTCAAGTGGGTAGGTATACAATATCCATCATGTATTGTGCACAACTACGCCGAGGCATCTATCGATGTGTGTTTGTGTGTATGTGGGAGCGTGGATCACAACAGAGTGTTCTCAAACTAATCATACCTTGTATTTGGAATGGCTGTACCTAGTCTAACGACCAGATGGTGGTGGCTGGCTTGGCTACACACGATCCGGTGATTGTTTATGGGCCCATTAAACAAGTAACTCATAGTCGCATAGTAAACATTATTATAATCCAGGCAGCCGCCAGAGCAGCAAAGCTAGAGGTTCGAACGAGACTTGAGACTGCAGCAGGACTTGTTCGGAACCTATCTAGCTGCTCTGCGCAGGGCTCTAGGCATATGATTACGTTATACAAAGCACGAAACAGTGTTGCTTGCCCCGTGTGCTTTACGATCGCTGACACCTACCGACCCACGTCGGTGCAGCGCCGATATTACGACCATGAATATTAAAGTAATTGATGCCTCCATAAAACAGTGACGCGGTTCATCTCTGATCTCTCTTATATATGCACCAGTCAGATGTCCCTGCAGCTTATAGTTGGCAAACTATTAGACAGAATTTACGTGTCTAGTTCGTAATAATCGATCGTATAATATCTTTAGCCGTAAGTTATGTTCCCTCTATATATGTATAGGTATATAGGCAATAAATGAACACTAATTACTCCGCGTTACGCCACCCCTAAATATGCATGTACGTATACATCAATAGCTGCGTGATTGTGAAGCGAGTTGTGATGTGCAAACGAAACTTGAACTTATAAAGTTATACCTGATCGAAGGATCGTTTCTTCGTTCATCTGTGTATACTCTATACGGGTGAAGGATGTACGTGTTGGAGTTTAGTACGTATATAGGGTACAGGGATTCATCCGGTCGGGATCCGTATGGGATCCCATGGACGAAGGAGGAACACCGTGTAACGATGTATCACGCTGTTGCGCCCCCGGCGCGTCCGGCAATGGCGGAGAACCGCTTTGAGTCGATGCTTTGAAACGGGCCGCTACGTGGCCCTGTATCATACCTTTACACGCTTTCAATGCCCAAACAAGAAACTCGCGGACGATACGACCCCGCACCTTAACGTCGCCCTGTCTCATCGGAGCTCGTGGTACTCTCCCTGGATAGACACTATTAATTTTGTATTTCTTATACTCCGTACAAAACCCCGCGTCGATACTCATCCGATTCCTATACGGGGGATCGATGTACTGTGTTCCTGAATGCTCGTACTGTATTTCATACGCTAGGCAAGTAACATACCAATACGCTACCTGTGTGCGTGTAACCCGTCAGCGCCGTCTAACGTCGATTCGAAACAGAATTCGGAGCACAAGTCTTTTAACTTTATGCTTTAACACATGCATTAGGCCACTCAAAAACACGAAATGAAACGCAAAAATTTTTGAAAAAATTATTGGCTCGTCGATTTTCAGTTTTATTTTTGTTTCGTTTTCATATCAGACTTGAAAAAGTCATTCAAATTATTAAGAGTGCAGTGTACCATTCGCAATTAATGGACCTTATATTGTGATAAATCCTCCCTGTATATATCAGTATAAGGCATAAGAAAACGAAAAAAAAAAAACGGCGTCGTGATGATATTATAGGTACCTATAGTTGGATTCCCGCGGGTGTATATAGGTATGTGTAGCCGTTACTACTTTGACGTTTAGTTATTTATAGAATATACAGTTTGCTTATTAAAAACGTGCGTCACGAGCAAACAACTGGATAAAAATATCTGCCGGGGTATATCATCCCGCATGCACAGATGCATCGCTGTATATACGTATATACGAAGTATATAGGTAAATTAATTGAACGCGGAGAGATTATATGTATAGGTATTATAAGTATATTATATATGTATATATACACCTATATACGGTATGGACGTAACAATACTATCGGAAAATCTTGTGCGACGGCCGCACGACGGGGACCACACGCAACTAGACGCAACGTAACGTTTAATTCTCCTATTACGTCCATTGTGCCCGAGCTCTTTAACGCGGCTAAAATATTGGCATTGTGAACGACGACGCCCACGGACCTTATCAGGTATCAACCGTCGCGACGCTATTGTAACCGTTGACGGCGCTAACAAGCTGCTGTGAGTTGTGTCTAATGGAATTATTTACGCAACGATGATATATAAAGCAAGCATCTGTGTGTCCGTTTAGGGAACGGTATTAGGGGCGGCTCTTTGGGATGGGGGAAAATAAGGATATGACCGAAAAGAGAGGGGGAAATTGGAAACAGGAATATTAACCGGGGTGATCTGTACACCAAGCCCTTCAAAATATCCTTCAATAATCGGAAACTAAATATATCCCATCGATGGCGTTTTATTCCCTCACAAAAAGAAGTGAAAAAAATTTGTTATTTGATTTTTTGAATTCTTTAATAAGGCGGCACTTCATTTAGCGAAGGTTTGAATGTCCATAGCAAACCTGTACAATCCTAGATAAAAGGGGATAATTAAGCCCAGTGAGTTGAGGTTTCGGAAAATAATTCCGTGGATTGATATCTCACAACCCTGTGATATTCTTACGCGGTTCAAAGAATATTGAGCTTGAACAGGGGGGGGGGGGGGGGGGGGGTTGAAAAAATGTTTGAATATTGTAAAATTGACAAATTGAAAGCATCGGTGGAATAAATGGTAAGAAGGGAAGGTCTTGAAAATTATTCGTGCTTATGGGGGCGCGATGCCAGTTCGAATTTAAATAAGAAAACAACCTGTTGAAAGGTCTCGGGCGGACAGAGGAGTCGACTCAATTAAACCTCTCCACGCGTCCTAATTAACTCCTCAATTACGTGGTCCCTGGCCCCCCGGATTTTCAGCAAACAAAGAAACCCGAGGACCTTTAAGGGACGAAGGGGATGGGTGGGGTTGACTCTTGCCAGGGAGCCGGGCTTTGGGTACACATTATAATTGCGCATATTAAAATGGCGTCACGGTCTGCCAGTCAGCCATCTTTAATCAATAATGGAGCATCAGGGACCATGACAACAGATACCCTTTCCCACCTCCCTTCACCCTCTCTCAATCTCTCTCGCTCTTTCCATCTCGGAACCCTCGGGCAAGGGTTGCTCGGTTTGCTTGCTTGTCTCTCCTCCAACTCCCCGTAACCTAAAGGGTTCCCTTTAGCTACCCCCTGTGCACCAGTGTCGTATTACAACCGCGTGAATTTCTATCCAGCATCAATTCCGAACCTACGCAAGGCGTATCCCGACCTCAAACTCAAACCTTCTTTCATTCTTCAAAATCTCTTCATGCACAAAAGATTTTCTACAACTTATTCATTTTCATACCTCCTCTCATTCTTTGTATAGAAGAAGAAAAAAAGAACTGGCATAGACTACGAGGTACTATCGCAGAGTCCGTAAGAACGTTACTACATTTATATTCGCTTGTGAAACCGTGATGCAAGCGTTGCGTGTTTTCCATTTTGTTTTCAATCCAGACATCTTTATTCGAAATTGAAGATGAAGCTGTTCGCTTCCGTGGACTGTTCTCTGTGATACTAATACCGCGTTTAGAGGTACAGGAGTTTTGTATGGTGTAGCGCCATCACGGCCGTGGCTATATACGAGCCGTTGAAATTATTCCCGAGTAGGTCTTTCTTTGCCTCTTGGAATTGAAGTATCGCTTCTTCTTCGAAGCTCTTATACCCAACAACGCAAGCCTCGGTAATAGATTAATCCAAGAACTCTGTGAGTGTAATTTATTCGTCACGCACCACCTGGCGGTTTCTTCATGGCTAAGGCCCGTTCCCAAACCGTTTCTCCAGGTCTATCCCAGGTCCTGGATAATGGTTCAGAGATCGAATCCAGCACCCACGGATATATATACTTATACAGTATATAATATCGATCCTCGATACACTCCAGAATGGTGCGACGATCGAGCGACAATTATTCATAAATTATACGTTTCGTTTACCACCCAAGTACACATGGCTGTATATAACCTGTCATTATATCAATCAGCCAGTCAACGGATGGGCAATAAATGAATGGTAATTAACTGCCTGACTTCATCTCACCGCCAAAGATATCGGATCTCCATATAACCTGCGCATACGGATACTTCCATTAGAAAAATTAATTACTTTTTACACTTTCGGCCAAGGAGAGATTCGGAAATATATAAATAGGTATATATGAGGAATTTTTCTAGAGATTAAAAAATTTCATAAATGTCTGAAATTCTTCTTTATCTTTTTCTCTCTCTATCTATTAACTCCTTTATCTACTCGAAATCCGCTTTACTGTACTATTCAAGTACCTAACTGAATAATTTCTCCGAACAATAAATTCACAATATTTTAATCTGAAGAGTAAAAATTTGCAGAATTATGCAATCGAATTGATCGGACCTTAATTGATAATAGTTAGTCTTGTGGTCTTATAATTATCTTGTGGTAATAATTATCGTTTTGCTAGTGATTACATCTAGTTAAACTAGTGCATGTTACTCCGTTTCGCATTGTGGCAAGAAGGTTACGGAAGATGCATACAAGACAGTTGGAGAAAAGCAAGTGAGTCGCGTGTCTCTGCGGTATACGTATACAAATAAATACGGTTTTATAAGAATGGAAACGAACGGGCGTTTCTTTCGCAGCAGATGACACCCTTGAGATTACATGGTATATGGCTCGAAGTATCACGCTTTTTGCTCGAAAATACTCTTTTGAGACAGTTAGGTATTATTATTACTAACCATTCCTATTGCCTGGAGCAGCGTCCGTACGTCTGCAGGGGTTCGGAACATCCGTCATATGTTGTTGGTCATGTGATACACGCGGTGTATGAGGAATGGGATATGAGAACGAGCCGATGGCCTTATAAATATATCCCGGCCACAAGTTTTTTTCCTTCGTTGGCTTCGGCCCTGGCCGTTTTGTCGCCAGCAATCACGCGCCTCCAAGTGGGCGTCGCATGGCGTGTCGCCTGTCGCGTGTCGCGTGTCGCACGTGCCTGCAGGGATTGATACGGGTTGCGTGATTCTGCCCAGACTATCACTTCCCGCGACGTCAAGCGTCGATTGTTGCCTAGTGCAGATGCCGAGTCGCGTGCTATGGCTAAAATAAAAAAAATTAAGAATCGTAGTTTCTTAATTGTCCTAAGTACGAAGACATGCGACTTAATAAGCAGGACCTGTACTTATGACTTTAACAATACTGTAAAACTATTTTTACGATGAGAAAACATCAACCGATTTGAAAAAAAGCTACGGCAACCTCTTCAGATTGTATTCACAACTGAACTGGAAATTTTGTAATTAAAGAACCCAAAATTTGTGACGACTGGAGCATTTCGGATCCTGTTTTTAATATCTGAATACGCGAAGGCGATGTATCCAAATACTTCCTGCATACGTGTATCGATAACCATGACAAACGATTACTTTCACATCATTTTAGGCAACGAAATTCCTCGAAGAAGGAGATCGACGTACAAAAAGCGTGTTGTATTATTTATTCTGAGAATCATCTTGCTTGGTCATGTTGAAACCTTTCCCGTTAACATTCGCCCTATATGTTCTTGTTCGGGAATATTTTTGAAAGAATCGAACACGTTGAAAAGAGCTGCGAATGTACGGTCTTCCCTTAACCCTTCGTTTTCACTGATAACTATTCATATTATTATTTTCCATCTAATTGGAGAACCTGATAACTAAGAGACTGTGAAGACTGGTCAGTAAACTGTAGACTCCGTTATAACTCGACTCTTTTGACTTGATATAAGTTTGGATGAATTAGGTATGATATATAACTATTCATGTATATGTGTGGCGCGGACTATTAATTATTGCTCATTAGTACCCACCTACCAATCTTCCCTGTGCCTATCCTGCCGCCATAATTATTAAACACTCGAAAGAATCTCTGCTACGGGATAAAATGAGTTTATAAAACTCTGGATTACATAGACGTAGCGTGGCAAGGTATCGAAGTAGAATCGACCAGAAGACCGATGAAATAGATGAAAAAATGAAAGAACATGACTAATCGGTCAAGTTTTATGAACTAATACATTCGTTTATTGTGTCTTTCGGAGAGACAAGAGCGTAGACGCTGTTACAGTAGCTGTGTTAACCTAGGGCCTGATATAGACCACCTATTCCCAAATCATGGAAATGTTATTGATTTGATGATATTTGTGTGAATTTCAAGAACAGAAATCATAAGCAATGAGGGACTTTGAGCAGGTATGTTATGCCTTTATTGCAATAATCTGAGAGATGATTTACGAGAATGCAATACACCTACCCGAGTCCGAAGAACACTCTGAAGTAATCCTTTTCTGCGATCTATGAAAGAAGGGGATGTAATTAACGCCGTGTAAGACTGATGATCAATAAGAATATATAGGTACTCCTCAATTGACAAATTACTCATTTTGAAAATAGTGAGACAAAACTATCCAACCACTATCTCAAGTGGTTGTCACATACAACAGATCCTGATAATTTTCTTCTTGCCAAATCATCGCAGAATGGAAAAAGAAATGCCTAGTTTTATCTCAGCGGTTCTCTAATATCTTCCAAGTGAAAATATTCGAAGACCATGTAATAATTTTATCTCTCCACGATTCCTAGAAATAGATATTTTATGGTATAACGAAAAATCATCGTGAGATATTTTATGAATTTTTGATAAAGAGGTAATTTTTCTTGAATATTCGAGACACCCAATTTGCGAACTACTGGTATCCTTTCCTTTCCTTTCCTTTCCTTTCCTTTCCTTTCCTTTCTCTTCCTTTCTTTCGTATTGTCCAACATCTGCGTTGGGAGTTCCGTAATTCGATTCCCCAGTTGCAGCCAGTGTGTGATCCTCCGGGTCACGAGGGAATGGAAGAAAAAGAATCGACCGGGCTAGCAAGTCCGGGGCCAATACGAAGAGTGTTTTTTGGCGCCATACGATAACCGTGAAACGTGTTTTCTGTACCTACAACGACAACCACGACCTCTCGAGACCCGTGTCTATCAACTACTTCATCACCATGATGCTTGAAATTTCGCTCCTCTTCAGACTCGATGACTTGTCACATGAAATGTGGCATTTGTCACCTCGATTTTCGGCCCAAAGCGAATCGTGGCCCGTGTTTAACCGTTCGAATCGCATTTATATGTGGCTCTGCTCCAACCCGAATGGTCATCCGAATCATTCACTTTAACTGTCAATTCCAAAGTGTCGCCCGATCCTTTCAATCCATATGCAAAAACGTCAGGAGAAGTAAAAATAGTGCGGTTAAACGGAGCAAATACACTTCAAAGTTCTGTACTACGACTTAACTAACAATGAAAGTAAAAAATTCTACCTATCGGTTTACAGAAGTCATAATAAGGCTCGCGGCTCAAAGCGGGTCATACGGTGAACCTTGTAATGAATCTCAACTCGTTCTCTCTTGCCCCATCCTCTTCGCATACCTTTTTTTCCATTCGCTGCAGCGATCTATGGGCCATAATCAATAATTTAGGTAGGCCTGTTCAGCGTACGGTGTGCACTTTACCCGCAACATAATATTTGGCCACTTTTCATGGCAGATACGAACGACTGGGTTCTGTTATTCAAAGTCTGGAACAGCCCGTGCCGTTACCGTACAGCTATCCAAGAAATTGGTAAATCTCGAAGCTGGCCAAAGTAGCATAACTCACAGCTTTAGGAGTTTATTATCTCGTGGGAAAGCGCGCTAACTCCTGCAGGCCGAAGCGACGACAAGAGACATTTACCAGACCACCAGGAACCATTGGCCCCTTCTTTTCCTTCCCTCTTTCGTCTCGTCATCCGCTAACCAGTGATCTGGGATTCTGGAGGTCAGAAATATCCAAATACTATAAACTTACAGCGGCCGTTTTTGGCCCGACTACCTAAATACCAACCGTAGTCTGACGACAAAACGATCGTCCTTCTCCTTATCAAATACTCCTTAAGCGGGAGTTAAGGCCTGTGGCCATATACACCCACGTCCAGTCTTCTCGTATCTGTTACCCACCATACTTCTTAAGGAACTTTTCATTAACGATTTCACAATGGACCCGTGCTCGAAGGACCACACAGATCGTTCTGGCTAAGGCGCTTTGCCCAGGGTCAGGGCTTGAATCATCTATCTTAGACGGACTCATATTCAACCTTAGTGACACTAATGTTCGCCACGACTTTGCTCGAGACCTCGAGACTAACTGAACTGACGAGGGAGACCCTGGTCTGCTGCCTTCAGCGATGAGTGCCTTTTAGCGATGGGGATAAAAAGAGTCGTGTAAACAAAGTAGACCTCAACATGTTGAAAGGATCACTGATTTAGCTGGGTTAGGGTCAGGTGGGGCAAGCAAGATTTTGGGCCGTTTTGCGGAAGTGATTATTTTTTTCCCGGAGAAAGCAGACCCGTATAATTAATATCTGTATCTGTTGGTTATCATCCTTAAACAGAAACCAATTTCGATAATTTATGTATCTTTTTTTTACAGTGGCCCACGTGGTTCTTTCGGGCTGAAGTACCGCCGGTTTCGGCTCCCGTAACAACCCACGTTTCCAGCTCGTTGAATGGGCCTATCACCTCTTCGCTGACACCGAGAATTCATCCGGACATTTCTAAGACTCAAGATCCTCCACTGGATGGAAGCAAGGTCCATGGCCAAACACCGACCATCTGCACGGTTAGTTAATTGTTAACTTACTTCTCCCCTAAAATGGGGTAAATCCCCAAGGATCCAAAACCTCTATTACATTCAACAGACAACTTTTTTGTGCATTAATTCGTGTGCTGAGTGAATCGAGTGAGATAATTCTAGAATTTTGTAGACAATGTTCGATTACTTGAGAAATTTTTAACTGTATCGTAAAATATGGTGGCTTTACTTCGACTGCATTTCATTATGGGAAGCCCCCTCAGGAACACACGTCCTTCGAAAATAACCCCTTTTAAGGTGTGTGCTCAACGAGTTTGTGTAGGTTCCATTGATATTATTATGTAGTTCGAATTATCGTTTAACTTTAACTGGAAACCAGCGTTTAAACGAGAAATCCGATCCCTATAGAGACTTGTAAGTTTAAGTTGAATTGAATCTAGCGATGGACAAATTAGATGATCCTTCTCGGAAAGGGGTTTCTAATTATTTGATCGATCGTCGTAGCCCTCGAAGAAAGCTAACAGAAGCGTGAACGCCCGTTAAACCAGGGTAAACCGTAGTCATACTATACCTATACGAAAATTCAGACTGATCGATAAGTCACAAAACGTCGATTGACACTGAGTCAAAGTAACCAAACTGCCGCGGGGTGCCAAGTGGTACCAGTCTCGGTGGATTAGTTAACTACCTCCCTGTACTAGAGACAATCGAACAAATCCTCACCATTATCATCTAACTGAATTTTCTGGCTAATCGATTCTTGTCGAAAAGCTTATGTTGCAAGCGAAAGTACATATACCTGGTCAATTGAAGGCTAGGAATGAGCCAGGACTTTCTTCTACGTTACGTTATTCAATCAATGTTCACCAAGTTCAGAGTCTTGTTCGTTCTGTACGTCTTGGGGTATGTAAGATATACTCGTGTATTCAGACTCATGGTCATCACAGGCGACATATCTTATGATGAATTGCCTCTAAACTTGACGGTATAACTGTTCCTTCGACTGAGAATATCTTTAGGTGAATCTTTGCAGTCTACGATGTTGGATATAGGCGAAGAGCGTGTTGGTCTGGCAACTGGATCGCGACAAATAAATTTTTGACATTGATTTATCCGTACATATTGAGGATCTGTCGCAGACTATCAAGTCGAAAGCCGAGGCCAGCTGCAATTATGCAAATTCTTATACAGTCCGGGTTGCCCTGGCGTGACCTTTCGTCAGTTTTATTGATGTGGCGTGTCACGGCGTGGCGTAGTGACACCGTCAATTTGTACCACGAACTATAGTGAAAAACAAAATTACATGTTTCTCAGCTTTTGTGGCCTGAAGCCTGTAATTGCATTCTTTTATTAAGGACCTGCACAGGTCGGAGCGTGGGCCACGCCATCAGCGACACCTCACCGACTACAGCTACCATATAGCTTGTTGTTTTTAATAACGAGCTTTTTATTTAGGTTCTGGTAACGACTATAGCCGGAGAGAAAATATCAACGGCTAGAAAGCAAAGGAAGAAAAAGGAAAAGTAAAAGAAAAAAAAAACTTTTTCTGGCAATAAAAAGATCGTAAGCGTAATTAAAAACCAACGATCGAAACGCGAGGCGTCCTGCTGCGTCAACCACATCCATAGTTTTGCTCACATTTAGTGTATACACCACACGAGTAGTTTAAAACCCCGGAAGCTAACGATCAGAAGAGTGATAATATGTTTTTTTTTTTCAGGAAAAACGTCGATCGATATTCAATTTACATTTTTTTGTCGCGATAGAACCGCGTTTCCTATGGATTACACCGATCGATTATATCGGATAAGGAAATATCACCGAAAGTATAATAAAACGTTGAGTAAATTGAACCACCGTTGTCACCCGTCTTGTTAGTGAATTAAAGTTCAACGATTGAATCTTTCAAAAGTTAAAAACGATAACTGTCAAGACTTTCTGATGAATAATTGACTTCAAAGTAAAACAAGAATAGGGATTGAATGAAGGCGAGTTGAAGGAGCGCTACCACCGTCGTAGATTTTGATGCAAAAGAGATTTAAAAAAAATAATGTAGATACAAAGAAGAAATGAGATTGCAAAAAATCTTCAGTAGGAAAATATTTTTTTTTTTTTTTTAGGAAAATGAGGTTCATTGATAAGCTTATCGCACGACCTACCAGAATTCGCTCGAAATATATACCTGGATTTAATATACCTGTGCACAGTGGCTACAGTACTTGACAAAATCAACCGAGTCACGACAAGACATGAGACACTCGCGCGGATAATCGAGTTTAACCACCATGGAGACCTGGGATAGTAGAAAATGAGTGACTAGCCGGCGACCAATTTCACACCATCTTCTATTTTTTATCTTTTTTTTTCCTTTCTTTTATTCACCCGACGTTTGACGCACGTCAAACCATCCAGGGCCGAATGTTGTCGAAATTTTTATGAGATTTTATAAAATTGACAATAAGATTCAAAATTCGGGTTTAAACAAAAATTAATTAGCAAATATAAGCTGACGCCATCGCATTTGCTATAGCTTTTTAAAATTCATCTGTATATATCCCAACTCTGTGTTATACTTATAGTGGCCTGGTATCATTTCTGGGAAATAATTAACAGTCAATGATAAACTGGCTTAAGTTAATTAAACAGCGTTATAACAGTGGCAGTATTCGTGAAGGAAGCCCATTATGCGAGGGCGGCGACATTAAAAAGCACGCGGTGAATGACTTATTAGAGTAAAGCTCTACGGTTAATTGTAAGACGAATCTGAAAAACTGACGTGTGTGCTGGGTGGATAAATACAGGGTAGAAAAAAATTGCTAAAAAAAAAATGTGAAACAATTACCTACATATCCTTAAACCGAAAAATTAATGGATGTGTAAAAGCCTCTGTGAGCATACTTCATAAAGATTTTTTAGCTTTCGCATTATTTGGATTTGCCTGTTAGCATATATAGGTAATATTTTGCCGGTATACAACTCGTCAGAATTATTGTTCATTGCACTTTTACTTTCATAATATCATGTAGCAATTGACGTGACCAACTTATAGGCACCCATAACTTATGAGCGTAGGTATATAATATAATGTGAAAAAATATATGACGTAGCTTCGAGGCGAACGACGACGCGGATGTCTTGGCGTATGCATAAAACCGTGTTACATACGTATATATGTATACATACGAGTATATATAGATACATACATACTCGGAGATGATTGCTTATTAGATAGCAACCGGAGACGAGAAATAGAAAGGCCAGTGACAATTTGATAGATTGAGCTTTTTGTCGCGTTCGTTCGCATCAGTCGTTAGGCCGACCGAGAATTGAGTTTTTTGTCCCCGCACCAAATAACTAATAACGAGGCCTTCGTGCCGAGGATTCGTCTTATCGTCGGTATATTGCCTTGTCGAGAATACCGACCGCGCGTTGCAAAATAAATGAATATATAAAAATACCGATAGTTCTTCTTCTGCTTCTTCCTCTTCTTCTTTATCTTCTTCTTTGTCCGATCGATCGTTTGGCATCTATAGCGAAGATTCCATCTGCCTATCCGCATTTAATTAGCTATACCTATTTATTAATCACTGCCGTAAACACATTCGTTGGGTGCGTCCAGTTATCTAACCGGGAAGTACATAGCTCGCCTCTATTTACGTCTAGTTAGTTTTCCCGGAAAACTCATGCTCGAGTTAATAACAGCTAATGCCGATCAACTGAAACTAGCTTTCCAACAATACGGGAATACGGAGAAAGCCTGCGAGTGACGGTAAACTCAAACTCTGCAGTTGCTTACGTGCTAATATTTTTACTATATTTACACCGTGAGATATTGATCGTTGATCGTTTCCTTCTACAGGATAAAGACAGACTGTCATTTCAATTCGGATCTAACGTGCAGATTATTTCGAACTTTTAGCCTCGACTTGAGTCGACGAGTTTATCTCACGGTTGAAAATTGCTCTTCGACTAGACGGGATTCAAATTTGATGTAAAAATCCTTCGAGCACGATGAAAAGCGAGGGAAGTCTGTATATTTGCTACACGTATATTCAGGGCGAGTTGTATCGGTATAATATATTTATAACGTGTGGGAGAGAGCGTTATAATTAGCAACGCTCGACTACCATTTGATATACAACATTGAGGATAAAGAATGTTGTTAAAACAAGTGGTCGCAGTATTATAGTGAAATAAAAATTGAAAGGATAAACGATGATGTGAGTATCGAAAAAAAATCATGCGAGTATAATGATTCATTTAAGTTTTAGAAGAAAAAAAAAATGAAAAAAACTGATGTATGATTGATCGTCGTATACTGTCTTCGGTTAAAATTGATTGCCAATGTAATTTTCGCGACTTTAATTAACGATACCAATTTGCTAATTCAGTCTTTCAACGGATTTTAACGTAAAAAGAACAAGACTCTTGGGAGCTATTGGAATATAACGTCCCATGTCGTACAAAGTGGCTCGTTCAATTTTCGTTCCATTTGTCACAGTGATCCTTGATTCTAAGCGTCTGACAAAAATCGTTTCGCTACGTTTCCGGTATATCGATCGGATTCACTCTACATTGGGACCAGTTTACGGTTTTTAAAAATAATTGCCTTTCAATTGCGACCGAAAATTGATCGGCTACTCCCGTAGCTTACGATTACCTTGTCAACGAGGGATTTTTTATATTTATAGACGTCCTCCGGACTCCTATACCAAAAGCTGCACCAGCTTCGGAACTAAAACCTGAACCGCGATGACGCCTGCTGCCCCGGGCGCAGACCCGTCCCCATAAGAAGGCCACATCTGCGCCCTAATTATTCCCCAGATTTAGTAGATCGTTATGGCTTGTAAAATTACCGGCAATTTCACACCCCTAACCTTATCTTATACTCGCTCTTTCCTCGTCCTGCCCATAAGGATCGATCCTAAAATTCGCCCCATTTTCAAAAAAATTGACTTAGGGTCATACTGCGGTAAGAACGTACTCGTACCTTGGTAATATTTTCACCTATTGCAGCAGTCATGTCGATACACCGCATGGTACATCGCATTTATACATAGATATACGTATATACGGATGTATACATATACATATATATTCAAGTAAATACATTAGGCATAGCACGTTTTCAATTATTGGATTGTTGTTTACGACTGCATCGAGTAACACGCGATCCTGCGATCCTGAGTAGTTAAAACTCCAAGGCCACGTCGTTCGGTAGCTATCGCAATTTGTAATTGAAGATCTCTGAGAGCGCATATGAGACCGTGTACGAATATGCCATAGTCTAAGGTGAAAAATTTTTTCTAAAAATAAATGTACAAAAATGATTTTGTCGATGTTGAAGAGAATTTTTTATCCATTCATATATTTATGCACGCTTATCCGAAAGCCGTGATTCGATAACATTGAAAATCAGTAGAAAATCGTTTTACGAATGAACACGAGACTACCGGATGCTTCGGCTTCAACCGCGCCGGGCAGCATGGATCACTGTAATTTAATAAATTGCGATAGCTGCCGTCCCGGGGCAAATTGTAGCATAATCATTCATTAGTGGGTCGTGACTTGGCTCGGCGTGTATAAGCCGCGGCTAGGTATAGGTTATATGTACGAACCTATACCCGCGGTAGAGAAAATGTGATAGTCCGATACACCATGTGGCGAGCCCGAGCATCATCTTGAACGATAGTTGTCTCTATCAGCCGACCAATAACGACTGTGAGATAAAAGAGACGAACGATAGAAATTTTGTGTTTAGAATTGGTATATACCTGCACATATATTAATTCCTCTAACGTTGTTCCTAGAACTAATTCAATGGCCAGGTTCACGCCGAGTATTTAAGACCTATTCTAGATTTCTTGGTCGCGTTTACCTATTCCTCACTATACAGGGTGTACCAGAAATAAATGTCCAAAATGAAAGGTGGCCTAGAGGAGATCGAACCGAGTAAATTGTCCCGAAGAACATGGGGTCTGCGAAGTCGCGTTCGCGAGATATCACAAGTTAAAAAAAAGTATCGCTTTGCGCCGCGTCGCCGCGCGGCGCAAGCGATACTTTTTTTTAACTTGTGATATCTCGCGAACGCGACTTCGCAGACCCCATGTTCTTCGGGACAATTTACTCGGTTCGATCTCCTCTAGGCCACCTTTCATTTTGGACATTTATTTCTGGGACACCCCGTACATGTATACCCTTCACGTTCGCTATAGACTATAATGGGAAAAGAGCTTACTCACTTTCGATAAGTGGTAATTGATTGAAGCCGGTGGACACTGTCGTCCGGTCGGTGATCGCTGACGAGTTTTTTTTTTTTTTTTTTTCTCTATATATCACCGGATCAATCTTGTCGATCTACAAGGTCGACGAGGTAGTATTGCGAAGATTTTTGACCCTAAGTATTATCGTTATTATTTTTTATTAATTATTATTCGATTTTAAGACCGTTTCATACCGAAACGTTTTATTCATTCATCATATTACATTCTAGGAATATTCGGCGATTGAACGACGACGAAGCTATCGAGTTTTTATTAGACAATTATATCGACAAGTTCGCGATTGATCCCGGGGCTCGAACGTTAATGTTTCGACACGAGTCGAAAACTATTATTTGTCCTGATAAATTTGATCAGATTAGTTATTAAATTTCGACGGTATGTACAGCGCGATTTCTTTAATTATATAGAAGACAGAATTATTTATAATGTGTCTGACTATGAAAAGACAGAATTAGGTATATTCGAATTTGACGGCTCCGTACTTCGATAACCGTAAAATACGTGACGTGAGTATATAATCGAAGAAATAGAATTTCACATTCGTACGGGCGTGAAGAAGCTTTTTTTTGTTTTTTGTTTTTAACAGAAGGATTATCCGCTGTAATTACGGACTATAATGACGATCAAATCAACCCCCCACAAGGTGAACGCATTTCTGTGAGCACAGCCTCAAACACAACAGTGATATAAAATCCTACGTAAATGGGATTTTTATAAAAGCCGGTGGAATTAAGCTCTTCATCGCCCCCATTAAGCGGATTCCCTTGAACATTTTTGTTCGTTTTTTTTTTTTAATTTTTTGTTTATTTTTTCGTACTCTCAAACGTTGGTAGGTATATAGTCTCTGTCTGTATTTTATTATTATTATTATCATTATCATCATCATTATTATTATTTTTCTTCCATTTTTCATTATCTTCAGCAAATCCCTCCGTAAACCTGCACCCTCCGAGCAACGCGCTGCTCACCGTTCTTCATCGTATCATTTTC
Organism: Macrophya alboannulata; assembly: GCA_949628255.1. NCBI lineage: Eukaryota > Metazoa > Arthropoda > Insecta > Hymenoptera > Tenthredinidae > Macrophya > Macrophya alboannulata. Next base: position 14,226,500 of record OX451209.1, read on the forward strand.
ACCTACGTTTTTACTTTTCAAGCCGAATATCTGACATTCTAATTAACAATACAACTGGTATATGATTTAATATGCAAAAGGTATAAGGGTATACGTATACGAAGAAAAAAGGAATCTGAACTTCTTTCTTCATCACCCTTCGCTCGCGTTTGCTACGAATTTATTTTAATCACGTATAACGTGTGTGGTTCTTTTTTTTTTTTTTCTTTCAAACTATAAATTCAGGTTAAATTTTTCAACACCCTCAGGTAACGAAGAGTATCGCGGGATTAAGCCACTCGCGGATTGTTTAAATATTTATTAAAAAGAATAACGGAATGAGAAAATAGCTGTTGTTTCCTATAAGCTGCAGTGACTTGTGTTCTTTATATACTTTTTTTTTTTTTTTTTTTAACTTGTATTACCGTAACGGGGTGAACGTCCATTAATTTAACTCTTTTCCAACTGTATCGCGTTACTTATACCTACGAACAAGCACAACGTAGCAATGCATCGAGATAGCAGGTACTTATGGCCATGTGTATCGATTGCCAAGAACCGGGCGTGCCCGAGCCATTACTCGATGAGTTCTACTCGTTGGCCCCCGTCTGACTCGAAGATGTTACTCGGATTAGTTTGTGAAACACGCGTCAATCTATCGATATTTTATATATGAAAATTTGACCCGTGTTAAGGCGACTCGTGCGTGGAGCCGATTGATCACCACAATATTATAACAAATGTGAATTTTCATGTAAATATAACAGGATATAAAACCACTATGTACAAATTCTGTATAAACAATCATCGATATCTATACAACGATATCGAATATAATTGAATAAAAATTTAACCATACGATCGGATGTCGGATTAAAAAAAATTCGTATAAAATTCTGGTATTTATTTATTGTTATTTCTGCGTTGAAATATCGCTTCTTCAAACTAATTTCAAAGAAATAGGTATATACATATATATTTTTTATTATTATTTCCATCGAATATTGACGGTGCTCGAGGAGGCAAGATGTATAAGAGGCGACCGGGTAACTTTTGTTGGCAATTTTATTTGCCCTCCGAATGAAGACCTTATTCTCATTCTCAGTGGTGATCCGGCAGGGGGATAAATGAAGAGTATCGAAGGTATATATACAGCTGTACCCTACGCGGTTCGCTGCAGAGAAGGGAAACGAAAAATAAAGAATGAGTGAATCCATTAAGATTTGAGATTACGATTATGTATACATATACCTGTAGGTACCTAACAATTGTTAAACATTTGCTTGCTTTTCATTATGTATACGAGTACTCGCTTGTTATAGCCGCGGTTAAGAGATATGTATACATTGCAGTTTAAACTGGCTATACTATATATATACACGGGTATATAATATAGAAGGTAATTAATGACGTCGTCGTCGTTGTCGCGTCGATCTCATCTCCCCGTTTCCCCGTTTTTATTCATCTTACTTTATTCATTTTTTGCTTCTTTGTTTCCCTCAATCTGACCGGGAAAAAGTTCGGTTCTTTCGGCGTACCTATACGTTCCTCTGATGATCTTTATTCGAAATCTGTTCCGCATCAATAGTGCGCGCGGCGCGCGCGCTGCTTTGTATCGTCGAGACGCCCACGCGGATTCGGGGCCCGCAGGGGGAATTCGTTGGTAATAAGCAACGGCGCTGTACCCTAATAAGGGTGCGGTCCCTGGACATTCGTGTATATGTATAGATAGAAATAAACGCGAAAGAGACCTTTAGATGTACGCAGTGCTGCTGTTCCTGCCGCTCGTATAGATTAAGAGAGAAATCGCTTACAGATCGCCGTTCAACATTAGTCTCTAATACAAGATTAGCTACACTACAACAATACGATACATTTCAGTCTATCCGTAGATATACAAAAGATGTATATTTTTTTTTTTCTCATTCTTCAACCATACAGCCTGCAGTACGCCTACGTTTTAAAACTATTGCGTAAATCCTGCGGGGCAAAAATATTCCGATAGGTTAACTCAGCCGTAAGGTTGGGTTAGGTGTGGTAAGGTGTATCGATATATTAATTAAGGAATGCGTGGGAAAGGCCTAGTGCACTTTAGGCCCGTCGTTGTAGCTGCACGATATCCGAGTGTGCGTTTGTGTACTTTGGGAGAGCAGCCTGCGGTTGAATCTTGACAGGGTTTGATAATTCTGTGTGAATTTATTTTGCCAAAAATTATATATTTACAATTTTCATTCGATTCGTGGATCCTTTGGCTATGGACAGGAGTTTGCGTCTTTGTCCGCAAACTCGGTTACGTACCTACATCGAAGTAAACCTCCACCGCGATAAGTTTACGGTTGAAAGGATCTCGCACGAAGAATCCTTCCCGCGACGGGGTAGGGATAATGAAAATAAAAATAAAGAAATGGAAAAATCAAGGTAAAAAAAGGTATAAAATAAGCTGGCATTCCTTTGTCTTATTGTCCCAATCGATCAATCAACGGAGCAGTGCGCGGTATACTTCTTGTAGAAACCATTAGCCCAAACACGGTTTAATAGTCGGGGTGCTGGATGTCGCTACCAAGCATCACCAGCCAACCACAGCCGTCAGATCACAATCTCTTCTTGGGCTGCCTTCAGACTTGACGGACGTACACGCGGATACGCGGTCAAATGGACGGATGGATGGACGAACGAACGGTGTTTTATACCAGCCTAAGGTATAACCGACTTGGTCAAACGCTTCCTGATCGTCAGAACAGCCTCTACAAGGAATTATATTCACAGCAATTGCGTCATACGGATAATTCGTGGAAGTACCTAAACCCATATGGGTACTAAGCTATTTTAAAGGATGCACACATCGGTGTGAAGGGAGAAAAACAAGACGAAACGAAGATAGAGAGGGGGAAAAAGGGAAATATTGAATAGCTGTTCGTATATGTGTTTCCAGTTGTTAAAGCTTCGGGTTCTTTTTTTGCGCGATGGTGCACCCGCTCCTATATGCAGTGTGAAAGAGAAACGTGGACCCGTTAAGTGATCGGAGAGTCGCCCAGCTATTCGCACATCTCCTTCGAATGAGCTGGGCAAAGTAGCAAAACCTTGGGACTCGTCAAATTGACACATGCTCGGCCGTACAGGCTTGTGCAAAAAATTGGAGAACGGTGAGCCCTACACTCGCAAAACGTGGGCTGAGTGAACCAAGACCGGCGAACGGTCTCTCCTCCGGTCTCCTTGGTAATTATCCGAAGCGACTCGCGAGTCTCGTGGCCCAGGTGCTCAAGTAACCCTAATTACGTAGAAGAACACTAAACTGCAATTAACAAGGCTCTCGTGGCTCAGCGCCATGATGCCTCGTCTCGCCCGCTGCTTTCTTGAACAGTCAATTTTTTTCTCTTTTTTTTTTTTGCTTCTTTACGTCTTTCCTTTTTCTTTTTTTATTTCTCCAGAACAAGTAGGAGAAGAGTTCTGCGGCAGGCTGACCTCCTCAAGGATAAATTATCTCGAGACGCACTCCGAGACGATATAGAGTACAGAATTTTGTACCTATACTTTCCGACTAGAGTTTCTATTACAAATTACTCTATTCACTAGATTTTGCCGCAGACAAAAATTTTGCACGGGGCTTGCGACCAAATCTGATCAACTTCTGAACCCCCTGAGTTCGGGACTGATTTGTAAAATTCCGAGTACCTATATGTATATGACGCATGGAAAAAGCGCGGTAACGAAATCCTCTTCGCGGGGAGTAGAAAAAAAAAAAAATCCGTATACCTACATACATCACCGTTTTTCCCCGGGGGAATTTTAGTTACCCCGCTCAGACACCGGTATTTGCCGTAGTGTTTAGCTGGCTTGTCCCCTGTCCATCGGAACCGCTCCGTCGGAAGCGCCGGTCGCCGACACAATTAACACTTCGAAGGATGCTAACGCGTCCCGAGCTCCCGGGCTTTGCTGGTTCGGGGGCTTTTCCTTTTTGTTACTTATTTATTTATTTTTCTTTCGATTTTTTTCTTTCTTTTTTCTTATTTTTTGGGTTGGTTTGGTTTTTTTTCCCAAGTTTTTTCTTCGGTTTCTTTTTTCTGAATTTCCTCCCCCAAGTAACAGAAAAATAAACCCGCCGCTATAATATCCGAGACGAAAATTCTCCGCTTTTACTCACTTCGCTCTTACTATACCGCTTCGATGTTTGTCCTATCCCGGTAGCAACCGATGCTGCCCTTCTAACGCTAAACGAATCTGTTTGTCTAACCACCTGACCCGGTGCAGCGCCAACGCCGACCGCCCGACGTTAAGACGCCTAAACTCTACTGCAACATCTTCGAGATCTACCTGCTACAGATTTTTTTCTTTTTCTTTCTTTTTCTTTCTTAGACCACCTAGACAAACCGCTTGTCATTATTTTTATTATTATTATATATTATTTAGACTCAACTGTCGGCTAGAGGAATATATACCTATAATGGACTACGGTGTATGTACAATCTTGCAATCACATCACATAGAGAAAGAGCAAAAAGATAAAAAGAGAGTAGGAGGAGCCGGTTTTAATCGCAGTATAACGGTGTTGGTAATTAAAGTTGTTTCGAATAAATTTGAAAGTTCTATATTTGAACAAAAGGGGTTTTCATATATATACGGATATATATAAGCGAAACTGGGAGTTATTTTCTTATTGTTAATTAACATGCTACACATGTGATCACGCGACTTGCTGCCACTGTTACTGCTACTGCTGCTGCTGCTGCTGCTGCGGTAGCTGGTATCGCGGTTTGTACAGTTTTGTTGCTTTAACGGTGCAGCAGCAGCAGAATGCGTGTGAGAGAAGGCAGCTGGCCAGACCCGATAATGCAATCCGCGTATAGGGTTAGGTACATACTATGCGGTGCAATATCGTGACGTATGCATTAAGCTCTGTCACGATATTAATAAGAATTAAATAATAACCAGAAACCTTACCAACGAGATTACAAATCTCTACAACTGGTCTGAATCCAAAAATTTACTCATTCATTTCACCCTGATCGTTTCATTTCATCAAAACGCCTAGATTTATTTTTTTTCTAATCTTTATAATGACTCTTAACCACGTTATCCTCCAACCGCACCTGCCCATCAAACCGAGGGCCCATTATCTTCTTCGTTATCAATTAGCCGATTATCTTTTATAAAGAACCTCGTATACCTACACTGGGTACCGTTTTTACTCGCATCGGGAACGCTGCACCGGAGGGCATGAGGAAGAACGATATATGCGTGTAGTTGAGAGATAGGTGAACAAAGTGTCTGTTTGCATATGTGTGTATGGTTAAAGAGCAAAAAGCCCGAGGAGTATAGGTACGCGAAGTCTAGCGTGGGAGGACAGAGATTACAAGCCTGTCATTCCGCGAGGCGCCAACCAAGAAAGATGCATTCTCTACGATGCAAATTTTCCCCGTTTTTTTTTTTTTTTTTTTCTACTTCTTTTTTCAACACGAGAGAGAATACGAATACACGCGATTAACCTGCCCGATAGAAAAGAACCACCGATCGTATCTCACGAGGAAACTGTTAACTGAATAAAATTTTGGAAAGTCCGTTGTTTAGATCGGAATTTTCAAGTATGTCAATTCCCGTCTCATTTGTACCCAAATTTGATCCCCCGGCTATTCTTACAAACGCACTTTATTTCTTGGCTGAAAAAAATACTTTCATGTGACACCCATCTTCGAAGTGATAATTATTCCTTATGCAGTCACGTCGTCGGTTGTGCAGTGCTCCACCCCTGCAGTGAGACTGCAGTTGAATAACGAAATAATTATTCTACTCATAAAGATGCAAATATTTCTGCACAGTCGGGTTACAAGGATGCGTTATACACTGTCTGACAAGGCGTGAGTAATCGGTGCAGCACTCGCATGATCGGTGTCTCTTCGTAGATATTAACTCAACGTATATGTATATCTATATACCTGCCTGCAGTGCATAAAATAATTTCTAAGATTTAAGGCTGCAGATAGGATGAAATCGCGGAGAATTAATATTGACGAAAGTTAAATTGGCCTGCCAAAGACCGTGCAGCGTTCGTATTCAGTATACAGTGTGGAGTACGTATACGTTAAGGTACTAAAACCGTTTTGTTTCCATAAAACGTTTAGCTGGAAAATATTACATCTTAGTACAGATCGCAGAAAATGATCAATATTTATTGATAATTTCTCATCTAAGGGCAAAGTTGTCGATAATTTTGCTACCGCAACCGCGAGACAGACAAAGCTTGCGCGTTTTGTAGTTAACGTAGTACAACGTTCAAGCCGCAAGGTGAGCCTGCAAGGTAAGCGAATCGTTCTCGCGTTGTCACGGTAATTATACCGCATAATTTTACGAGTGTCTCTTCTAGCTATCGGCGGCGAGTTGCTCAACGGTACCTTTATCGTCCTGCAAATTGAATTCCAGTCAAGTGATGCAACAACATTGCAAGTTATCCGTCCTCTTATACAGCTCTCCGCTTTATTGTCATCGTAAACCAGAGAATTTATCGATTATCTAAACGGCGGTATAACGCCGTATCCCGATGGCTATTCGGACATGTCACGCTACACAACTAGTAGCTAGTAAATCTTATTTAAATTGCTAATTACGATTCACGCTTTCCTTTTTTTTCTATAAATCTCTCCCCGGTGCAGTTCTTTACAGATTTCTATCCCGGTCAGTTCATTAATTATTCTCAATCGATGGATAATTATTAATTATATCTATGTGCGAAATATTTATCGTTAGCAAAATTCTTCACAAGGATAAAATTTAGATATACGAAAAGTCCCTGAGGCAGGACCAAAATATGAGGACGTATGTACGAGCTGTATGGACCACACAACTCGTCGTTATTACGCAGGTTTAACGCGCAGAGGACGCAAGCACGACGGTATTCAGTTTGATTAATTATCATTACCTCGCCGAGTTACCTGCAGCTGTAGTCGATCTCCGTCGTCCTAGGCTCATATATGCGCGCAACATCCTAGTCAATTACTCGCAAGGTTACACCGCGGCCCCGTGTCACGTATCACAACGCGTCACGTGCAGAGCGCGATGATTGCCAACTGAATGTCCGTCTCGATATGACAAAATAAATAAAAAATGGTCATACAGAGGCGCCTTCGATGATTTTTCCGTCGATACATTATGGCGGAACTGGAAAAACCGGTGATTGAAATTTTGACGTTGATATTAACCATTTCATGCAGAGATTTGGACTTTTCGAGATGAACTTTTGCCAAAGTGAGAAGGTTGGTAAAATTTTTTAATGGTTTACCGTTCGCGTTCGCATTGGCACCTGCAGCATCAGCGTCCATTGTACACCTGTCGTGTTGCACGCCCTTAAGACAACACTTTAGTTGACCCGGGATAATAATCCGAAAGAATTACTACGGCTGGTGGCCGTAGTCATCCGACTGAAGATCAACTGGACGATCATTCTGGAGGAAAGAGTGTGACTTGGGAAAGAGGAAAAAAAATAAAAAAAAAAAAAAAAGAAGAAGAAATTCTTTGCTTATTTAGACGACGGGTTCCTTAACGTACAGAATAGCGTCAGCCCCTCTTGTGTTCAAGTCCCAGTATATCTCCTGGGAAAACTACTTTCGAAAACTGACAGGAATATTTATACTACCGTACCCTAAATAAAGCGAAACGTTCATTCACAGAAATAGTCTTGGCGAAAACACCAGCCCGCAAGAGACAATGGGGGGCTACAAAAGCGGAAATCAAATTTTACGGAAAATTTTGTAAGAACTCTGACTGGCGGGTATCACTTTTCGACGTCTCACTAGAAAAGGGTAAAAGTACAATTGTTTGTTCAGCAAACAAGACTCCGACCATACAACGGAGTCCAAGGGTCAACCGCTCCTCCAACTTCTGCAGCTTATACAATATGCACTTCGGGATGACCCCGCGCCCTCTACAGCTTCGTCTTCGTTCGTCCCTCGAGGCTGCCGGTCCAGCGTCGGGATTTCTCTCTCTTTCTCTCTACCGTTTGCAATCGCACATTGACAGTCGCAGACGAGTTTATCCCGGCCGCAATATTTGCATCTTTACGAGCTGCCCGGGCACCTGTTCCCTCCTTCGCCTGGAGCAGCTTCGTCAGTCTTGTGAAATTTTTGGTTCGCGAATAGCCGAGGGATTCAAAAAACTCAGAGAAATTATTATGGCGATAATTGAAGCAGAAGAATGATAAAAATGATGAGTTTATTCGTGACCATTGAACGGACATCGGTATTGGCTACCAAGACCAACGATGTCACTGGCTATTCGAGGGCGCTGCACTGACGCAGAACTCGCCGGCGTCAAGGGTGCTCCAAAAAGCTGCCAGCGCTAATTAGTCCGTTGCCAAGCAACGGGACGTTCGACGTGATCCTAACTTTACTCAAATTCCATCATACTCTGAAGAGATGTGCCTGACACAAGCCCATAGGTACCTGAAAATGGTACGTGACGCGACTGTCGGTGGCCAGCCCGAAAATTTATACATTCGGTTTTTGTTACTTTATATTTTCATTCTCATTAAGTGAAAATTAGTAGCAATCGTTTACTCAGACTTAAGCACGATCAAAAACTGATTCAAACAAAAATCGTCCTTGGCTTATGGTTCTCTAAGGTTCTGTCGGTGTTTCAGGCTGTGAAATTGCTCTGACTTATCATTCGACCTAACGACTCCCTAACCGCTTTCACACTTCACACTCTTCACACATCATACACAGTTCTCTTATTCTCGTGTCTATTCTCTGCCACTTGAAGCCAGTAGCGCAGGAGTTAAGAAGACAAAAACCACCGCGTTTACAAAATGCACCCAAAAATCATGTGGCTATAATATTTTTGATTGAAAATGGTCAAAAATTCTCATTTGATTTCCAAATGCGAGAGAAATTTCCACATCAATGAATCACGGATGATCACAGAAACCTTAAACGGTCGAAAAAATGTCAAGGATAGAGCTCATCATCCATTCTGCGTTATTATTTTTATTCTCAATTTACTGCTTGATTGTTCTATACGCCGATGGGTCAATCACACAATAAAAAACCACCGAACCCCGCGAGGCTGTCACATTTAGGATACAGCGGTTCAAAGGAACGTCAAAATCGTCTGTAATTTGTGCCTCAGTCGCCGCGAATCGCCGTCTTCCATTGTTGGTACTTATTGTTGTTTCATCTCGTATATTTTAGTTCACAAACCTTCACCGGATTGTACACGCCTATTTGTGCAACAGATCATTAAACATCGTGGTATTTCTCCAAGAAGTTCGCGCTATGTGCGCCTCTTTTCATTTTTAGTCAGTAGAATTCAAGTTTTTGTGTGTCTAGAGCTTGCCCAAGTGAGACTAGACAAAATTATCGTTTAGTTAAGGCATCCATATCATTTGGCAGAATCATTCGATATACAGGAAAAAATATTGTGTCCATTTTAGACCGTCATTGGAAGGTAATATCCGGCAGTGTCACCTTTCGGTATAATATAAATCTCCTCTCTTTAAATATCAAACAGTTTAATTACACGAAGGTCGTGTCTCAATCGTATCTGATGACTATTGACACCGCCAACAACGCCAACAATGACGAGCCTGACGCGATGGGAGTGACCGAAGTCACTCGCCGCGCGGCTCTCACGAAATGACGCAACTTGCCTGACAATGAAACCACAAGGTCACGCTTAGCGAGAACTCGTCGTAAGCCATCGACAAAGGATTCCAGCAAGATTTACTCCTTTTTGTCTTTTTCGTTTTTTTTTTTTTTTCATTCGGATTTTTTATTTTTTCATTTTCTTTGTCCCGCAGTTCTTTCGACACTCGAACCTAATAATTACACCGCGGTGGGTGGCGTGCATGAAATCTTTGCAAAACGCGAATCATCTCTTATTCTAACACATCAGATTGATGATCAATTGCTTGGGTATATTTAGCTATGACATACTCCGAGACTTCGCTATCCTTGATGAAATTGAGTTATGTGACTCTTAAAAGGAAGTCTGAGGCAACCATCTAGGGAAGACCAGGACAGGGCGGAATGTCAGTTATAATTCGACAGTTATTGAGCCGTATCGGCACTTACTGTTCGATTCAGAACCGGCAATCTGTCGATTCCTGTGGTCGATTCTAATACAGATGATCCACTCGGTTTTGGATACAAAGAAAACCGAATGAAAGATTCAAAGAAGAGAAAGAATGAAATGGTAATTAAGAATGCATCGAGTTCGGTTTATAGTTTGAGGTGTACGTTATTCGTGTGTCCAGTCCGCATGCGGTCGATATTGCAACACGGTTATCAATGCCAATACCTATACCTTTGAATTTTATTCTTTTTCGCCTGTAAAGTCCTTTCGAATTTTATTTCTTTTGTTCGTCTGCAATTATCGGTTGTTTCGAAGTTAAGAATCGAGCGAAAACAAAAAAAAATATATAATGCATATAATCTGTGGCATAAAACCGTTTGACCTCTTGTCCGAAGTATAATATCTAACCCTAGCATTACCAAAATCTTAAGGCCGATTACGAATATTCCAGCGAGACTACGTGCCGCATATGTGAGAGGCAACGTGTAATTTCACTATTACAGCTAATCTGTTGACATTAGACTACAGTCTGCCAAATTGTTGGGTCTCCGGTCTCTGCTACGGTCTCCTGTCCGCGTAGCTATTATGGTAAACAGTTCGAGCTATTTTGACCGTTTCGAACCACCGCGCGGCAGTCGTGATTATTCTAATTTTGTCTTTCGAAATGACCGAAGAAAAAGCTTGCCATGCTCGCTATTATGTTCCACATGCGAGGTGATCACAATTTTCGTTATTTTCTCTCCGGTGAACGGGGTTAATTGATGGGATGTGACGTCGGTGACAGGGATCTAGGTTTTGAACAACATCGAAACCTCCAGGAGTCAGTCAGAAGTCTTAATCTTGAAATGAAGACGACTCGGTATGGCGTATTCAAACGAGGATGAAAGAGCCGCGAGCTGCAAGTAGCGAGCGAGAAATGACGGACGACCAAGTCCCCTTGGGATTGGGAAGTAGCTGATCCATTGTTGAACTATCTCTCTATTCTGCTTCACGTTTAATGCATAATCTATTACGGGCTTTTAACAATGCCGACCACCTCGAGCACTCGCTTCGCCAGGTCCTGGGGAATTGATCTTCCGCGGTCCGCACCCTCATATTTCACGAATGTTTTGACGTCTGCTTTGTAAGCGTCCGTCGCGGGGTGAATCGATCAGCGGAGAAGCACACTCTTCAAACTGTGGCTTAGGGAAAGAGTAAGTAAGCAACGGCGGGGATAGAAGCATTTTACCCCGGTTACGACAAACGTTGACGATCAGATTCGGGGGGGGGGGGGGGGGGGGCTAAACATATACAGACGTCTCAGTCGACGCGACGTTATGATAATCCATGCCAACGACTCTTTTATAAGTATAACCGTCATTCCTCTCAATAGAACCAAAGAGCGTTTTCTGATCCTGCATCCTCCTGTACCACGCCGTTACCGAATCGGTAACAGGAAGTCGTTCAAAGATTACGCCACGTCATTTCCCGTAATGTGATATGTGCCAAAATTTGGACCATCACTCCGGGGCTATTAATCTATTGGCAGAATACCAAGACCGATGCACTTACAATGATATACATATTCAACGATCACCAAAAGAATAATCGAGGGATAGGTAATTAGGCGGATGCTGCAGCCGCTTCCTCCCTGCAGCAGCATCAATCGATTCCGGGGGAAAAAAAAAAAAAAACGAATGCGTAATTTTCCTTCGATTAAAAATTCAACGAGGACTAACTTTTACTATACAAAAGCTGCTTAATAAACATGTATATTGCAAAACAAAAAAAAAAAAAAACTGAAAGGTACGAGGGTTGAATCGCGTCGCCATTGTCTCACAATGTAGGCAGCTGTCAGCCATATTGTTTGCACAACTCGTCGTCCCCTTCGTAAAGAAAGAGTTGGTCAAAATGATCGTTGCAGGGTAGGGGCTCGCGAGTCCCGTCAAATGATCTGTTTCCGTTTAATTTCTGATATCGGCAATCGATCGATCGATAATCGACTGTTTTTTTTTTACAGTGCTTTTTTTTTTAACTCGAAACTCTAAGCAGCCATCTCGTTCGCCATCCCTTTTCATTAATACAGGGGTCACTGCGGTCGGGTTGGCCCAGGGGTTGAAAAAAATCGCGCCCCCATGGCCCGGGGATATTTTTCTACCCATCAGTCCCGCCCTTTAACAAGGTGTATCAATCTCTCCCTCCATCTAACGGCGTATCGCGGTGCCTCAGGAAAGGCCGGATATCGTGAGCCGTCATTAGTGTCTCGGGGAGGTCACACCTGGCGCCTAAAGCTACGCGTGACTTAACGACGGTAACAGATGCGAATCGAGCCTTGCGAATAAGGTCTGCAAATTCTTTTTTTTCCTCTTCCTTTCTTTCTTTCTTTCTTTCTTCGCGTAAAATGAGAGATTTTAAATTCCAAATTTCGAAGACTCGCACAGGCTTTTGATTATTTTATTTTTTGTTTTTTATCCTCGTTTATAAACTAGCCGGAGTTTTATAACAGCCGACACCAAGGTCCCGGTTTAGAGATTGTTATTAATCACAACGCTGCCATCTCCCGGGGCAGCAAGCTCTGCTATGCTCGTTAGGAACGCGGACGTGGGTGAAAGGGAAAATCAGGGGGTGGCCATCTCTTAATTACTTCCGCGCCAATTAACACCGCTTCGACTAAGAAGGTGGGGTGGTAGTATAAACCACCAATGGGAGTTGAAAGTTCTTGAGAACGGTCAAAGCGTGTAATTTCCTTTGTCTCTACTGTACAACGTCGTACGAAAGTACGTTTTTTCTTTATTTCTTTGTCACCGCGGTATAAGCAAAGGAGAAAAAAAATTTCAGCACAAAATTCAACAGCAACAAAATAAAGCTTGTATGGATATAACAAAGTCGAGGAATCGATGTAGTATAAGAAAGCTATAACCAGGGGGTCGAGAGCTTTGAGTGCTTCATCGACGATCCAATTTTCCACGGTCTAAGGAAATGTTATTCAATTATTTATCGGACGAGTGAAGAGCCGGAAATATAATCTCACCGAATTCGAGATTCAAGGCGATTGAGTGACTAAGTTAAAATTGCGAACTCGATGTAGATAAAATTCAAGGAACGATGAGAGAAAGAGAAAAAACAAAAAATTATTTTGTCAAAACTCGAGTAGCAGCTGTATCGGATTAAATTTACATGAGAAAAGAGCGCTTGATGCGAGATTTCATCACTGTCGGTGAAAAAGGTTTGAAAAAAAACAAACAAACACAAAAAAAAACAAGAAAAAGATAAAAAAAAACCCTTAACCACAAGTTCGAATCGGGATTCAGTTTCGAATACGTTCTCAGGGACCGACCTTAAAAGATTTCCGCGACTCCTGATTTACCGAAGCACCGGTTAAAGGCAGTGGAGTAAGCCAGTCACGTGCCAAGAGTGCCCGGGAGTGCCCGGGAGTGCTCTCTCGACCAAGGGGTTGAGAGCTAAGATAGCCGAGAGGGATCAGCTGTAGACTCCAGGAGGAGAGTCCCGTGGGAAGTCAATCAACTGGCCTTTCTTCGCTTCTTTTCGAAGCCACGAGGCAGGGTTGGAAGCTGAAGAGTGAGGGGTGAAAGGTGAAGGGAATGGAGAGGGCAGGAAAAGGGAAAAGGGAAAACGAAGGCGAAGAGGAAGAGGAAGGAAGTTGGATGGGAGAAAGGCCAACAATCCGGTCTAAGCTATCGGTATATCAAAGTGTTAATCTTTATTGGGAAACGTAGCGAACAATAACGTGGTCTACTTTTTTCCCCATTCAATATTTTCTTTCAACCCGGAAAACTATTTAACCTTTTAATACCCCAACGATTTAACGTAGTTAGAATTATTCATCACGATCCACCGACTGATAACAACAATTTAGAACAAAAATCAAACTGTACAAATGTATAGTACAGACTATGTGTGGTCCATGAATTATTATAGCCGCTGACAATTGGATGAAATTGAAGTCAATCAAGTAAACTTACCCCCTGCAGACAGGTATAGGTATATAAATTCCTTCGATAATTTTTTTTTTTTTTTACAACCATCCCCGGAGTGTAGTACCCGGTTATGTACAAACATGTATATACCCAGGTATATCAAGCACCGAGTTACCCATCGATGGAATAACGCTTTCCCGGGCAAAGGATGCCGGCCGGGGGGTGAAAGGGGGTAAAAACAGGGAGGGAGAGATCGCAGAAGTCCGGCACACGGCAAGTGGAGGGTGAATCGAGTGTAGAAGCGAGGGTAGAAGGTTGGCGAAGAGGGGGTTGGCGATTGGCATTTAATTAGCGGCCGGATGACCGCCACCGCCGCCTCCGGATCAATACGCCGTCCCTGGCCGAGGGCGACCGCCCTCCTCTGCCTCAAGCTGAGCTCGATCGTTCGCTCCATTCGAGTCCGAACCCTTTGCTTCGCCTTCTCAACCCATGTTCCACCCTTTTACCCGGTACCCCCGGCCCCCGAGGGCATCTAGGTCCTCTAACCTCCAGTCTTCCCCGCCCATATCTTGACGGAAAATGTTCATCAACTCTCCGGGACGAACGGTACTGTGGTACGCCGGACATCGGACATACGAAAAAATTAGAAGAGGTTGCATTTTTATTTAAGAAGACAAAGGAATTGCTGATCAATTGACACTATGTCTTTGCCATATTCATGTTTGCAATATGACTTGAGGCTAACGATGCACTTTTCGGCCCTGGTTCTGATGGGACCAGACATATCTCGAACTAAATCGTTCTTTGCGTTTGAAATTATGACAACTCACGTGTAACAAGGTTGAAAAATTATTGGCACGGTGGGGGTTCTCAGAATCTTTGCTCATTCCGGATCAGTCGATTGAGAAAAAAAAATTAGAAGTAGACTTCACGGGATTTGGACTTTTCCGAATTAGAAATAGGAAATAAGCAGCTTTACGGAATCGTTTTATGAACTTTCAACGTCCGAGATGCGCAATTTTTCATCGCCATTGATGATGACGATTATGCGAGACCCAGAAACTGAAAGAGAACCACTGATCGGTGGACTGCAGACAGAAACAACACACACTTCGTATAAAATACGCGACTTGTTAACATTGTTCGCACCTTCGACGAAGCGGACTCCAAGAGTATCCAGCCTCTGAGGGTACGTTTGGATCAGCCGATGCCATGCCGGTTCGGTGCAAGGAAAGGGCCTTTCGGCGATGGCGATGGCGATGGCGACCTTCGCCCTGAGATCCTACGGAGATATTTTATCCCCGAGGTTTTTTACGAGCCGATATATCATACATCGACTCTGGTACGAGCAGCCCAGGTCCGCGTTCACGCCCGAGACTGAGATACTCAATACTCATGCTGATCTGTACGCGGTTATACGGAGGATATTCTACGGGGTATATCGTGCCGTGCTCGCCAGGCCGAAAGGATCGGTGTGAAATCTCCGCTCTTAGTTTTCTGGTGTTTCATGTTTCCGAACCGTATAGAACTTCACCGCCAATTCATTCGTTGCATTCGTAACTTACGACAACTCGTTCAACTTATCGATATTGCGATAACGCACCGCGAAACTGCAAACTTACAGACACCAGACACCCTCAAACATAATATTAAATATACTCGTACAGACATATGCTATAAAAAATCATCGCAAATTTTTCAAGGACATCCAGAAAAAAAATACAAGCAGGTAAATTAGTTGACCTCGATGGGCCAGTCCTAGAACTTCCCACCGAATTTTTTTCAAGCTCAAAAAATAGTATCTCATGGGCGTGAAGTTTTGAAAGAAAAGGAAATGCATCGAGATCGAGAAGTTGATTTTTTTAGAACACAAAAATTACTGGATCAATTGATTCCAAAATTTGACCAGATTTAGTTTGGAACAAATCCTGTCAATTGAGATTAGAATCGTAAAAATCCGTTGATCAATTCTCGAGATATCATCAGACAAAGAATTGGTTACACAAACTCGAATTTTGATTTTCGAGGTGATTAAAAAAACTTCCTTTTTTTTGTTGTTGTGATATGATTATTCTGAAAGACGGTCTGAGAGTAGGTAAACTTGCTGATCTTATTTCTCATCAACGGCCGATGATCGATACGTTGCGCTACCCCCCGCACCCCGAAAGTCTGACTGGATTCGAGTTAGTACAAGACACGTTCTCTTCCGGACACTCCTTCGACGGGCGTCACGATCGTTTGACACGAGAAATCCCCATCATTGCATTATGTCTCGTCCCTGCTGTGTCCATCCCTCGATTTATTATCAGGTCCTTGCTCTACACCCTCGTTTCGCGTTAACAATTTCTTTCTTCCATTATCGACGCCTACCTGTACAGACAGTTTCGTCCCGTTTAATTCACCGCCTCTTTTTTTGAGATGAGAAAAAAAAGAAGAAAAGAATAAAAAACAGAACTGTTCCAACCACAATTTTAACACGCAGTCTCTCCCTCGTTAGTAAAGAAAATTACTTCGTACTTACAGCCACCCCTATCTCCGTATCTAATTCAGAATTCGATTTTCGCTTTCCTCTCCCATTTTTTAAAAAACTTTTTATATTTTCCAAATATTGAAAGAAAAAAAAAATATGTTCTGTCTCTCAGATGTGTATCGAAATTGAAACGTAAGTCGAGCAATCCAACATTCCCCATAATCTTAAAAAAAAAAAAAAATCTTGTTAAATGGTTCTTCTCTGTAACTGACAGCGGATAACAGACCACAAAATTCTCCAGATCAGGCATTCGAATGGAGAGAACGTGTTGCCGGGTTTAAGGCATGATCTTTTAACTCCCAGCATTCGGATATCACGCAATGTAAACCCATTATTATACAACATTTTACATTTAGAATAATTTTTTATTTTCTTTCTTCTTATTTTTGTTAATTAAAATACCAAGTCGTACGCGGATGGATGCGTAATATACATACATACATACATACATACACATCTCATTTGACAAGCTACCGCGCATACTGTACGAGCTAAGAAATTTTAAATGATACCCATTGATCCACGTCAATTTCTTTAACGTACTATTTTCGACCTGGACATAGGATCGAATATATCAACATACCTGTGTGCATGTGTATAATGCATATTCACTAGTAATGGGTACCCATCTTCATATCTAACACCGCGTGAGCCATTGCAGAGTAATATTAAAGAAAATTGAATAAAACAAGTTTGTCTTGAACAAAGCTATCGCGATCTAAAACAATTTTGGTAGACGCGATGATAGGCACTACGAAAATATAACACAATCAATTGAACAATAACTATTTTTGAAGTTTTTGGGGTCACGTGTCAGAGAGCCATCAGGCTGCATTATTATGTTGTTTCAAGAGCGCAGGAAAACAATCTTCAACTTTCGAATAGTATATGTATATATCTGAATACCATAAGAAGGGAAACAGGGAAAACGGTTGCGTGTGTCACTTCATTTATAGAAGCTACGCGGTGACTGAGTGTCCTACCTGCTTTGAGTTTCGGTGTTTTTTTTTTTTGTTTCTTTTTTTCATAGAACAAAGTCGGTCCATTATGCTATTACGGTTGATTTTCGTTAGTCTAGTAATACCGCGTCAAGGTGTGGCAGTCACGATGAAAAGTTAACCCCTAGCTGTGGTAGACAATGCCCTCGATCGATATCCTTTCCTATGCCCGTGAGCGCGAACCATCGGAAATTGCCGATGAAAAGGGACGATAGATGAAAACATACTTTATTAAAATGTCCAGTCATTTCGGAAGGCAGCCGCCACGCACCCATCGGCACAGTACATATATATAAATACAGATATGGATATACAATACACGGGGAGACCCGTGGGCCACTGCAAAGGCATTCGACGAATAAATTGATCATCCAATGGTATTCCGTTTCTATTACCGCGCAGATATGTCGAGTGTCTATCTATGATCTCGAGGGAAAACCGTCGATCCCCGTACCTACTGGCCATAAGCAACCAGATATATGGGGTCCAGTATAATTGAGATATATATTCTCTTCGTGGTATATATTAGCGTTTAAAAATTAAGAGGAAAATGAAAAGTAAAAGATGTGTTAACACGCGTGCAGGCATTGTGAAAATCACGAATAACCTGCAAAGTCGTTGTGTGTATGTACTACGTGTGTTACATAGACGAATGGGCATCTCATATTGGTGGATTAAAAAAATGCCCTAATATGCAGTATGCACCCTAATGCAATAAACAAACGATGGGGTTCCGGCATATTAAATTCCAGTTTGAATTCCCCGATTATTTTTCTTCTCCGGCTACTGTACGGGTATATATGCATATCGTTATGTATTACAGTAAATACACGTAGCCGTATACTTATATAGGATTAGGATCAGCTTGGTTAAAAAAAAAAAAAACATATTTCTCTCTTCTTCTTTTGTATTGCGTTAAAAAATCTCTAACGCACCACGCTGTGCCTCTGACTCTGCCTCTGCCTCTGCCCGTGCCTGTGCCTGTGCCTGTCAGCGAAAATCCAAGGCGCAAAGGATCGTTCGTTTTGGGTTTAAACCCATGGATTAAACCGTGGATTAACTCCCCCTCTGTGGCCAAGTAACCCTTGGTTATTTTTCTCGAATTGTTTTCTGAACCAACGGTAATGAGATTTCAAGAACGTAGTATGGTATTGTACAGCTACAACGGACCACCTTATCCACGATATACTATACCTATATATAATTTTTACTTTTGTCGGTAAAACGAAAGAAAAAAGGAGAAAAAACAAAAAAGGTAGTAAGCTTTCATTTCCCAAGGGACTAACTTCCGCGAGGGGTTAAAGGGAACTGCCTACAGATCGTCACTACAATTTTCTGGTCCTCTAAATTTTCGAATTAAGATTTAGGAACGAGTTCAGTTTTTAATTTAAAAAAAAAAAACAAAAAATTTCTTTTGATTTAAAACAAATTCGAGTTTTAATTCCGTGTTTTTCTGCCTCTCTCTCTCTCGATCTCCCTTTCTCTCTGCCTGTTACATAAGTTCTATTTCATTCGAAAATTTTCACGCCTGTTTAAACGATCGGAAAAATACAAAGGATCCGACTAGACCGAACGGTGACGCCATGATTCAAGGATATATATGCCAAGGTTTAGGGATATTACTGGATCCCTGTCGAATTCCTATAATATACAAGGGACTTCGTTCTTTGATCAATTGTCCCGCCCAGTTTTCAAAAAACCTACTCCCGCGGTCTTTCGGAATTTGAGAAAAGCCTGACCGACCATGATGTTGGGTCAAGCTATGTAAGTATATACCTAGATACAGGGTGTCCCAGAACTAAATGTCCAAAATGAAAGGTGTCATAGAGGAGGTCGAACTGAGTAAATTGTCCCGAAGAACATGGGGTCTGCGAAGTCGCGTTCGCGAGATATCACAAGTTAAAAAAAAGTATCGCTTTGCGCCGCGCGGCGACGCGCGGCGACGCGGCGTAAAGCGATACTTTTTTTTAACTTGTGATATCTCGCGAACGCGACTTCGCAGACCCCATGTTCTTCGGGACAATTTACTCAGTTCGACCTCCTCTATGACACTTTTCATTTTGGACATTTAGTTCTGGGACACCCTGTATATATATTTATATCCATAGATACGTGGGTATATAGGTATAGCCCAAAGATGCTTGTAGGAAACAATAAGAAGCGCGTGTAACGCCACGCGCCCGCCACACATCTGACTGCATCCTCCACCTATACATCTTGCATTCACGCACACTCGGACCCATAGCGTAGCCTCGATTGCACCTTGCGACCGTAACGAGGTATTCAGCAGATGTGCGGCTGCATCAATCTCCAATGTTAGCGGCTAGTTCATCCGGTTTCATGAACACAAACACACACATGCATGATATACACCTTTACCCATGTTGCACTCATGCATATAATATACCCTTCAACTTTCTCACCCCTGATGAAGGCAGGCGTTACCTTTCCTAATGAGAATCGAATTCTAGTACAATTTAATCCCTTTCTGGGATCGTAATCACTGACACTTTTAACTAATACCCGTTTCAGGAAATGGGAAGTTATTGCAATCAACCCGAAAATGAAACCTCGAGGTTTCAAACAGATCCACACGGTTTTAAGACCAGGGAATAGCCTCTGATCATTTTTAGATTAACGTCTAGGTGTCTGTTTGTATGTGATCAATCTTTTGTCCGAGGATACCTCGGGAACGAATGAACGGATTTCATCCTTACTTATATCAATCGATGCAATTTTTTTTACCTTACAATTGGTCAAATTTTGGATTCGATCGATCGAGTAGTTTTCGAGTTATTCAAATACCAAAATTGAGAAAAAAAAAAATTTGAATTTATGATATCTCGATAACCGATCAACGGATTTTCAAGATCCTAGTCTCAATCGATAGGATTTTCTCCAACTCAAATCTGGTTACACCGTTTATTCAGACTTTTTCTCACGGAATGATATTTTTTAAGCTCAAAAGATCATTTCGAACTTAAAATCTCTCAATTTTGCTCACTCAAAGCTCCGAAACCAGACAGATACGCGTTCAGAGACTAAAAAATCCGGTAATATTATTTCATCTGTTAAAAAATTATTGAAAGATAATTATAATGTGATAGGTATATATCTTGAGCGTGAATAGAATGTCCGTATAAATTAGCATATTTTTTATATTTAATAAAACTTTTCATCGTTCTGAAATCTCTTCGTAACCTCGGGCCTTAGAATACATTATTTAAGGTACTAATTAGATGGCAAAGAAGAGGTAATTTTGATGATTGAAATCAAATATGTGTAAATATGGATTCGTAATTTCAAGTCTTCAAAATACTCGTTTGAATAAAATGATTCTGATGATAATACGGACACCGTTAGATCCTCACTTCTCTCTGAAATTCTTTACCAGGGTCGCGTAACTGCATTCTGCGGTATTTAATTCATCGTCATTTAATTCGGCGTTATCGTGTATATGTATAGTATCTATGATCGAGTAATTGGAGCGAAGTGTGACTAAATTTAGGTCGCGGTTTCGTAACTCAATTGCCCGTTTAGCAAGAGAAGAACGAAAGATGAGAGGATAAAAAAGAAGGAAAAAAGAGGGAAATGAGATGGATTGAAAAAAATTTTCTCACATAATTCCTCTGCAACAGCGATCTTGCAATTGACGCACCACAATCGCTCGTAACAATCCCCCCCCGAATATAACATAAATATGCGTGTGCTTTACGCATACAGACACGATTCTCTATACTCGTTCTCGTAAAATTGGGTGTAGTAGGTAAGCGAGTATTTCTATGCTTCATCCTTACACCGAGGCCTATAACAATAATTTCATTCTCCGATGGCTCCGATCCCGAGAATAAAGGCTATACGAGAGGGTAATGAAATGCTAACTGCCACCCGCCGGTGGAGACTGTTTAGCATATTGTCGCGACCACAATGGCAATTTGTGTGAAATATATCCCCCCATTTACGAGGACGCGTTCAAATGTAGCGGAATTAACTCCTCGTAGTTTCTCAAGTATATCAGCCAACGCGTATACGTATGTATGTACTACATACATCGATGCATATAGGTATAATAATGTGGTACCGCGAATTCTCGACAATGTGTAAAACGGTATGTGCTCTGCAGCATCTATATTCATTATTATTATTATTTTTTCGACTTGTGGAGGAAAGCTATAAGTCACACGCATTTTACAGTCGCGAATGCAAACACACGCACACACATTTATATACACGTATAATATCTAGGTAATAATAATATGAGACGCGTGCAGAGACTAGGGCCGCTCGGTTGCCCTGGACGTGCAATAAATATCTTTAGCGACAAAATATTGGGAAATAGGAAAGGTTGTGCCCGAAGGAGAGATGACGGACGATACCCGAAGGAGCGGTAAGTCAAGGCGTATGCTAACCCAACCACGTTCGTAACCCCACGGAAATGATATCACCCCTTACCCCCCCTGACCCGACAAAAGCGTTTTTGGCACCCTCCGGCTGTCTCTTTCTCTTACACGCCGCACACGAGCAGGATACTCGTATACCGTTCCTTATATGAGACGATGATCTATGTAGCAGAAAAATAATAACGCTCTAAAGGACGGTTAGAAATTGCAAATTGTCAGTTGATATCGATCGTATATATGTATATGTACGAATGTAGGCGATTTTTATTTCAAAACATTTCTTCGGACAAAAGTTATGCAGTTTCAAGTTGGTAACATATAATTGTGATTGTGTAGATTTTTTGAGAATCCCTTTTTTTTTTCCAAATCGTTCAATTTTCAGCAGACAGCTGAACAAATTTTCGCATAAAAATTAAGAATTGGTCAGAAATGTCGATAGCGATAACAAGTATATCTCTCTTTTGAAAATTATGACGTCGAAGGACTGGCTTGATCCAAAGGCATATTAATCAATCAAATAACTCGGTTTATTTGCAGTTGGTTAGAAAAGCTCTGAGATTTTGTTTGAGAATCCTAAAATCACGTGAGTTTTACCCAAACGAAATGCAGAATATGCAGAATATATAATTAATCTTCTGTATTTCATAGTGCAAGAAATTTTCTTTAGTCATTTTTCGTATGAAACAATATGTGCAAATTTTCTTTTTTATAAAAATATCAAATTAGTTACGAACAAGTTAAAAAGTATCAAATATTCTCGCTTTTGCTCCAGATAACATAGCAATTGCCTTTCCAAACCTCACGAAGTGTATATCAGTCTATTGCTCGAAATCCACCAAGCAGACAATCGCAACGTGTATATAATTCACAATTAGATTTCGGTCTAAGTATATGATGTAGTTAGGTAGGTATCGGGTCGACTAATCGCACTCGTAATCTTCCCTGTATATATTTATACAGCTTATTACCAAATCCCGTAATCCGCCGTTTAATATCCTTGTCACACATTCAATCGCTCATAAACAATACGATCAAATTTTCATTTTTCTTGGATTCGATATGATTTTAAAATTATTCAATTATTTTCTAAACAGCGTACGGAAAATTTCACGCCTTCTTTGGAAAAATAATACACGAAACAAGTGACTTGGCGCACTTGTTTCGTAATGTACTATTTCCTCATTCTGCAATCCGCAACGGGGTTCCATAATCGCTGCATTATGCGTCTATCTATTAGGTACACACATATATTTTTTTTTAATAAAGTTTGCAACGTGCGATGCGATTCGAATGGATATAGAATATACTAGGCTCAATCTCCTCCCAATTTCCCTCTGTTTTCCCCATCCCAGTCCCTTCAAACGGGGCGCATCGCCGCACGTTTAATCAGCGTTACTTGAGGTTTGATTCAGCAGGGAAAATTAATTCGCAACAATAAACGGGAGCTGTGCTATTTCCTCGTTATAACACTGCGTTTCGAATTTGGAGATTATGGCATTGTTCATTAAACACGAATGTACACGTACATACATGGGTTAGGTAACGCGGGTCCGTTTTGACCAGGCTTACAGAATAGGTACCAGATTAGCTAATCAAGATGCGCATCAATGCGTATTTACTACAAATTAATTTGACAAATCTGTATATAGTCTTATATATAAAAAATTACATAGCTAATCGATTATTGGGGTAAAATTAACGAAATGCAAATTCACAGAAAAAAAAAATGCGAATGGTATAAATTTACGAAAGAACTCCAAGTACAATATAATAATGTAGATTTATGATTGATATTGCTGGAAGATGATCACTAATTATATACACACACTGTGCAGTGTCTCTCCGGAAGTGAGAAGCCGTTTAGGAGCCTAAAACGACACGCATTTTCGTATATAGAATTGCTAACGGTATATAGGGAAGAGAGAGTAAACGACCTGAGAGGCCACCAACATCAGTAATAAATGTTCCATGGTCTCGTAAAAACGTTATTACCTGCTGGGCGGCGCGCGATATGAAAGACAGTAGGTATATGAATATCAGAGGGATATAAAGAAGAGACATGCCGAAAACCATTTGCGGAATATACATACTCGGTCGTGTTCGTGGGGACTTGGGAATAATCTGACAATGAGGTGTTAGGCAGGTTTCAGGTGGACCGTCTCAAATAATGAATTTATCAAAAAATAAAAATAAATAAATAAATAATAAAAATTCCCCTTGGCGTAATGAAAACCAGAACAAAAAAACAAATTGCCTTAATCAACCCCTGCGAGTTAAAAATTCATGTGAAACGAAAAAAAAAAAAAAAAACGAACAAATATTTGAATTTTTAACCAAACGAACTCGAGTTAGAGGCTTCGATTTAATTCAAATTTATAAAGGTATATATTAGGGTGTGTCATTTTAGGGAAACTTTTTTTTCAACTTACAAACAGGTTGTATACTTGCGGGAAGGTAAAATAAGAAGCCTGTCAAAATTTGAGATCTTAATATTAATATTAAGAGGTGCCTTATCGAGAATTTCTATTTCCCATTTAAATAACACGGGAAATGTTCTAGTGGCACACTTCAATTTTTATATCTCAAGTACTAATCTACTCAGAATGATTCTGCATAGCTACTTTTGTTCGAAATTGAACGCTCTACAAAAAAGGTCTCTTGGTATTTTTCGATAAATCTAACTATTTCCAAGTTGGTTATTGGTTGGTTACCATTAATAGCCAACAACCAACTTGGAAACAGCTAGATTTATCAAAAAAGACCAAGAGACCTTTTTTGTAGAGCATTCAATTTTGAACAAAAGTAGCTATGCAGAATCATTCTGAGTAGATGAGTACTTGATATTTAAAAATTGAAGTGTGCTACTAGAACATTTCCCGTGTTATTTAAATGGGAAATAGAAATTCGCTATGAGGCACCTCTTAATATTAATATTAAGATCTCAAATTTGAACAGGCTTCTTATTTCACCTTCCCGCAAGTATACAACCTGTTTGTAAGTTGAAAAAAAAAATGTTGCTCCTAAATGACACACCCTAGTATATACAATATGTATTATATACGGTATGTATGTAAAGATCAGGCGTCGCGACGCTACGCGGTATAGTATAAGTCGCGTCGTAAGGGTGCAAGAGGAGGCAGATGCCATGGTGTGTTTCGGGGCATGGTGTTAATATAAAGACAAATGAACCGCGCTTACGCGACCCCAGCCATGTGTCTTTATATATACCTACCCACCTACCTACCAACGTGGAAAAATATCAACGGGAAATATTTGGTCGTAAAATTGTTAAACCCCCAACCGGGTTTCGGGCGTATAGACAAAATTTCATAAGCGTTTCAGAACTTTTATTAACTTCGCTGTTGGTAATTTATACCGAAACGTACGGCGACAGATTATAAAGTGATATTAGCTTTCGGTATAGGTATTTACAAGCCGGATACATACACATACATTAAAAACGCGTAGATTTGTGTAGGTATGTATAATTTGCGGGTGCGAGAGAAATGGTCCGGTTTTTTTTTTTTTCTTTTCTTTTTCTTTCCTTTTCTCTTTTAAGGTCGACCGCGCGACGTGGTGAGTGTCAGCAGGTCGCATCTCAGAATAGGTCCACGGAAGAAATCTGTATGTATATATCGTGGTATGGTTATTTACTACACCAAAGTAAAGTATAACTGACGCAAATTGGAATTTATGTACTCATTGTATTAATTATCGCGCTTTTGAAAATTTATAGCGAAAAAAGGAAATACAGGCAAGTGAGGTATATTGAAAAATCGACTGAAAGACACCGTACCGGGAAACAAACATTAACACAACAAGAAAGTACATGCTGATATTATTCACCGCGTAAATGTCGTGTGTACTGATCGATACTGATTTATAGACCCTGAATATCGATTATAGAATCTAAATTCGCGCGCGGTTTCCCTACCATTGTAATTGATCAGAGATCAATATACAAACTTTATTGAATTGTTCAAATTCATTTTTAAAACTCCTAGTTGCACAAACATTTCGAATTTGTGATTTTGGAATTGGAGACGAAAAGAAAAAACAAAAACGAGTATCAAGACAGACTTTCGTACGACTTGTCACTTGAACATTAAGGTTTTGCGTTTTAATCTAACAGAAAACCTTCTCGTCTATTGAGGGACTACTTGCACTTTAATGACAGTGCTGCCCTTCAGGAAGATTGACGTAAGTCTAGAGATTTTTTGCGGTTGAAGTTTGGAGCAAAAATGTCGATTGGTATTGGTACACCGCGATCCGTGTGTTCCGATGATATTATACATTGAACTAGACCTGCAAAGAATTATGTACACCTTTTTGCCAAACACCTTTTTTGTTCCCCTTATTTTTGCGGTCCAAGTAGATATAATTCGTATCGGCAATTTTCGAATTGTAATTTTGAGCGCGAATTTTTTGTCAGTAGATTCAAATATCTTCGCGGAAAGAATATACCTATATAAGTAAGAAATAACGGGGTTCAGGTTGATCAGTTTTTTTTTTTGCGTGTATCGGCCAATCGGCGAAACAATTGAACATCGACTATGAGGTATAGAAACAAACTGTTTCTACTTATACGATTGGGATTAGGGTTCACATACTTGTATTACAGTTGACTCCTTGCGTGTATGTAAATAGGAAACGATTACACGCATTCAGTCGAGTTATACGAGCCGTTTACGTTCATTGCTCGTACGCGGTAAACGCTCGGTTCTGTCCGCAGACAAATAGGATGCAAAGTCAATGATCCCTTAAGAGATTACAGCCAGCCACAGACAAGACCGATGCGGTATGGTAAGGTGCGGTGCATTGCGGTGTGATATACCTATAGGCAACTTGTTACGTATTAAGCGTTACGTTATTATGTTGACCTACTGCGGAAGGTAGGCCTTGCATAGGGTTCATTGATAATTTTTTTTTTGTCGTTTTTTTTCTGAATTTTGGAAGGTGAATTTGTGAGAATCCAGAAAGTCAGGTACTCCATTAATTCATGTATTAATCCACGGTTACTTTGATCACGTAGTAAGATTTCCACCGCACCGTACGTACGTACGACTGCATGAAATATAAATTCGAAACGATCTGCACGGTGGGTTGGTGGTAAGAATAGATATGGTATCGTTGCCCCAATTTCCTTATTTATAACAGGGTAAATATTTATAACGGGTCAGTGTACCGCGTATATAAGAACAATGCCAATCCATAAACGGGGGAGATTTTTCTCCCCTCAACCCCCCTCCCCCCCACCTCCCCCCACACACACTTTCCCCCCCTGGTTTTAGGATTGGCTAGTCGATCCCATGGGGTTAATTTTTAGCCGAAGGGTAGAAATATTCACGGTTCCTTAAAATCCGACAACCCCATCTTTTACGGACCCTCTTGGGTGGCGTTATGCCAAACGGTCACTCAAGATACCCCAAACCCTAAACCCCACGTACTCCAGTCTACCGGCAAGAAACCCCCGACAGAAAGACTCAGTCCACTATATTTCCCCCCCTCTTTTTATTCATCATTTTTTGTTTATCCAACCAAGTATCACTTTATAATATATCGATTATTGGTTGTTATCAATTGTCTAATTTGTTACTTTTCTGTGTGTTTTTGCAGTCCATCAGATGTACCGTGAACGGATGTTCGTGCGATTCTTTTACACCAGGAAAACGGCACTTGCGATACTGTGAGAAGTGTCATCACGGCTGGGTTCCCCATGGTGAGTTAATTTCTTCTATTCTTTGTGTGATTTTGTGGTCTGTGAAGAGGACCTTGGGGCTTATTGGCAGATAAAGACATCCGATGGATTGATTTCCATACTTTATACATGATTCTTATAAAAAAGCGCGATTACCGTCGAGGCAAATATCTATCGAATATGTCAGCATACTTCACCCGGCAAATCCTTCGGGACAAAATTCAATTTTCCAACGATGACCAGCGCTCGTCCCTTCGGGGTTTCGCGTTGCCTTATACCGCCGCGTAAGACCTCGGACTTTATGCGGTCGTAAGTTTTAGAATGTTACAGGATACCGATACGATACACGTATTTTTCTATATATATACGTATACGTATGGTATACACACATACCCTACATCGTGCTTAAAATTCCGCTCGCTTGACCCACGATAGATTGGAGAACGGTGCGCGGTGCCCGGCGCATTGCGGAATACATATCAATTTCCGAGCACGTCTCCGGGGACACCCGTGACGATACTGAATTTTCCTCGCTATTTTACAAAATCATAATTTCATACCTATACACCTTACACTACGACCGAACGGCCTTTGTCTTCACCTCGCAATCTATCCGACTGCGAAAGGAACAGAAAATAAAAATAACATCACGCATTGAACAACTCGGTGAAAGGAAACCGTATCATTTGTCAATGTGCGAATTTTTGGTAGAGTCAATTGGCGTTTCAACCCAATTTTCATGAGGTTCTGACGATAGGTGTAGATCTTTTTGTTCTCTCTTTTTGGTTGAATCTTTTTGTGAATGAAACAGATATATAGAGAAATTTGTTCGCATTGTCACCGGGATACAATAGGGATGTGAAATGTAATTGGGCGAATCACCGGGTGCCAAGATACACATATATGTATAACACAATATATATCCTCAATCCACGAAACGACAACGGAGCGATTTTCCTTTCGACACGGTCAATCAAATCGTTCCACGCCGCGACTAAGATTAGAAATTTCTTGATCCTCAATCCCCCTTCATCCTCCTTCACCTCCCATGCACTCATCGCGCCTTCTTTACGAGTTGATCTCTTGACGCGCTCGGTTATACATCCACTGTGTATATATACCCTAGTCCGCGTAGTATTCTTTAAAGACGGACGCGTATTTATTTTTTCAAAGGCTTAATTGTATCAGATCCAAAAGTCTCTACCCTTTGAAACGACGCGTGATGCCGTCGAATAAAATTAGTCCCGGTGATTTCGTCAAGGAGGTAAAAAAGAGCGCAGGCTTCCCCCCTCTCCCTCCTCCCTCCATCTTCTTCTGCTCCTTCTCCCTTCGACGCTCTTTTTTTATTTTCTATCTTTTTCTATCTTTTTCTCGTCTCTCCCTCCTGCATCACGAAACATTCATCTCTAGCAAATTAAGAGTTCCCACAGCGTTGATTCCCATGGCGACGAAACGCGCGACTTTAAAATGCCGCAGCGACGTGATGATCGAGACTTTGCGTTATTTTCGTACCTTTCCCGATCGCGAGCAATCAGCCAAAGTCTTGAGGATTTACGGACTTTATCGTCTCGTCCGAGTGAACGCTCGTTCTTCGTTAATGCTCGCGGGAAAAGTTCACGGACCATAGTTACTATAGTGTAATTTGCGTTAGAAAAGAGGCCTGTTTTTTATACAAAGGAACCGCGGGAAAAACCGAAACTAAATATATTAACGCGGACGTGCTTGGCGACCAAGCCACGGGCATTGATCATTAGCGAACAATTCAATCGACAAACATTCCACTCTATATAACAGTTCAAATTTAACCCGTTACCCGTTACCTCGCTCTGAAAAATTTCCACAAACTAAATTTATAATCTGTAAATAAACGGCTAATTTTATTGTCCGGAAAAAATACCGTTTCTCTAATCTCATTCTATCTATCGTTGTATATATTTATTCGATGATTTTTTATTTCTTTTTTTTTTTTTGACAATTCATTATCGATCATACGATATGATGTAGGTATCTGTATCTGGAAAGCATGGATGTCGACGGTGCGTCAAATGTCGCCTGCTTATCGAGTCGATTATGGTTGGTCGTATTCGTCGTATGTCATGGAAGCCCAGGACGGACCGTAGGACAGAAATCTTGAGTAATATACTGACAAAGGCCTTTTTAAATTGTAATGAGCTGCCAAAGAGTGAGTTATGTTTGGTCCAAGTGCCATCGGGTCCTCGACGAACCCCATATATCTACCACCCCCTGGCCTCCACCCCACGTCATGAATATATTTACATTGATCGCCAGACTCGGCATTTTTCATTTGGTTCTGCGTCAGTCACCGATGTGTGCACGAGGCTATCCCTCGATATTTTATTTATCGCCGCTCTCTCACACGACCGTTCGTAACAGAAAAAAAAAAAAAGAATAGAACTTGTATCAAAAATCTGTCGAAGCTGAAACCGCGTTTTTGCGTAACGCGTAACTCAACTGTTACTACATCGATATACATCAAGCTCCGGATGGAAACTGCAAAAATGAATGATGATAGCCCTGGACGACAGCCTTCCAAACTTTGGTTCTTAATGATTTTTCTCCCCCAACATACTCCGGGTATTTTATACTTTTTTGCAAATAATTTTGAATATGCAATGTATGTATAGGTACACGTAGGCACGGGTACGATGTATGTATACATACCTGGGTCGTCGTATATTTCGATTGAAATTTTAATTCCGTGCTGCCGCTCAAAGGTTTATTAACGGCGTTGGTACCCACCGAAAATAAGTTTTAATACGAAGACCGAAGATAAATTGATACATTAGCATCTAAGAAATGATTCATGGCGAGGCTGGTCGCGGCCGGGTAAGCGTGATGTATCATCGTTGGCATTGGTTTCATATTAGAACAAATAGGATCGTGTTTTGGGCTTTAAAAGGCAACCCCCAGCCCTTAATGGGACGCGGCAACCCCCCGGGCCGAGACAACTCGTCGACAAAATTGGGCAAAGTTCGTCTGCGATTGGCCGACTACTTTTGGATCCAGTTTCCGGTTGGACGAGAAAAGCTGCGGCGTTAGGAACAAAGACATAGTTCGGGGCGCGCCACCCTTCTATTAGTAATTTATAGTTTAGACGGTGTTTATTAACGGAGGGGTGAGTGCGTCGCTTTTAACTACGGTTCGCATGATTTACGCGTGACGTAGGCAGACGGAACGCGGGGCGTCCACGCCGGGGGTGGATATGGCCCAGTGTTACGGGATGTCTTCATGTCGAGGGGCTTTTCTCGTTCAGCTGCCTTTACTTGCTCCGGGCGCAGCCAGCGCAGATGGATACGCAGATGTTGGATAGGTCCGTTGTCTACGATTATACAGATCCTAGTTTTACTATTACAATTCCAAAATATGTATATCCATCTGTGGAATGGAGCAAACTCTCTACAAGATATCCCAAACTTATCACCCACCCCTTACACCTGGCCATTTTTCATCCACTGACATCGATATGGCTTTTTCAGGGACTTCAAGTAGCCAATACGCTGTGAAGAAGTATTCTATTGATTCAATTTTTTCACAGCTGATAACTAGTATCTTTAGACATATTTAGAAATTTTTTCAGATTTTATAGACTTCGGTATGCATAGATTTATTGCAAGGAAGAAATTGTGGTTGTCTTAGGGTACTATAATCGCACCGTTCATCGGAACTTTTTCAAATTTTGAGGGAATATTCTGCATTCATTTAATTTCAAGGCAACCCAACGATATTCAATGAATTTCGCTTTTGGATACGAAAATTTTTGATTTTAGGTCACTTTTCTTGGTAACTTTGATAAAGAAAAATTGAGTAACGTGGTCAAAACAATACAAGACGGACTTTAGTTCTATAGATTATTGGTCTGTCCCGAAGTAACATTGATTTACAATATTTTCTCAAAATTTAAAAAAAGTTTCGATGAACTGTGCGACCTGTACCCTGCGGCGACCACGCTGCGTAAACCGAAGCTCCAAAAAATGTTAAATAATTTCTAACTGAGTCTCAAAATTTTAGGAATTAGGTGTGAAAAAATTGAGTCGATAGAATTTTTTTTCTTAAAAGCGTACCAGCGATTTGAAAAAGAAAAATTTACCCCCTTAAGGCAATTCCTCTGGCGGCTAATCCGGACTTGGATTCATAGCATCGTGGACAAGGTGCAGAGACGGAGATTGGCTAAGACGTAAAAATAGATATGTAAATGCCAAGTGAGAGTCACCGAGTAAGAAGCGAGACGCGAAACGGCGCGGCGTTGGTGGGCCGCGACGTCGCGGTGTAAACAGTGAGGCGCCGCGGCGCTTTACGATGCCTCGCGTCCCCGCGGAATGTTTACCTATTCTGCAGGCACTAGCCGCACGCGCACGATACCAAAACGTCGGAGACATTGGCGTCCGTCCCTCGACGTCGACGTCGACGGTTCGGTGGCGTCTTCCGTAAACTAACTTACAGAGATTCAATAAGTTTTATTGGGATACGATGCGATGCCCTGCAGGGGGGCAAGGACCAATCTAAATCAGCCTGAAAAACGTACATATAGAAATGTACGTATAATATTCTCGAAATTTTTCTGTTCGATAATAATTTGCGATACTTTCGAACATCTGCCTGCAAACTATATTCCTTTGCCATTAATTCTTCCCGGGATGTTTTTATCAGCGATGAATAAAACCTGTTCGAAGTGTCGACCATGACCGTTACATCTCGATCATATGGATAACAACATTTTTTTTAAGATGAAATTTAAATGGACGGTGCTTGGATGCTGGATGCCTCCTCTCTACAATAACCGAGGAACCGATAAATCTTTCCACTTCGTGAGAACGTGGGCTGACTGAAAATTATCTTATGCTAGAGCACCGAGCGACGACGGAAGTAAGTATATTTTGCGGGTCCAAATTTCTCTGACGCACGAAGACGAAAAAGAAGAAGAAGAAGACGAAGAGAACCGATATACGGCAGGCGTCAAACTCTAGTCGCGTAAATATTTGCGCGAAAGATAAACGGGGTCACCTTGACACACCATTTTACTCAAAATGTCACGAAGAGGACGTCGAGATCTAAAAATGGGATAAAAATACACTTTTCTTTCTTCACGGTGGCGAAGAAGCTTTTTCAAAAATTCTTTTTTCACTTCTTCATGGTTCAGGAAACAAACTTCGACGACTCTTCGAAATTCTGACCAAACGACATTGTAGTAATCTATTTTTTGTTTTTCGTTATTTCTGACAAATCATCCATCGAAACGAGCCATAGAAAATATACGTGGGTATATAGGTCCTCCCGGAGATTGCAATTAAATATTGATGGAATCGGTTGATACAGATTAATGTGCGACGGGTCCTGGCCTTCGATCTCGTTTGGCGTCTAGCTCCGATGGTGTTATTTGTCTTTCCCAGTTCACCCCCCGACGCTCCCTTATTGTCCCTTCTCAACCGTGGGACAAGACGAAGAGAATTTCCTGATTGCCACCTTAGACACGCAGATTGTCGCGACTCCTTATCTCGTCCATTCGTCTCTCGGCTCGTGGAAGCAGAGGAAAACGCTTCGGTTATGAAGAACGGTGTCGCTTGGGGTTTTCCGGGAGGGATAGCTGCAGGGGCATTCATCTCGAGATAGCCAGCTGAGGAGTCTCGGAACTTCCTGAACGCCAGCTTCTGCCGGGGGAATCTATTAGCGGGTCAGAATAGATGCGCCCTTATATTTACTCCCGAGATATACGTATATATATATTCTTTCTCAAATACATTACACCGTGACCGATAACAAGGAATTATTTCATTATTCATTTATGACCAATTTAACGAGGCTCAGAAGCTGCACCGACGCCTGTATTAACACCGTAACTATCCTAATCGACCCCGAACTACTCCGAAACATTTTTTTCTTTTTTTGTTAGTGTTCAAACTAGTCTAATAAATAAGACTCTCATAGTTAGTTACTGCAATGCAGGGGGTTTACTACTCTTGGAATTTGATGTATGCCTGTTCGTTTAAATTTTGTATTTGAAAAATGTATGAAACATTTTTTTTGGTGAATGAATTCTGAAGTCTGTGAAATTATTTTGAAAAGAATTTTATTGAGATCGTTTGAATTTCATGGGATGAATGAATTCATAGCTATATACCTTTTCTGAACGAATTAGAAAATCGTGTATTAATTATCTGACAATCAATAGCATAGAGTTTTAATTACACATAAAATAGAAGACGATTATCGAGCGAACTTCTGCATCCAATGGTCTTTCGTCATATCCTTTGAGTAATTAATGGCGCGCGATGGAACGGGTTGATTACCGACAGGCCCGCCATATAATAATCAGTATAATTACTGACAATAATTAAATAATACGTTTATCGCCCAGCAATTGACCGCGGTATGGGTGGCCCTGCAGGCTAACCACCTCGCGGAAAACAGCGACTCGAAAGGTTCTCAATATTCTGCGATATAGATTTTGCAAACTTTATTTGAAGAATCGTCGCCTTTAAAATGCGCGATTGTTCGTTTTCGTTCTGTTATACTAGATGATATACAAAAACTTGGGAAAGACCCTAGACTGACCGAAGATTGGTCACCTCGTCCAGAGGCACGGTAACGTGATATCGGAATACAAATGGCGTCATATTTTTGGTAAAGTCTCCCCTCAATAATACACCAGCCCAAAGTTCGCGTGAGCGTATTTGTCAGTCGCGCCGCGGTGGGTTTTTGCCAACCTCAGAATCCGTGACCGGAGTGTCGAGGATTCGTGAAAAAAATTATTGACCCTCTTTCTTCTTACTTATACAACCTCGTACGCCACTTTAGTGCTAACTCTAGATCAATCGAAGGGTGATGATTTTTAACAAAGATTTTCAGTAATGTAGGTATATCGAATGATTATAATCTGCATTATAAACTAAACTAACGTATTTTTTCATACGGAAAATACTGGACCGATTGATTCTGAAACTTAACCAGATTCAAGTTGGAGCCTATCCTATCGATTGATACCAAAATCATAAAAATCCGTTGATCAGTTCTCGAGATATCGTCGGTTACATTTTATATGTTGAAAATTTTGTTATTTGAATAACTCGAGAACTACTGGACCGACCAAATCCGGATTCTGATCAATTCTAAGTTGGAAAGAATCGCATCGATTGATATAAAAAAGGATGAAATCCGTTGATTCGTTCTCGAGATGTCTTCGGACAAAAAATTGATCACACACACACGGAGACACCCACACTGACGATGGTGATTCTCTGGAGCTAAAAACAAAAGGATCTGGTGAAAACTGAACTTTTAATTTTTTTGTTTAGCGAGAATTTAAGAGGGTATGATTTTAGTTCAATTTGTTAACAGAAACATACGATCATATACGCGTCCACAGAGAGTCATCTCGTGAAACGTTTATCTTGTGACAAGGTCGCGGGGTCGTGCATGGTCTCTGTAGAAAGATTGACGCGTCCCCTCCCATCAACGTTGATTGACAGTACTTCGACCGCAACAAAGCGCCGACGCTCAAGCCTTTCGCGCTGGACCGCCGCGTGTTAAACGCTATTGTCCTCCCTCCGTATATGAACGTATATATGTATGTGAACTATGTATACGTATGTACAGTTACGCAGAGCGCTTGACTCCGTGTGGTTGCGGTCTGCGTTGAGTCATGAGCGCGAATCGAATCCAGTAGAAAAAAAAAGGAAACTGAAGAAGCAAAAAGCAGAAAAAGCTCCTCCCTTATATCCCGACGCTTTTGCATTCACAATTCAACCAGAATTTTTATTTATTTTTTTTTTCTGTTTCCAACAGAATTGCAACCAATTTTTGTTTTTTCTTTATCATCAAGTATTTATATGTATGTAAGTTATACATATGTATGTATGTATGTACTTACCCAGTTATATCTTTTGGGTAAATGAAGCAATTGTAAGTCTGGTAATAACAAGCGAGGCGAACTACGGCCGAGGAATCTCTCTAATTCTTCCTGACTGCCTCATGGGCTACTAACATCGAGAGTGGTAATGGTAGCCGGAAGATACCTACTCTCGCGAGCGAAGAAGACCCGCGGATATAATCGTAACAGGGCTCGCATACAAACTGGCGCTAATGGCGTGGATAGCTTTTGTTGTTTTTAATTAACCCTTTCTTTTAAGACGGCCGGGGGGAGCTTTAAAGCTGTTCGAAAGGGTTCCGGCCTTAGACAACCCGCCACTTTTACACACCACCCCCATTCCCCACACGGATTCCCAAGGGTCGAGTAAATACGCGGGCAATTGCACCTCGGAGACAACAACGCCGCCCGGTAAACCTTTGGAACTAAAATAATTATAAAGGTTTATCCAATCAACCCGTAGGGTTAATTATTTGGCGAAAAATTTTCAGGCAGTGACAAACGGGACGAAAATGCGGCCGAAAATTTTCTCTGGTTAATGGCTTAGCTGCAGTAATTTACCCCGCATCGTGCCATTCCTCGGTGGGATTTTTAAACTTCGTGACCGTTCAGGTATACAAGTTCCAGCAGTTGAATAAGAAAACAATAAGAAGTTTCTATCTGTAGACGGGAATATTATAATGGTACAATGCATTTGCATTTTACCATCTTCAACTACCTAATTGGACCAGTTAAAGGAGACCGGTAATTTTGTGCTGCGGAGATATCATCGTTTCTAGCGAGTTAAGGTATCTCTTGAAAGATATAAAGAATAAAGAACCGGCGAGAAATATATGGTGAATAAAAAGAAAGAGAGAAAGAAGGAGGAGAAGAAGAAGAAGAAAGAAAAAAAAGAAACGAACGAACGAAAAAAAAATATGAAAATAACTACGGCGCGTCGTATTATTTAAATTGGGCGTTATTACCGTATCATATAATTATATGAACTCCCGTGAACTTGGTTTTTCGAGGGGTACCTACACCTATAATATAGTACCACTCGTGTTTCATGCGTTTGAAAATTAAGATGGATGGAATTCTAGCGACTACTCTGTAATCGTACGTGGGGATATGTGACTTGCACCGAATATGCTTATAAAACTACGCTCCCATTAATTCGACGGCAAGTTTTTTACCAAGGTGAATCGAGGAAAAAGTATCATTCTATTGACTCAGTTATTTTACAGCTGATTACTAGGATTTTATTAGACATAATTCATAATTATTTCTCATTTTATGGTCTTCGGCTTAGATCGATTCATTGCAATAAAAAAAAAAAAAGTGATCTTCGTCTAGGTTACAGATCTCACCGTTCATCGAAATTTTTTCAAATTTTTAGGAAATATTCTACATTCATCTAATTTCAGGACAAACCAACGAAATTCATATGTTGTCGAATAACGATAAAAGACTGACTTTATCTTTGTATATTATTGGTCTGCCCCTGAAATGACATTAATTTACAAAATTCTCTTCAAAATTTGAAAAACTCCGGGAACCACTCTTTACTCGACAGACTCAATCTATGTAAATCAAAGTCCATAAAATCTGAAATAATTTCTAATTATGTATGTCTAAAAATCCGAGTAATCAGGTGTGAAAAAACTGAGACGATAGAATATTTCCTCAAAGCGTATGTGTATACCAATAATTTGAATAAAAAAGAGAAAAAAAAAAAAAAAAAAAGGTTATTACCAAGACGTGTAATCTGCCCCCTTAACTGACTTGAAAAATACGCCGAGTCAGTTTCAAACGAATAACACTAAGAATCGTCTGGCTTAAATACCGAAGTCATATGGCAAGCTATATGCAGCTAGTAGCTTGAGGATAAAAAATCGAGGCGCGAGATTTGGTACGCGGATAACCGAGCGACGAAGAATATTAAAATACAAGGGAAACAGTTCCATAATTACATGGTTGCAATGGCATTCACCGCAGATGGGATAATGTTAGTCTTAAACGGTCGTTTAACCCGAATATTTGCATGGATAATGTCGGGTTGTCTCAACGGACGTAAGATTTCCGCGGGCCATACGTACAGGCCTGTACGGCTATAATATATCGCACTCGCTCACTCGCTCGTTCGTAACGTTCGGTTGCGACGATGACCGCAGACGATTTCCAGAGTCACAGAGTCTGATGGTTTAATTACAGTTGCCGTATAGCTTGAAACTCGTGGTAAATCTTTTTCATGTCCCATTAAATGAATCAATGCGAAATTCAAGCAGCCAATTCTCTCATACATCTGTAAAATCGTATCCGATCGATATACCTATACTCTGTATCTCGTTCTAAACTTCGATTTCCACCATCACAAGTTCGTCAATCTCAAATACAGTATCGAAAAAAAAAAAAAAAAAAAAAAAAAAAAAACAACTTTGATTATTTACACGAATTGATATAAAATTTTAATGACCATAGAAAGCCACAAGCCTGCCTTAAGCCATTTACGATTCGGGTCAAACGTCGAAACCGAGACATAAATAGGTTCGTATACGAAATGAGCGAGTTATCGTTGTCACCGATACCGCTGCAGAAGCTTGCGAAACCGTAATTGACAAATTGCAAAATTTCGTTAATTAGTCGAGGTTTAATGAGCGCGAATTTTTATGGTTTGGTGTTACGAATTATTATATTTTTTTTGCTTCTTTGCAATTTTTTTTCGGTATACGGCTATACCCACCCTGACACAAGTCGTATCTCTCTGATTTCTCCTCGCCCTTTCAAGCCTGTATATCCACCGGCGATCGGAGTTATCTCCCCCGCAAATATATATTAATGCGAGTGATATATCAACGGACCCGCGAGGGACAAAACCTTAAATATTGGATAAGTTGGTCCGCGGTCAGTCCGCAGAGACCAAATCTCAGTGATGGATGGTCGCTCGCTGACTGTCATAACAACTTTGCCAACGATGGAATATCGAACTGTTAAATCTTTCCTTTCCTTTCCAGCTAGGCCAAGATTTGATTTAGATTCCCAAGTAGGTAGGTATATGTAATATATAATAATTTCTACTTAATCCGAACTACCTATCGACAAATAAATATTTCCAATTTAATATATATACAGGGTGTCCCAGAACTAAATGTCCAAAATGAAAGGTGTCATAGAGGAGGTCGAACGGAGTAAATTGTCCCGAAGAACATGGGGTCTGCGAAGTCGCGTTCGCGAGATATCACAAGTTAAAAAAAAGTATCGCTCTGCGCCGCGTCACCGCGCGGCGCAGAGCGATACTTTTTTTTAACTTGTGATATCTCGCGAACGCGACTTCGCAGACCCCATGTTCTTCGGGACAATTTACTCCGTTCGACCTCCTCTATGACACCTTTCATTTTGGACATTTAGTTCTGGGACACCCTGTAGAAAATTTAATACAACCTCACTATCTACACCTACCTACCTATCTGCCTACCTACCGCGTACGTATCCATATTGTTGCGCTCTGCTTATCTGACCGGTAAAACTACAGGCCATAATTTATAGTTTGAGCCAGAGGCTAGGCAACGACGCTGTTTACACCAACGGGTGTGGATAGGTATATATCTCTGGTTATGTATAGCAGGAAATATACTGTGTAGTATATCTCACCTATATCTGTTATATTAGAACGCGAGCCGAACGTATAGTAGCCTAGGTTCTACGTGTATTATAGTGTCGCGTCAGCACACTCGTCCCTCGGGAGTCAACCCTTTGCTTGGCCTGCATAATCCACAAGCCCGATGTGAAATTAGAGCCTTCTCTTCTCCCTACAACTACCTTCTCTTCTATGTACCAACCCTGTAACCGTCTATCCCCTACACCTTTCCAATCCTGCTTCCGCCCTGAGACAAACACCGGAGGGAGGATGATTTAGGGCGGAATTACAGAGATGAATCCAATAAGCAACGCCGCAAAATTTGTCCTGCAAATTAAAATTAGTACGTATATTATACTCGTGCCCTCCCGGTACGGCAACGGTCTCCGAGGAGCCACAAAACGAACCCTGCAACGGTTTTGTAGATCGTAAGTAAACCCGGTATCGAATCTCTTCTACCTTTATATCCGGTTCCTAAAGCCAATAGACATTTTTATTGTTGAATTATGTGTGTGGGATGCACATACGTATGTGGGTTCTCGTTTAGTTGATGACGATACGCAGTTTTGCCAATATTCGTTCATTTGTTATGTATATTCAACGTTGTGAAATAATATCTATAATATAACTATAAGCTCGACGGAGTGACTTAGGCCAATGTCAAGAACGGACAGAAATAAAATATGATGAGAAATTTCGTTTGCCAAAGAATTTATACGTGTGTATGTAAGTACGAGACGGAGTTCACACGTCGTATAGATTCGTCAAGATAACCCACCACCAGCACTACCATCAAACGCGTCATTTTGTGGTTCAGAGTTCTCAGAGAGACCTGGCCTCTGTCATTTAGTGTTTATCTGGAAGGTGACAGCCGCGCTGATACCGACCAATAGTTTGTTTACATCGTAAAACTTGGCGACGTAACTGCAATTTCAATATATTAGGTGACTAAATGAACGAGGAAAAGAGAACCAAAAAAAAAGAAAAAAAGAACTGTACGCATGGTGGGTCTCAAGTCACTTTATGGCGATGAGATATCTATGGGACTGTCTCACGAGCCAGCTCGGATACTCATATGAGAAATATTTTAAAATTGTGTACTGGATACACGCACATGGATTTCATCTATATTTTTTTTCTCTTAACCATTTGAGTCATTCGAGTCTAGTGTCTGAGAGGCAATAATAATTAACTTCCAAGTGACGTTGCTGCTGCTGGTGCTGGTGCAGCGACGTAGACTGATCGATGTCATAGTCCAGCCCGTATTTCAGATAACCCTTCGTTGCGAAGTCACCGAGCACCGAGATATACCAAACGATTTTTCTTTGAAGATCTATTACCACGACAGTCAGTTTTATTTTATTTGTTTACAGTAGGGAGATCTTTTACTCGACAGGTCCGTTCCGTTCTTTAAAATTTACCAAACCTTACCTCCCCTGGTTCTTTTTACCATCTGAAACTAGTCCACGCAGATAATAGACACGTGAATCTTATTTCTGTATATAAAAAATACCGATTTTTTTTTTTTTTTTTTGAAAGTAGTCTATTGCTCAATTTTTTTTTTCTTATCTGGCTAAGATTTGAGAGCAAATCTTCTAGTCTCACAAAATTGTATAATTTTCTGATGAAATCCTGCTTCATAAAATGAACAAAAATCGGGGTTACATTTGTTTCTCATGAATATGTGCCAGTTATAACGAAGTGGCTTACAATTAAAGTTGGTAAGTCCAATCACGTGGCATTACAGCGTAGAGGAAGAAAGAAAAAAAAGGTAAAAAAAAGCATCTCTAATTACTGGTGCAGCCATAATCAAGAGAACTATAAAGAATTCAAGCCAGCTTGTAGCGTAACTCGTTTACAATATTTCTCTAAATCGTGCTCAGAGATAGTTAATTAATAATAATACGCCGGTCGGCAGCATGAATGAAACCAGTGTCTCGGAGTGACTCGATCCTCGACGGTGTGTCAGGTTAGTTACGCGTCGCCTGCAATGGCTCGTGGTTATGTACAGCGATGGGACCAAGGGGGGTCCCTTCCCATACCGTAATCTATACTAAAGAAACACGCTAAGGGTGCTATCAAAACAACGTGGTATATCGCGTTACCAACACAGAGCAATGGCTCTCTCGTCGTCTCTGGACTGCAGTGTCGGTCTTTTTTCACACATAGTGGCCCCCGTCAACGGGTAAAATGACAAAAACAAGAGACCATGATCACCGCGGAGAAACTCCGGGCCCAGGGGGGTCCAGGGACACAGAGGGTCTCTTGTGTATGGCCAAAGGCCGGAGAGCTGCATCCCTCGGGTGACCTACCGGCCACCGGATGCACGCGGCCTGCATCGAAGACAGTCTCCTCCGCGAGTCTCTTTTCTTGAAGCATATGTTGCCGCGAGATAAGCCGCCCATTTATCGTCGCATTCGTTATATTCGGCTTTGGTATATAATAATTTACTCAAAAGACATAAGAAATTAGGATGTGTGTAACAGAATTAGGTTGTTTCTTGCATCATCCGAGCGATAAATCTTAGCTGAATTCCCGGCGATATTCGCTTGTGCTTCCTAAAGCCGTAATAACATTTTTAAGGTTCGATGGGACTCGAGTCAGGTGGAGTAGGTAAATGGAAATTCAAAACGGCTGGTTAAAGCCAATAAACTGAACAACCTCGAATAGCGAAGTAGTAGTAGGTACTGCAGTGACTTGATCCCGTTTCAGCGCAAAGTTTACCCGATAATTACTAACTCTATAGTATAGAACAAAAACAACCTTACGTAATTGATTCCGTACTTTCAAAGTCGGTTTAATACGGTACCTACTGCACTTTCTCGCCGTATTCCGTAGAGAAGTTTCAGAAAGTCGGAGGGCTAGTACCATAATGCTCTTCTAGAGACGTGGAAAAAGTTCATCGAATTTGTCTGTTCATCTATCTCGCTGATATACCTTTTTTCTTTTCTTTTATTATTGCAGAAGAGAAAACATTTTAATGTAGGAGTTGGACGCCATCGTGGCATCCTGAACCCATCTACCCTTATTCGATAGATGATTCACAAGAACAACAGCCGGATGATACTTCGAAATATCTATAACTGAATGAATGCAGCATTTTACCCCAATTTTCTCGAACCGTGATGATAATTCGTTAAACGTCCTAATTGCATCAGATTTCTCAATTAATTATGGTGAGCAAAAAAACTGATGAAACTTGTGTGGAAACGTTGTACTATCTTAAATTTTGACGGCTATGAGAGAACTGTTCGAGGAAGAGGAACTTCTTTGTATTCTTCTTCCTCTTCTTTTTCATGGGTTTTACTATCCACAATCCGAAACTCTGAGAAATAGATGATATGTGGTAATGGTGTAAATCTATACGAGCATATGTGAGTGTGTAACGTGTGCCGTTTAGAGGGGCAAGTCGTTAGTCTATTGTTCTTTGGTAACGACGTCATCGTCTCGGTCAGTCGAGCTCGCCCTGGCCCGAACGGTTACCAGCTGTCCCAGTGACGTCGAAGTTTTTACGATTAAAAGAAATACGGAGGAAAAAGAGAAGAACAAGAAGAAGGAAAAGGAAAAGGTGTAAATAACCACGGTCTTGCCCTGCAGCACGTTATAAAATTCTTACGCAAATCGTTGAAACAATAATCTATCGTATTTCTTAGGCATGGGCCTGTCAGTTGTGTGTAACGCGTTAATAATTCTCGCTGCACCACGCAAGATGTACTTTTTCATCTTATTCCCTCATTTCTTTTCGGCACGCACGGCCCGATAACCGGCCAGGCCGTACTATAGACGCTCAGACCGGGTTTTGTCAAACAATACAATTCGTTAGTGTCACTAAAGAATCGGCCGTTTTATAAAGCGTGTTTACACCCACTCGGGTGCAGACGCCAAGCCAAGTTATGTGCCCGACACCTGGTCTCTTGTAAACGACTATAAGGCTGCGGCTCGAATTAGGCGGATAAATACACCAGGCGTGATGTTTCTACATATAATAGCCCCGGCGTTTGGTTAACCTCGAAAACGCGGAACGTGTACCGACTATAACTTTTCTTAAGTGGACACTGTTAATTGGTAAGTACAGCTATCGAGGTAGCCGCGAGGGATAATCGTTAACCGATACACGAGAGTCGCGGACCCAGTTTAATTTTCGGCGAAACAGCTGGTAATCAGCAAAAGTTTCACGGCCCCGAAGTAAAATAAAAAAAATAGAAAAAAAAAGAGAGAGATAGAAATTGTAACGAAGGTGGGACGGTGAACGTTTTCACGTTAAATCTCTATTAATACTCGAATACAACAAGCCGCGCGCGGTTGTGTACTGCCCGAGCAAAATGACCCCTCGTAGAAAATTGTGATGATTCATTGCACCGACGCGGACGTTTTCGCTTTCGTACCGACCGACCGGACCGCGGTAAAGCAAGTCTGACATTTAACAATGACGTATAACTACGGGGGCAGCAATTATCGAATGTTAGTAACGATAGCCACTTGCTAGCCTGTCAAATTAGCATACACCTACTGTTATTTTGACTCTAGTTTGCCGTAGCGTTTATAATGATAGCGCGGTTTGGTAGACGCGATCCGTACAGCAAAACTAACCCCCGAAGTCGAACGATCTCTGGGGTGTACT
This sequence comes from Macrophya alboannulata, assembly GCA_949628255.1. Classification (NCBI taxonomy): domain Eukaryota; kingdom Metazoa; phylum Arthropoda; class Insecta; order Hymenoptera; family Tenthredinidae; genus Macrophya; species Macrophya alboannulata. The sequence goes on from OX451209.1 coordinate 14,270,200, forward strand.
GAGACTTGACAGTCCACTGGGAATAAATCATTCTAATAACCGACCCTCCTGCTCCGTCCACCTCCTCAACGCCAACGTCCCCACCGCCAGAATTTTCACCTGCAGCAGAACCCCGAATAGCCAGTGCATTTAGTTTCTCGCGCAAAACCTGCGGACATGCATTATTCAGAAGGACAAGTTTTGCATAACAGCTGGGGGGGAGTAGGGAGCCAGAGGTCCTGGAACTCGCGGTACTCAATTAGCACTGGATAATTAGTTCAGCGTCTTTTGATTAGCAAGGGACAACGTCTTGACTCATTGGCAGCTGCTAATGTCTGAACCCGACTAAACGTGCACGTGCTAAATAGCACGCGTATACGTCCCTCGACATGGAAGTCGACGATCTTTACTCGCTAATCGACGCTTCGACCAAAAATCAGCCAATTTTATTAAGCTCAGCTAATGTCCACCAATAAGAACGAAGAACGAGTAACATGTTCAGAGCGAGCGATGAAGTGTTTGTTTTTTTTTTTTTCTTGGTTTTCTTTCACCGAATTTCAGCGTCACTTCGTTAACAATTCTGAAAACCGCCCGAAGTTATACGTAGAGAAAAGTCATGCGATAACCCGGAGCTAGGAGACCTGGGAAAAGTTTAATCAACTTGTAGACAATGCCGCTGTTTCGGTATACATTCTCATCTTGTTAACTTTCCCGAGTTTCTTTTCACCGCAGTTTGTGCGAATAACGAGTTGACAAGGCAGCGTAATTGGAGTCGAAATTAGCGACGAACCGTACCCTGAAACTCGAAAACAAAATTTTCCACCCTGCAGTCGGAACCATCGGTGAGAATATACATATTGGTAACTAAACAATGTCAGGCAGCCCCGAAATGACATCCCTTAAGAGCAATAGTCGTCACCCTTAACCTGCACGGTGCGTTAAACTCAGCGAGAGTATAACCCCGAAAGCCGAGAACTGCGTCAGCCGTATACGAGTGCCTACTTATACGACCTCGAAATTGCGTGAAATGACCCAGTTTTAGTAGCAATTTAAAGAGTCGAAAACGTCGAGTTAAAACCTCTAAGCTTTCTGTAATCACGAGTCATAAGTCATAAACCGTCATGGTGAGTTCCTCCCTAATTGTTAGTTTTGGCACGCATCGGGGTCAAATTCATTTTTAAACTTATAGATCTGTAGAAGCAATGTATCGGACGAAGATGGAACTAGGATGCTGTTATAAAGTAGGCATACTGTATGCATAAACGAAGCGAAGATCGACTCAATGCTGTCTCGATTTTCGATCATTCAAGAACACGATATATCCCTCCGGTTATGTTATATGTTAGCAATATATTTGGTTTTAGGTCGCAGACGCGGACCGTACTTTGCGCGTCGTCGCGCACGTGTTTTGAAACGATGATATTTAAGTAAGTATACGCATATATTCGAAGAGAACGTATCATACCTGCCATTATCGTTAACATGTAAATGTTCCCTGTCTAATGGTATCTTAATTGGGTTGACCATTATACGTTATACCCTCCCACGTGCTGAGACACGCTTAGGAATATTAAGATATTACACTCATTTGTATAATGTACGTATTAAGGACCAATCGGACGGTAGCGAGACAAAAAATTATATACAAACGTCACGATTTGCCTCGATTTTTGTTTAGACTATGGTAAGTCTGCGACCTCTTTGGCAACTTGAAATGACAAGCGTTTGTGTGACTTGTGTTAATAGACTCTCTCGAGTACGAGTTATTCCCGTTAATGTCGTCAATTATTCTCGTGTCACAGAGTGGATAACTCGTTTCTGATAACTGGGAGATTATTTCGAATGACGAACGGCGTGTATTTGTGTCTCCGAGCATCCCAAAGTTATCGCATTTTTATTTATTATTATTTTTCTGTCAATGTGTTGCGATAGTACCGGAAATTTTTTTTCTGTGTGTATAGATATTATTGCTGTTTGAAGAAAAAAGAAAGAACAACGAAACACGGGATGTATCTACTTTACTGTCGATTCACTTCGATTCGATCATTATAATATCAGTCGAACTACGCGCGTTTCGTCTCGACGACCGCGACCCCCCGAAGATGAAGTAAAAGGCTCTCACGAGCCCGAGACTTATTCCACAGCATGAAAAAGACCTGCACAGCACGGCATGGAATACGAGATAGGTATAATGTACAAGGGCGACGAAACCCCAGGTGTGAGCTGGCCAGTGGTTTTATATACCCACAAGCTGATAGAGTCATAAATAGCGCTATAGCCCATTGATCCGAGTAATCGCATGCATTACCCGGCACCATCCTCTCTCTCTCTCTCTCTCTCTCTGCCCTATCTCTCTTTCTCTCGCTCTCCCTCTTCTGTACCAACGTTTAGCTCACACTTTTCTCTCTTTTTCCGCCCCGGGCTGTGTGCCGTGTGTGTTATTACGCGAACGCTCGACCGATCCGCCGCACCGCACCGCACCGCGCCGCAGTCCGGAATTATTCTCCTCATCGGTAGATTTATGCACAAAAATTTTCTTTTATTTTCATTTTATTATACCACATCAAGTCAGTCGGGTGACAAGATTTTCCTGGTTTCATTCAGATTCGGAAACTCTTATTGGTATCAAAACCGCATGAAACACGGCATAAAATTCGGGATCTGTCTGTTCCGAAACCGCAATACGTGACTCGGGGCTCCCCGTCGCGTCGAATCACCGGGGACTCACCATCCTACTGAGACTTATTGAAACGACATGCTTTTTACGAGTCCCGATAGATCAGCATCGCCATTAGGAGAGGCGCAAACACTCGTATCTTGGTCTTTTAGACCTTAGGGTCTTCGTGTAATCTTGTTCAAGGCGTGCGCTCGATCGGAGATAGCAATCTCTTAGGCCACCACGTTCTGTCCCGGTCGGCACGAGCCACGATCGACACCAGGTCGTATACATACCCACGCTGTGACACAACTTTGGACGATGGTTCTCAGGGGCCTTGTTTTTCTTAATATCCGGATAACTGGGACTCGAGCTAAACGGCTACGGTAATTATCAGAAATTTTTTACAACCGCGGAAACGTATCGTATAAACGCAGCTCAATATTCCAGGATAGGATATATTATCCATAAAACGAACATTACCTATACCTCTTCCCATACCGTACACTCAATTTCTATACTTTCGAATTTTCTATTCGCATAGCAGATCTGTTCGACCGTAACGACCGATCAAAGTTCCTTAATTATTGGGCAGTAACAATAATTATCGAAAATATAACGGCCAAGACATTCCATGGGGCAATCGGCGCCATTATCGCCCGGATTTGACCCTGAATCCAATCAATAAGGTATTCGATAAAGTCGAATTTTATCCAGCGATATATTCGTGGCGATTTAACCGCGCCGCAACTATAATAATGTACAAACCACGAGAGAGGAATATCAAAAAGGTTAAGCTGGAATGACATCTTCAAGGAAACGGTTTAAAAATTCTGGTACGATCACGCCGGGTTTTGGGGATGCTTTGAGCACCGCGGCGCCAAAGTCTTGGCGTCCCGTAGGGGCGGCATCTTTGACCCGGTAATGGTGTGCCGAGAAGAATGGGAGATGTCACCAGGGGGCGATGGACCATGCCGATGACCAGAACCGGCGGTCCGGCCGACGGGCCCGAAGTCAACCTGTGTTTTTTTGTCTAGTTCTCTCACTTTTTGTTAGGGATCCAGCCGCAAGAACCGCATGGGGTGGTTGAATCATTCTTGTCGTGTCATTAGTCGTCTCGTTGACGTGAGCGCATTCCTCATTCGTACGAAATATCGCTTACTTATATAATATCGGTTCAAAAAATTGTTTTTCTTCTTTGAAGATCAACGATTTTGTTTCGTTGTTCATATTGCCCGCAGCTAATGTTCGACGCCTTCCGCAAACGAACCCAGGCAAAAGAGCAAGAGAAAAACGAGTCTGTCCCTCATCCATATACACCGAAGAATAACGCGAGAGGATCAAAAAGACAAAGAGCTCTAAAAGCCAATCAAATGAATGACAGTCCGGAGCCCGCCTCGTAACCTTCAAAAGGGCTGCCGGAGGGCTGTTTCGGGATTGGATGCGGCTACTCCATATTGATGAGTAGAGCTTGACCGCTCACGGTTGACCAGTACGAGTCTCTGAAACAATAGAGGCACGTCCAAAGTCCTGGATGACGTAGCTTCGATCAGATTTTAATGATTAGCCGAGTCAGTGTAATTATTTCTGGGCTTATATATTATACTATGTATAATTTACGCGCTTGGAATCCCTGAAATTATTCAATTGGAATTATACACGCCCGCTACGTAGCCAAGTCAATCCATAGATCGAAGAGAAGAACAAAAAAAAAAAAAGAAATCTCGTTGAAATAATTGATCTATCGTAATATTGTATTGGAAACTATTTTCATGTCGATATCTTATGCATACAAACGTATACGTATGTGAAAATTGACGACAGTAGTTGAAAGATTATAGTAATCAATCGTTGCCCATCCGACAATAAATTTCTCGGAAACTATCGATACTCGTGTATGTTTGTGTATTCCTTTCATTCGGACAACCTGATATCGATGACGATGATGTTATTATTTTTTTCCAACTCGCTTTGTATATATACACCGATCTTCTGAATGTAAATGGAAAGAAATTAACCGCGGTTCATCGTCGGGGTTATCCTAGAAGACAAAACTAACGACATGTCACTCACGCCGCTATCGCGTCAACGACATGTCACGCTATCGCTTATGGCTTGCTAATTAGCTCTCACAGTTTGTTGGCGAAGCATAATACAAGCACAGTTGTCCGTCTCTGAGAAGTTCGATAAGATTCCTTCTTGGAATACGATTATCTACTCGCGGGTTATTAAATTTTTATTCAAAATCGTGGATAAATTTTTTTTGTTTTAGAAAAACGGGAATCACATCCGCGAGCATATTTCGGGAGGGTTTGTAGCTCCGTTTTATATACACATATTTTTTTCTCAACTTTGTGTTGATCGGGTTTGGTCGGGTGAAATTATGAGGAAGAAAAATCTCATGTGCGAAAATTGCAACAATACTTGTGGAACTATTCCAACAGCCTTGTTAACTTTAAATGCACCCAGTCACTGATTATCGTGACGACACGTCACACGTCTCATTTTTATCTGTATGGAAAAAAAAAAAAATAACAATAAATAAATGAGACCACTTTCGTCATTTCGTTGAAAATAAATCTTTCATTTGACAAACAATATTTCAAAGGAAAGCTTTGCGCAAGTCGTAGATTAACTTGAATGACATTAAAGAATATAAATGACACTCTGTTCAATTTATCGATGTGATATTGGACGGTGTATAGGTTGGGTTGGGTCACAATAAAGCGTTTTGACCTTAAAGCAAATCAAAAATAATAATAATAATAATAATGAACATAAAGTTTATTCATCTTCAACTCGGCTAGGTCAAACTCAATGTAAAATACTTTTATAGGTACAATACACAAAACAATACATATTTATTAATTTTATCTGAAGAGCAAACTGACAATTTCAACGTATCTCAGACTCGGGAGACTTTTCATTGACTTTCATATACCTACTCAGATCCGTATATTTTGCAGAAAACATCAAGTTCCATGGTCATCGAGTAAAATATTTTCGATATATGAAAGTAGACGCGTGTTTTTTTCCGAGTCAACTTGCAACAGCATGGTAGATTTCAGAGGGTGCTCGTGTACATGTGTTTGTGTGTAGAGGTACATCAGAAGTCTGCAATTTTTCTTTCTTCTTTCCTTTTGCAAATTTATAGCCCAAGACCTTTTTTTTAAGACCTCAACGACCTTTCTATGGCGAAAAATGAGTATTTTTTAAGGCTCAGTCTGTCCTAAAGGGATTTTTTTCAACAGCCAAAGTTTTATCACAACACCTTACTCGTTATAGTCTTTTAAAACAGAATCAGATAAAGGTGACGATTTCAATTTCACCCCGATTGACCCTATCTGATATAAAATTGAGAAGCTGGGTAAAAAAAGTGACTTGATTGAAATTGAAATTGATATTGAAGAACCTCTTATCATGTAGATATTTGCCGAATTTTTCTTTTTTTATGACCTTTTGTAATTCCAACTTTATAATCGAGACCGTTAAAAACTGCAGCGTTATTGAACGATTGATAAAAAAAGAAAAAAAAACAAGAAAAAAAAAACAGTGTTGACAGATTTGTGTTAAGAAATTTTTATTCAAGGTAAAAGTCAATTGTGATTTTTTGCATGACTGGGTCAGGTTACCAGTTTTTGCGTGTAACTCACATTAAATGATTTAGAAAATTGTGACCAAATGACGTCGGGCATTCTTTAAACCTTGTACGATATTTGAGTCGAAAAACTGAAATAATTATAGTGCAAATATTGGCTTGACATCGACGAATTGCGAATCATGCAAAAAATTGAAGTAGGTACGTAAAAACCAATCTCCTAGTAGGACTTTTGTTACGTTATAGTATATGGCTACTCTTTCAGCCGCAAATCGATTACAGTAATTACAAATAATAGCGAAGTTGCAGCATAATTGTTGCACGGTCAGGCTTTGACGTTATTTGCAAAAACGATTCCATCGTTGTAGTAAATTCAAAGATTATCCTGAATTAGCGGAATAAAAATAAACTTCCGAAACTTATAGGTACGTCATTTTTCGACATATCGTGCGACAATACTTCGAAATGCTATGAAAGATCCCGAGTCGAGTCGTAATTCTTTCACCTAGGTACTCAATTGTACCCTCAAATTAAACACGCCTCGGGTTACTTCGGGTCAAGAAATAGAAAAAAGAAAAAGAAAGAAAAAAAAAGAGATTGGTAATGACCGCAGTCCGACGTCCCCGTCGAATAGGGTAATTCCTTATCCGCCGACAATCTATCGGCAATTGTAGAAGCTGAAGAGGATGACAGATCTGCCCGTTCACCCGATGGAAGTCACAACAGAGTCACTCACCGCGTACCTTTACCTTCCATCACGTGTTTCATAAACTAATGTAACCTCATCAAACGTGACCATCTCGTATACTAGCAGCAGAAGGGCATCTCGAAAGAGCGCATTTGTTAGGTCTCGACTCTCGAGATATGGGAGGCAACTCCGCGTAGTCGTTCACGACTCCAGGGGTCATTACAAAGGGGATGGAGAGGCGGCGGCAGTCGGCTGGACGAAACAAAAGAAGTAAGACTGATTCACGGGGATAAATCAAGACTAACCAGACGCGCGGGATTTAATTCGAACGCGTGGGACGGGTCTGGTTTGGTTCTACTTTCGAAGCCCGCCCCAAAACGAGAAAGGGACCCGAGCAGCTATCTACCATTCCGCCCAATATAAACCAAAAAATTTCTCAAAAATTTACCATCTGCGATCTCCACGACTTCGATATGCCATTTCCAAAAAAATAAATAAATAAAAAACGTTCTCTTTTTTTTCTCCAAGTTCTTCAATCTTGTACTTCAGGTCGTAAATCCGCCTGGTGTCGGTCGAGCCTTGAAACAACCCTGCTAACTGCTGGCGCACGCCCGGTAGCAATTTATTCTTTGCCGGGACCAACTGGGAGGTGAGCATTGAAAAGCTGCGCCAGTAATCTGCATTCATTTGAATGAATAACCGATCAATAACCAATAATAAGTTGGGCAATTGCTGGTTTGTCATCTTAGCGATACAACGGAGAGTCTCGATGATAAACTGTCCCTGTACCTAGTTCGCCAGCTGGCAAATTTTAGTGGTTTCGTTTCACGGTTCTCATACCCTCTATAACGTCTGTCTCGGCGGTTATCGGGGGAGAGGGGGGTAGGGGGACCCGTGCGTCGCGGTCGGTGCAGGAACTCGTTGACAAGATACGAGCCCAACAGAATGCCATTGTGTCTGCCGCTAATTTGGTACCTGGCGAAAACGGGACTGAAATTGTCCAGAGGTTTTTTTTATTACTTGAAGAAGAACTCCGAGTCGGACAAGACATTGCCAGGTAGCGAGGAGCCGTCTAACGAATGGCGACCAACGAGGACGCGATGTATAAATCATAAAATAATTGCTAGTCACAACGTAATGAGGTATCGAAGGAATTTCTATATATATTGTCCTTTTGTTGTTTATGTAGCCACGCAACGCCGCCTTCCAGAGGCTGGCTGTTATTTTCGCTTTGTGTTTCGTCCGTTCGTTTTTATTTTCGTTTTTATCTTCTCCTTTTTGGCCCGCATCTTTCGTGGAAACACTAAACATGCGTTACAGCACCGCGGCGTGCTTACGAGCGAATTTCCACTTTCCGATAAAACGAAAAAAACAAAACAGAAAAGAAAAAAAAAAAAAAACGGATCAAACCCAAACCACCGCTACGCAATTGTCGAGATTAGCTAGTCCGAGTTTTTCCTATACTGAATTACCGCCTGGGGGAAGATCGGGATAAAAACAAGATACAAAAAAACACAAACAAAAAAAAAACCTTTTTCCACTCTATCCGTTGTTTTTCGGTGGCAAATTCAAACCGGTGGGTCCCGGTCGTATAAATTCAGCCATTCGAGCGCGGCAATTCGTCGATGATGGTGTGTATAGCTCTCGCCGAAAGCAATTTGTGTGACCGCCCCGACGATTGGTAATAGGCAAGAGGAATTCAAATTGGTTTAGTTTTTCTGCGGTTGTCCGCGCGGCGACGTCGAGCGACGTCCAATTGGCCCTCGAATCGGGTCGGCTGTCGTCGTCCTTGCGGGGTTCTGGGGGGTACCGAGGGGCCCTAAAAGGGCTCGGGCGATGCGGCGATCCCATTAACTGGGCCTTGTTCCCCTTCGGGGCCCCGTGCCTGGGGAAGACTGGGGACCGCCTCCAGAGTGTGTCTCTGTGCGTATAGTGGAGGCAGGATAGGCGGCCCGGCGGGCTCCCTATATTATAAGCACCGTGGACGTGTTGTAATCTTCTCGAGACAATGGACCTGCCGGACCCGTTGCTGTAGGACGGACAAAAAGACCAGCGACCGATAATAACCACGGCACGGTACCGTCGCGGTCGCCTCGCGCGAAATACCGTGGTGGTCATTTTCGCTGAGAAGAAAAAAATTATAAATAAAAAAAATAATAATTTTTATAACCAAATGAACGATAATCAATATCATCAACACCCGCCGCCATACGTGGAGACGAATAATAAAACTCGTTTTCTTTTCCAATAATATCACCCTTCACATTCCTTCACTTGATTTTTAAACCACGAAATAATACTTCCCGGAATTATTGACCGATCAGAATTCGAATGATCTCCCAATATCAAAGATCGGCATAATTTATGCGACCGAAATGAGTACCTAGGCGCGGCTTTTATCAAACCATAAGTACATGAGACACACATTCGAAAAATTACACGTGGAATTACTGAATCTTTCTTTTAAATTGAGAGGGATATGAATGACGCATAAGATGCGCGATGAAACACGCGAGAATCGCAATTACTTCTTGGAAGCTACACGGCTAATTGGTCCATTGGGAGGAGACAGAACCATAAACTGTCGCGTGCAATCAGTGAGCCGGCCAATTCTAGTCATGGTGTAGGGTTAAGAGGTCCGTTTTGGTTTTGGTTTTGGTTTTGGTTTTGGTTTTATAAGAGTTTCCTTCGGATGGTTCATCATGCAGTATGTATATTTAATAACCATAGTTTTGAGATAGGTAGGGGTACACACTGCCAGTATATGAGTCGCATATGAGTCGACGACCGTGTACGAATTTACATTTAGAAAATATAACGAAGCACCGTGAAACAGCCATTAGTCGTTCGGAGATGACAGACGGTCCGGGACCCCCGCGGATCCTCCACCCGTCGACCGGACCCAACTCCTAGCCCCTCGAAACAAAGAGAGAACCGCGCGGGGCCTTAATGACAACGGCTCACCAACTCCAGTGGTTTTCATCGAACTGCGCCGCGATTTTTACCGCGAAAATAATTCGCGGTTATCCTCGTACCGTTTTTCGCGGTCTCCTGGCTTATGGGTAAATTTCAAGATTCTAATTTTTTGCCGGAAATGACGAGCGAAGAAATAAGGTGGGAAAACGTTTATACCTATAAACAGAATGACGAAAGAAGCCATGAATTTAGGGGAGAATTATCAAGCTATTGATAGGATTTACGCAATCTGTAGTTGAAGGTCGTCGATTGAAATGACACATCTTCGTGGAAATAGGATAGAAATCCTTTGCTCAAAACTGAATCGTCTGTGGTTACAATGGAGGCCTGTAAATTTATGCGAGCAATGTTCCGCGATCGATTCTCTAAGTCACGTTGAAACGGTAACTACCGTTACGCGACCACCTCCCACGGATCGCACGTGACCCTTATTATACCAGGGGAACAGTGGGACATCTCCGGCACGGAGGATATGCTTGCAGGTCCATTAAATTTTATTTCTCAGAATTTGTCAACTTTACCCGTGACGCAAATATCACGTGTTTTATAATTCCCTGACGTGTATAATATCCGATCCGAGAGAGAGAGACGAAATTTCATTCGGAGATCAAAAAAATCTATGTATTCTCGTCTCTTTGCGATTAGGTAGGTACGTGAATACGTACGTTTTGTGTTGTGCAATGCGGGTACCTACCAGATTCAGTTTTGTAACAAGCCAATTAGGAACATGGCCTGAGTATTCCCCTCCGAATCGTTCCAATCTTAAAGAATTTCACCGTCCATCCATCTCGGCTAGAAAATAGGCGTGTTTCTTAAATTATTATAATTATCAGAGACCGAAGCCCAAAACTGTAATTAACGCAACTGGGCTACGACATTTTGACAGATTCGTGTTCGTGGGTAATGATAAAAAAAAAAAAAAAATCTTTATGCAGATGGGTGTGTATGTTCCGTCTGCGGCGACCCTCGCCTCTATTCACACATATCTAGAATACCGACACCGCCGAATATAAACTATCTCCAATAGCCCGCGGAGATGAGATCGTTTTGGCAGCGTCTGGCTCAAACGCCCCCACCTTTTTTCTCGCTGTTCGTCCAATTCAGGTACATAACATACATAAAAAGCCTGGCGGCAAGTCTTCGCTTGTCCTTTTACCGATCAAGGCAAGCGAGTAAAGTCTAGCATTGAAACGGGGATCAAGGATATTCGGGATTAGAGATCTGCGCGGACTAAGCTCTGTCGATCGGATAAAGATTTTTTTAGAAAATCGAGTCACCTCAAGCGAGTACGCCGAAGCCTTCGCAATAAGGATAATTACCGGGCAATGATAGGCGTCGATCGATAATTAAATCAGAGAGATATTCCCGTCACGCGTTCGCGCAATTATAATTAAGGATTTATTAGCGAGCGCGCACGCCCCCTTGCCCGAAGACCACAGAAACGCCTACCCGGGTCCTAACAACTAGCAGGTAACAGGTTCCGGACCGTACCCGAAGAAGAACCCGAAGTCGAAGCCGAACCATCGCATCGGTCCCAAAGAACGTCCCAACGTCCCAAAGTCCCAAAGCTTCTCTCCCCCCCTAAGGGAGAACAAATTAAAAACTGTCCCAGTGGCCGTAAATAAAATGCGGTCGGTATCCCACCCATCTGCATGGACGGGACTTTAAGAAAGGCCTCCAGACACGCACTCGCCTATACGCCACGCTTATACCGGGTGATAATCGAGGATCATCTCGCGAACGGGGCGATAAAATTCACGCAAGTTCTTCTTTACCCTGCACCAAGTTCTTTTGTGTCTATTTGTAATCCCAGTCGCGAAAGATGCTGGAATCAGCGACAGCTATGACATCTGTTATGGGATTTGCGGTGAAATTATGGAGGCGTACTTTTTGCTTTTTTTTGTTCGCTGGGAGATTTTTGGAAGAATAGTTTCAACACCCGGTACATAGAGTCCGTCGTCAGTGTGTTATTTTTGTAGAAGGATGAGAATATGAGATACTGGGTCCTGGCGCCGCGCGGACCAAAATAATGACACGGACCAGGCCGCGGTCCCGTCAGGAGAGCTTTTAATTACAAACTGATGACCAAGCCAAACCCGAAAATAATGTTTCCGAGGGGTTGCTGGGTCCCATGGACTCGGATTTATTAGTCGCCAGCCTCTCACGTGGCAATCAACCTTCTCCGCACCATGCAACGCGCCCGCGATCCTCTCGGATCCTACTTAAACATGTCTCCGGTATAATATTCTATGGAAATCGGAGGCCGAGGAGCATGATGCAACGCAACTGACCGAGGCTTCTAGCTAATTGATAAAATTAAGTTCGCGTTTTAATTTTCGAGGAATTATTAATGAGTTCGAGTTCGCGATTTGTAGAGTTTTTGGTCGACGTGGATATCGGGAAGTTTTAACGGAGATGAAGGGGTTTATGGACGGAATATTTAACTCCACGGAACTGGCCTAACGTAACAGAAACTCAGAGCAGCTCGATCCGACCTAACCTACCTATGCCGAGTTTACAGTTTGAAATTACCCGCTGGTCGAGGCAGCCAGCAGTGCTCGGGCTCAATTTCCGATTCAACCAATTCCAACTTTGGCCGCGCGCGAGCTATGCAACGGCGCAACTTCTGGTGCAGGGTAATCTGATTCGAAATCACCATTGGTTGAATTATCGTAGCCACTGCGTGCCGTACTCAGATTGCGGCAATTACCTGGCCTGGGTAATTATTGAAGAGACGGACCCGGAGTGTTGTTTAATCTGTGATCTCAAGCTCGAAGCGCATTGCGCGGCACTGGGCGACCCCGCGGGCTTCGATTGCGTAAAAACCTCCTCGAGCGAGCTGCTGCAGCTAGTAGGAAGATTTCAGCGAGATCATTTGCGCCGGGCAACCGAAGCTGAGACCGGCAGTCGTGATTTTCACAATAACAAATTTATTGTCTTCACCATGCAGAATAATGGAACGGCTATAAGAAGTCGGTCCGAACGGTTGCGGGTACGATCGCGCCTCGTCCGAATCGCCCCGTTTCTGGTACAACACTGTCTCACAATTTACTCCGCTCTCAGATTTCTCTCTCTCGAGATTTGTACAACAACGGATGAAAATTGAGCCGGGTTTACAACTGTCGAACGCAAATATCCGCAGAGACAATGCAATTATGAAATGACGATAATTACGAGGGACGTTGTTCAACTCGGGAAAGACATTTCTAAAGACCGACTAATTCTACGTGTATGTGTTTACCGAAATAACTACGTTACTTTTCATCTTAGAATTGCAGACATCATTCGCTCTACTACCGATTTTAATTGAAATATTTCCACCTTCTTCAGCTTTCCGATTTAAAGGAACCGAAATTATTCTAATCACCCCGAAAATTTAAAAGTTGAGTCTTCACCTTCAGATCCCCGTGTTTTGAGGTCCAGAGAATTACCTCCGACCATTTTCAAAAGAACGTACATACCTTAATGTGTGTGATTAATTTTTTGTTCGACGATATCTCTATAACGAATGAACGGTTTTCGTTCTTCCTTATATCGATCGATGTGGTTTGTCCTAACTCAGAACTGATTATAGATTTCGGTTTTGATCGGTCCAGGAGTCTTCGTATTATTTCGAGCACAAAATTGAAACGAAAAAAATTTTTAATTGATAACATCTCGTGAACTGGTTAACGGATTTTCATGATTTCGGTATCAATCGATAGGATTTTCTTCAACTTAAATCTGGTCAATTTCAGAATCAATCGATTCAGTATTCTTTGTGTTAAAAACAAAAATTAACTTTCTTTTGCTTCTACCTTAAACAAACTTGCAAAAATCGAAACAGAAAATTCTAAGGCTGATCCGTCGAGGTAAGTCGACTTATCTGCTTGTCTTAAACAATTTTAACCCTCCGCATCGCCTGGACTGGCGACGACGTGTATACGTATTATGTAAATACCTGATAAAGTCAGATAATGGCTAGAGAATGACCATTTGCTATTTACGTACTATTCAAGCGTCAAGAAAAGGCGCAAGAATTGGAACAGCGTATAGAGCATGACAGTAGGTATAACCGTGCAAGAACAGTAATGTTGAAGAATGTTTTTCACTGTGATTGAAATAATTGAAATACACCTCTTCATCTCGGTGGAGAAATATATATTCCGTGCAGGGTATGGCAGTGTTACTCTCTACCGTAATTATTGTTTTACAAAATGAAGTTGTGGAGATTTAACGATAAGTTTACCAGCGCGAGCTAAATTTTATGGGAAAATGTGGCTGTCGCGTGAGTCACGTACCGTATCGTGATTTGTAAACTGAAAGAAAAAAAAGTAGATCATAGGATTAACAGCAATTCCGGTTGCAATGGTGATCCTATGGAAACAACTCGTTCCTGTTACGTTTCCCAATATACCTACTTTCCAAGTGTGAATATTTATTATTCGTGTATTACCGGATAATAATTACCACTACCTTGGTATCTCATTATACAAGTGAACCTCTTGATCGCATAAGCCACAGAAATCAATATCATCATCTTTACATAATGACGATGGATCTTCAAGTTTTACTGCAACGTTCAAATTCCTCGAAGTTTAGCTACAAACCAGGAATAATATTTTATGAGGTCTGGAGGTTTCCCGAGTACCGTACTATGCAGTTCTTTCAAGTTTGCAGATTGGAATTGCAGAGATACGTAGATATACGTGTTGTTCACCCATACGTGCGTGAGAATAGTTTCACAGATAATAAGCTGGACTGAGTAGGTGATGGGATGATGAAAAAGTGAAAAATACGTCTAGGATAAATTGGTGAAGAAGTTCTCACATAGGAGCAAGAAAGGAAAGCGAATGGTTCCTCATGACATCTAATTGCACGCGATTGGAGAGCCGGAGCAATTGCAAAAAATCTGACGTACCTGTACACGTTGGCTGTGCAATATTCCACGGCAATTAAACAACGCATAAATAAATACAAAACGGTCGTTGCAAAGCCCTGCAGCTAGACTAGGCTAGCTGGCTGGTTAGTAGTTGGAAAACGTCGCTGGCGAATGATTCTAATTGAAAGTGGCTTGCGCGTGTTGGATCGGCACACAACAACGTTATATATATACCTTAGTTATAGAAGTAACCATTGCTGCAGATTATGCAGTCGCCCGTCCAACTACTATGCTTCGAACGGGCAGATAATTAAACCAAATGTTAATTACATAATTGCACGAGTACGCGAACCACACGCTAAGCAAACCAGCCCGCAACCATCTTGCCACGAGATATAATACCACTGACTGCAAAATCCGGCAAAAAGAGAAAAACTAAAAGCCAGGAAGTAAAAAAGTGTTTATGGAACTTCCGTGACGAATTATTTACAGCTAGTCAAGATCTGGTTTGGTTTACTCCACAGTAACATCATTCAAGAACATTCCATCCAAATTTCAAAAAGTTTTGATTAACCATGCGAGCTGAACCCTGCGATGACTATCTTTTTTTTTATTTTGTATAGACTCATTCGCAGTCGATAGAATTTTTTTCAAGCCAACCAGTGATTTGAGAAATAAATTATTTCCAAGGTATACGATATAAGAGAACAACTAAAGAACAGATAGATGCCTTGAACATTTCGTGTCGCAGTATTTTCGAATCGCTGTGTCGATACTTCGGCGTAAGCACAGCCTTCGAAGCGAGTAGTTCTTTGATAATTGTCTCGAGCGGTATATTTACGAACGTAAAAATATAGACTAGAGACTCAAGTAGCTGTACAGATGCTGCGGTTGAGCGTTAACAAAAAAACAAACAATCGTCCGTTGGGCGCATAAAACTGAAGGTGCAGCAGCATCGACTCGTAGGTATTTTCTGCGCCGATATTCTTTTCCTCTCGTTCGATGAGTAGGTATAGGCAACGGGGCAACAATATATAAGTGGACAACGTGGTTTATCGTGATTCGCGGCGTGACTGCACACATATACCAGGGGTCTCCTATATTATGCCCTAGAACCATTTGCGCTTGGACGTCATTCCCGCGATCCTCGTGTGGATGAAGGAAGACAACAAAAGGAGGAAGAGAAGTAGAATACAAAATAAGGAGGAAATAAAACAAAAGACAGGGGAGGGCCGGGAGCTATGCGTGCTCCGCCCCGCCCACGCTTTCAGAGACCCAAGACTTCAACTTGTCCACCTTCTTTGCGTCGTACAGTCAACCCAAAAACTCCTCATTCTCATCTCCTTACGTATCTTATTTTTTTCAAAATTTCGTACAGGGCGCAGAGCTTCGGATGAGACGATGAAAAATTATTGCGAACGAATCGCGAGAGTAACACTTGCGGTTTTCTCAACTTGATAAATCGCGCGGTTACCGCGCAGGGACTATCAACTCTGTACAAAATTTTTATCATGAGCTTTTAACTAAAATTTTCTTGCGTCAAACTAATCGCAATGAAGTAAAACTCGAGTTGTATCCTCCTTTTGCGATGGACCGTACGAGCGATGTTGACGGCCTTAGGCGCCATCTCCGCAGGATCGCTTATCCTTCGTACCTATGTCCCTCGTTCAGGTATTACCATAGCATATGCCCGAAGCATGGAGAACGGCGCAGAGCAGTCCTGCATCCTCCCTCTCGCATACGAAGACCAAGAAAGAAGACAGTTCGGACATCGAGATAGGAATAACATTCGCTGGCACAAAAATAATTCTTTTCTTGATCCTCGAGGAGGTGAGGTGGATTTTGTGGGGGTCAGATATTATGCATGGGTGGTAAGGGGGGAGGGGGTTGGGGGGGCTATAATATACGCTGCAGAAGCGTTACAACGGTCATTGAACAAACCCCGTACGAGTCGACAAAAGCCGGACGCTGGTCCTCATCGGGTTTTGAACAAATACTAAATGTTAAACGGATCCGTCGAGGCTCCCTCTCCGTCCGTCCATCGGACCGCCACGGTGCGTGGGAGTGTTGTTGAAACATTGTTGAAACGTCGGTCGAGGAAGCTGTTCAACGAACAGCAGCACGTACATTGTATACCGGGGTTTTATTCCCGGACAAAAACCGAGTACCTATATACACTCTTGCGTTAACCACCCCTAGAAAATTTTACCACCGTTTATATAATACACGCACGCGGTGCAATTCGTAAGCGAACTGGTACCCTGCTCGCAGAATAAAAAAAAAAAAGAACAATGCTTTTGTCTTTGGACAAACGCGTTTGTAGGGTCCGGCGGTCTCGACGGGTCGCGAGTATAACTGGGGAGATTAAACGTTTCCGAGAGGTTTTCTCGTGCGGTAGATGGTATACAAGGCATACCTATACTGCTCACTTCGTATATTATAACAGTAAAGTTTTAAGGGATAGAAATAAAGGTCAGGCAATTAGAATTCTTTTTTTCCTGTTTTTTTCTTTCTTAGAGCCAGGGGTCACTCGAGAGGTCGGGTTTTTGGATGTTAAAAAGAGAGAAAAAAAAAGAAAAAACTAAAAAGAATAAGAAAACCATCAAGAAATCTATCAAAAGATGAATATATCGTAGCTATAAGTCTGCTATTCCCGCAGCTCAAACGCATCATCGCGCCTCGAGATTAATGCTAGGTTTTGATTAATAGCAGATCATATTGTCGATAGTAGAAAAACGGACGGGTCCAGAATAACCGGGAGAATCACGTGACAGAGGATGAAACAATTTATATGCGGGACCCGGCGGGAGACGTATTGTCTCTGGCTTGACCAAAGAGAGGCCGCGCGCCCCGCGATCGTCTCGTCTCATCTCGCTCCATCTCCCTGGTCAAAACGCAGACTCCTTCCTCGTCCCAGGGGTACCGGGCGCGGGACACCTTTCTAGTTCGAGCGAGGCCCAACAGGGGGCGCTATTGGCCTCAGGGTTCAATAATTATCACAGAGGGGGGGAGGGCCGTATTTTTCGTTCGAAAAGGGAGAAAGAAAAAAAAAACAACAAAAAAAACGAAGATATACCTCCTACCTCCTAAAATCTCTGACCTGATAAATATATTTTAATCTTCTAGGCTTCATTACCTCCCGCTTATACACGGACTGTTTCTCTACCACCTCGCGTTATTCATTTCACAAGCTATATTTCGCTTAATTAATTATTTTTGTTCTCCCTCCACCCTCGAGGGAAAAAAAAAATTCCCGCAGAGCAGCCGTAATCTATACCCTTATATCATGTCCTCGGATCACCTGTGGTCAGGATACAGAGACGATTGAATGCGGTGTACAAATGTTGCGCTTAGTACCAGCAGAATCACGATATCACGTATATTGAGAGGCACCAACCGTACCCGTCTCTATTCTAAGGACTGACGCGTGTCCGAGGTTTAGAAACTGGTATAAGTAATCGTGTGCGTTATGCATTATGCTGATCGTGTAGAGTGTCGGGTCTAAAGGACTCTTTCGAACGCGTTAGAAATGTTTACATTTGTCTTAACAGAGTTTGCTCTGCAGACATGGTTAAGCCGATCATGAGTACAAAGATCGTTTTATAGTCTGGTACTAGTTCTCGGAGAAATGATCATCTCTCGTTGGGGCCACTGCAAGCCTGTCGCACGTAGCGTACGTCAGGGGACAAAACAGCACAAAGCTTTCCTTGTTGATTATTCTCGGTGTAACCGATTCCATAAACTTATAATAGGACCCACAGCCTCGGACAGTTCTTCTTAGGTACTTAAAAGTTTAACGATTTGGGGCGATGAGGATGATGTGTTACTTCACAATGCCCTCGAACCGAATCGTCAAACGAGAGCCATAAGTCCGATTGCTGATCATTTTTAATTCGTTTGGTGATCGGCGAGAGCCGAGGATTAGGAAGTGGGATTATTTCGTGAATTCGAGGTGAAATAGAGACGGGTAAGAAAGTGACGAGTGCCGCGAAGTAAGAGGATCGAAGAAAGGAACTGGGGGATCTAAACGCGGTGTTATTCCTGGACGGTGATCGTCACTTCGGTTTGTTTATACTCGGTGGGACAGAAATACGAGAGTGTCGCGGCGCCGGAACGCGACGTAACGCGACGCGACGCTAACGTTTCGAAGCGGTATGGGTGGGGTGACGTCGGGTACCGTCTCGACGCGCACCATCTGCTCTAGGAAACTGCTAGCCGGTAACCGTACGGAACTATTTCTGATCCACGCGTTGTTTGATTACACGTGACGACCAGTGACAACGTCGATCAACCGGCCAGTTCCTGGAAGACTTCGTTAGGTGAGATACTGTGACGGGAGACAGAGTCACTTCTGTGAAGCCGCTAAAGAAAAAAAATTTTCACCGACCTCCCGCACTCGCTACCTACTATTACGGACATATACGTAACGCCGCGACGCGGTGCGACACGGGATGCGACGCCCAGTATGCGCATGGACCGAGTATATAGTGACCTACATATGTATACATTGAAGACGCAGAAGTTTTAAAAGAACAAATATAAAAATAAATAAAACACTGCAGTTTCGACAGTCATGCGCAAGGTTTTTTATGGACAAAGGTTTTAAGAAAGTGATCTTCAACTCGCTCAAATCCAACTGTCCGCCACACGCGATGTATAATTTGTGGTTTATAATACGGTGCGATTGTCCTTCTTGCAGAGACTAAAACCCGTATCTTTGATTTTTCTTGTTGGTTAATTCTCTGTTTGAACCGGTACGATGCATCTAATGACAGTGATAGTGGTAAAGCTTCTTTTTCTTTTCAATATCTGGATTGAAACTGAGAGAATACAAAGAGCAAAGGCAATAGCGTTGATATGTATTTGAACATCGAAGTAATATAAATTTTCACGCCTCGAAATTTATCCCCCTTTCCCAAAACGAAAGTGGAACGTAGAATTATTTTTGGCGATGACCACAAAACCGCAATATATACCTACACAACGATATAAAGTCGTCAAGTCGTGTCGAATTCGTTTCAACAACAAAAAAATTGGACAGTCAATTTTATACCACTCTTGAAAACTTTTTCCTCGTCTTTAACCGCTCCAGACTTTCAACTAAATTACCCGCCCGGGTGACACTGAGGATAATGAGAGGTTCTCCGTGGCATTCTTGCACGCAAGCCCTGAGGCTCGCCAGGCGACACTTTGGGTAATCATTGGTCAACGACGCATACGAAACGTCTCGAGTCACCGGGCACCGGCGGCCACGAAATCTTGTTCTTCATTTTATTTCATTTTTACTTGATTTAAGAAAAAAAAAAAAAACCAATGGAATAGGCATCTCGGGCACGGTGCACATAATTTAATGATGAAAATATGTTAAACTTTTCGCCTTCTTCTATAACTATAAGACGATCTAATTTTCAACTCCAGCTGCGATCGCTGATTAATAAAAAAAAAAAAAAAAAAAGAAAAAAAGAAAGAAAGAAAAAAAGGACAAGAGATTTATGAAGAATTTGAATGACCGCGCTGTAACGGGTCAACACTCTCTTACATTTCAAACGAAATCAATTTCGTCTGTGTCGTTCTTATTATTTTTTATAATCATTTTCTCATCATCGTTTGTCCCAGCTGGGCCACTATATAATATCAATTTGATTAATTTCAATATTTAATACGCGTGTCGCCCGAAACCCTTTTCACATTACCAAGACACCGTTATAGGTTAACAAAACAATTGATCGTAATAAGGCATGCGCATTTGTCTTCGCCTACTTATCCTGTCGTGGCAGCAACTGCTGCTAAAAAACGATACAAAAAAAAAGAAAAAAAAAAAAAAAAAATACCAACGTCATATTTCATGCAAACATGCCAGCCTGTCAGCACAATGTCCAAGCAAAGTTACGCGTCTACATATCCCATGGTAAAGCTCAAACATCTATCCACGTACGTTTCCTATATAAAGATCCGAATTAATTCACTGATAGGTAATTTTCTGTCAATTACATTTACTGAATGTATTTCATAGTGTTGGTCTTTGACCGAGGGATGCAGGGTGTATACTTGGTCGTAGTATTACTACGGAATGGACAGCAAGATGACTGCTCCAATCAGACGATGATAAATCGTTACGATTTGTCTTCTTGTGAATGGGAATAGGGTGAGCTTTCTTAGGCTCACCGAGGTGCACCACGGACACACATCTCTCTAATGAATCGTTAGTGTTTGTTCGAAAACAGGCATAAAGGCGTACTCCGTTCCTGGCCCGAGAGGATAATTGGTTCGATCCAATGCCACAGATGAGCTTTTCTTGGGTTCTCGATCACATACCTATATGAAATTTGTTTGTCATGAATCGCGACTGTTGTTTGTGTCTGAAAGTAAATCGCAACCACAATTAGATTCTCTGAAGAAAGTTAAATAATGCGACGATTCTCTCCGATCGGCAAGCCGGCCCGAAAGAATCGAATTTAATTTTTTATTCTTCAACCTGACTTAAGCAGACACGACAGCGTCACGGTCGTATGAACATAAAGCCCGTAGACATTAACGGGAGGAAGAAATCACCGTTTCGCACGACTGAGTTCGGAAAGATTCTTCGCCGGTGACCAGCAGCTGGATCAAAAAATATTTCTACTATTAGTTTTGGACAAAAGAAATCGTCGTTATGAAGTTCAAGCGCGGTCCCGATTAACCGTATCGCCTTAGGAGATAAAGACACGTTAGATATAACCGATATGCCGCACTGTTCCGAAATGCAAGTGGGTCTTCTTTCGTTATGCAATATTGTATCAGCAGCCTGTGACACACTTGCATTCTTATGCCGTGAACATCCGCTGTAAAGGAGTAAACGGCAGAAATGGAGAGTATAATTATATCGGATATTCCGTTTCAAAGATTTTCCTTCCTACGTCTTGGCCAGTGCGGCAAGGGTCTCATCATTTCACCATTCAAACTCGCAAGCGATAACCTTTATTTGCTTTCAAGTGTGAATCCCTCGCGCAGGGGGTTGGATAATAACGGTTCCAGTGCAGGACGCGATACACATCGGCACGGGAGGAGTTCCTTTCAAAATTTAATATCGAGGTAAAAAAAAGAAAAAAAAAAAAAAAGAAAAAACAGGTCTGTTTTGTGTCCGGGGGGAGAGCCTCCACGGAATGCCTCAACGGGATACTGCTCCAACTCCAGTACGTAACCCGCAGTACTCCGTGCCCCATGAGATGGCACGGTGGAAACGCATTGACAATATAATCGAGAAAAGGGCCATATGGAGGTTTACGTAGGTGTGGGTGTTCACCACGTGTAGGTATACCTAATTCATACGGTGCTAAGGGGTCTGTGGGTCTGTTGCGGTACCGTGAAATCCAAACAATGGCGCCTTCTATCCTCTAAGCACACGAACCACTCAACTTTCACATTTCCACACACATAGGTATACAGACGATTTTTTTTTTCTTTTTTTTTTTTCAAAGCTGTATAGCCTGTATTGTGGACAAATGATGTGCCTATAATTCAGGTATTATAATCAGAATTTATCTCCTTCTGTATTACATCGGTTTCAAATCAGAATCTGAACGGAGAGGAAAAGTGGAGAAATGTTGGCTTTGATCGAGAAGAGAACCCGGGCAAAACGATAGAGCGAAGGTCTTCCAGTGAAGCAGCATTTTCCTCTTCTTTTTTCATTTTTTTTGTTTTTTTGAAAGCTTGGGTATTTCGTGCGATACTCGACCGTCGGAGTATACCTAATGATGGAACCGGCAAACGGACCGCGTGCCGAAAATCCAATCAATATAAATTAGGAATACGATGACGGTGCGCGTTTTCGCGGACACTGCAGTTCACCGTCGAGAAAAATAATGACAGTCGCAATTATCGGCTCGTTGTGTGACGTTCGATCATTAGAGGTGCTCGCGGGACCGGTCATTGTGCGGTTGGAAACAATGCCGCACAACCCTGGGTGTTAGAATAATACAAATAACCTCGCAGAAGTAGGTACTGTTTAGTTGTTAATTTCCTTTGAGCTCCTATTCAACCACCTTTCAGGGACGAAACCTGGGGCGGAGCCCGTCACACCTCTGCAAGAGGGACGCAATTTTTCGCTGCCCGCCTGACAGTCATCTCCCCATATTGTTTCTTTCCCTCTCTTATTTTTTCCTCTTCTTCTTCTTCTTCTTCTTCTTCTTCTTCTTCTTTTTCTTCTACATCTTTCTCTTATTCTTCTTTCTGCACGAAAGCCGCGCGTCATTATTGGCTCCGGAGAAGAAAAGGTGTTTTCATAAATGAGGTGAAACGTGACGAGAAAACTTCAAGCCGAAACCAGTAGACGCGAACCGTGCACAATTTTACGCATCTTTGCGGTCCACTTCGACTTTGCGATTCTCAAACTAGGTCGCATTTTCGTCTTGTTATATATATTTATTTTATTCTATTTTTATCGGGACAAGTTGAGCTGTTCAAATTTTGTAAACGTATGATACCTATACTTGATTCAGAAGCAATGTGTACCGAAACCCGCGCACTTCTACAGGTGGACTTGATTTTGGGAAAAACCACATGATAAAAAGTGAAGAGAAAAAAAGTGGTAAAAACAGCCCATCGAATGTTTCGCTTTTGATGGGAAGTCGAGGAGTTTGGTATATATAACCAAAACTAACGACGCGTTTAATCGACGTAATTGCCGTGAATGCCACAAAACGAATTCTGGCTGAGAAATCGTTACTATCGTTTGACACCCAGAGAACGAACGAACGAATTCAAATAAACCGGAGCAAATAAACAGAGGTGAATATCTGTCGATACAGAGCTGCGGAGGCCGTCGACCATGGCAAATGGAAACGACTGCCAGTCTCCCTCCTGTACGTCTATCGGAGAGAGATATTTCTTTCGTAACCAAATACGAACCTGAAACTATACGGAGGTCCACGTTTTGTCCTGTCAGTCATGGGAAAAGTACGTAATCCATGAGAAAAAGTTCGCGAAAATTCCTGGGACGCAAAAGACCGCGCGGTGTTCAAACGACAAAAGACAAGGGTCTCTGTCGCTACCCTCCCAGCTCCTACCTCATGCCTTCTGGCTCCTGGCTCCCGGTTGCCTCCTGCAGGAAGGATGATACAAAATATTAATATTGCGTCCCTCATAACTCACGGGCGGGTGAACGCGTTACGCACGCTCGAAGGAATCTCCCGAGGGACTCCGGGGATAAGCAGGATGCGAATGTCTTTGTGCTTTTAAAGGCTCAAGGACCTCTCCGACGTCCATTGTGGCCGAATTACAACAAACGTGTGTTTAGAAACAGCCCGGTGCTGCACTGCGTGAAGAATTGGGAAAAACTTCTCTATTATCCCGAAGACATAACTCGTCAAAAATATTGTGATTGGTAGGTCCATTCACTACCGGCTACCTGGCGAATCTTCAATAACCATATTATACTTCCAACCAAATTTCATAAACTTTTCACCCACAATGGATACCGATCTAAATCCATCGAGTTTACTTATTGGGGTGTTCGAGAAACGTCCGGAAATCTTTCAGGCAAACCGAACTACCAGACTCAAGCCTCTACCCTTGTGCACATATTTTCAAATCCGTTACAAAATGATAACTACGGGGGGATTATTATTCGCATAGCGATGCATTTCTTGGAAATTTTCTAGAGGATTTTTTTTTTTTTTCTCTCTGAAATATGCTCTCGTTTCGAAAGATCAAGAATAAAATAAACACCACTGCGCTCCTCTTCCGAGTAGGGATATATGTATAATATATAATCGCGTAAGAGAAAGTTGGCCTGTTGCAAGGGCTTTGGACCACCGGACGTACAGACAGACGTACAGACCAGACTAACCCGCCGGGATTCGACCTTAACTTGCTCGATTTAGGGTCGCTGTGATGATGTTACAAATTTAATCATCTGCATACTTCGCGATTACACAGACCGACGATCACAGAGGTCGTCGCCGGGGCGCCCTACGGCGCTATAGAACCACAGTGTCCGTTGGGCGCTCGTTAGGGTGCAGGCCATCGTCTGTACCGGACGTCGCGATCCTCTAACTCGGTGCACGCAGACCCCCGTGGCTTGAGCGGCAGCGTGTCACTCGAAATTTACCCAAAATTGGACGAAATTTGACAGATTTCAGACGTGCGGCGCACCGGGCACGTCAAGCTCTTGCTTTCCCATTTGGTAGATGAAAATTTAACACAATTTTCAACCAGCTTTAGTATATACACTGCATGTTAGGATTCTTCGCGAGAGCTATCAGCTATGACGCATCCTGCCTTCTGGCTGGTGGAAACGCGCTTCAAAGCATACAGTGACACGTGACCGTGTAAGGGGCTAGACAAACTCACCCTTGACATTCGATCATAGATTTTGATACAATAACCTTGAGCCTTGGGCCTTTTGATTCGTTCCTGGTTCTGGCAAACCCTTAATCTCTGATCACGATCAACACAGGGATTCCGGTGTAATTGGTTTTTACGAAATGGTAAGCAGGGCATCTGCAGGCACCCTAGCGCGTCTGTATTGTATGTGTATCAGCGTATATTTGTTTTCCATTCCAGCGCATCGCCGCAATCCGTCAGATCAAAGCTTTCCGAGAATTAATTAGGGTACAGTATCGGTGCTTCTTCACGGTCAACGTAAATACCTACTTCCATGTCTCGCTACATCACGCGAATATCGCTGTTCGCGTTTCACGGTTATTTTTTGTCTCAGCTGATTTCGTCGGGAGGAGGAGAAGTATTTCAAATCGGCGAAAAAAAATATACACAACCAATACCTTACCCGGCTCGGATAAGCTGCGATATCGCGTTTATACCCTCGAGCATTTAACCTGGTAGATTCCTTGCGTTTCCTCCCTACTCCTCCGTCGCCCTACTTGCCTCCTTTATTAGCCTCGCCCTAGGGGAATAAGGGTGACTTTTTTATTTCCCTCGGCTTGACATCCACTGATCTCCAGCATCCGAGTTCCACTTGTTGCGTCTCGACGTACCTAATCGTTCCCCAACTCCGTTGACGTTTTATTCTCACCCCTGAATAAAAAAAAAGAAAAAAAAAAACTACCAGTCGAGACATTTTTCCCCAATCGTGAACATCTCTCCCTCTAATATATAGACGGCGTCCCATTCCCCGCTGATATCGAACAAAGATTTACAATGCTCTTTCACTCAGTCTCTTTCGTATATCTCTTCAGTCCAGATTGAAGATATACTTTCACAACCGTATATTAATTGTTCCCTTTAATCGTTTACGATTCATTGCTTCAGGCTGGAGGAATTTGTCGCTTAAATTAGCGGTTCTTCGGCGAAATCATGTAATGAGATATTCTTACGAGGGGTAAGACGCACGATCCATTTATAACCATGAGAGTAGAAAGAAAAAGACAGAGAGAGAGAGAGAGAAATTCATAAATTCGGAGGCGATTATTGGGTGGAAAAATTGTTCAGTTTGAGAGCCACTGTTTCCGACCACAAAACCACAGTCCGATATAATGAGATTTAAATTACTGTGAGACTGTGACACACTATCTTTTTCATCTTTTTATTACTTGTTATGTCTGCTTCTATTATTTCACCGCGTGCCAATTTCGAATGGAAATTTACAATTCCGAATATCTCGACGTCTTCTGTACGTATATCCGCTAATCGATTATTATATTGGGTACCGGGAATTTTGTTTCTTTTTTTCGTTCATTTTTTGTCAACGTTTCACTGTCTCCTTTCCTTGAGATTACTTCGAATCTATAGAACCTTCCTTACCTCCGAAATATTTAAAATAATTATACACTCGGGTACATAAATATCGAAAAACTTTTCCTTATCGGCGAATTATGGTTGCAATGAATCAGTAGTATCATACTTATTATTTTGGCGTGGATGAGAACGGCAATAAAAAGATTCGAGTAATTGAAAATGAATAAAATAGCAGCAGATATTTTTCCCGTTTTAGAGTTTAACTGGATAAACCGTTCGTCAGTTAGTAACAACCGGTAGTTAGATACTTTGCTAAGACACTTGAGCGAGAAACGGTCACAAGACGTTAAAACTCGATTTTTCACTCTGGCCCTTGGCGGGATTCTTTTAGTTCGTCATTATCCATGGAGTATACCTACAGAAACAGAAAAAATGACACGTTATAACCACGTGTCACTGACCGGATTTTTTTTTTTTTTTTATATCGCCAAGAAGTTTTTGTCAATCAATTAAGGGCCTCTGGTGCAATTTAGAACGCATTAAGAGGCCACTCAGCATTCTCAGCATTCCTTTGGCCGTCCTTTGGTCCTCAGTTGCGGCAGGACCTCGCCTCGAGCCCTCGCGCAGGACCTGTCATTAACGAAATCTATATTTAATGCCAATGCGGCACCACTTTTAATCCCGGCATTATCAGATTATCACATTTTAGAATAAGAACGGTCTCGTCCACCGTCTCCTTGCACTATCCACCTCCTCGGGGGGAATGAAGATCCGATCGCGGTTATACCTCTAACGTCCCTTTACCGCATCGCGAAAGATTTTCTCGTAAGATCTCGTATACCCACTCCGCTAAAATCTTTTTTTCTGCGATATATCAGGATCGGCTATCTACCGCCAAGGAGCTTCGGCCTCGTCTATTATACGGCCAATATTTATCCGGTTGATGTAGATGTTCTCACTTTTGCGAATCTTTTCATCTTTCGTTAATCAACCGCTGCAGCAGTCGTTGATCTTAAAATTCCTTAAGGTCACTTATAGTCCGCATCTTTTATTGTACTTGAAAGTACCTATATTAACGTTATTTAAATAACTATAACGTCAACGTTGTCACGCGTGTTAATATTTCAATGCAACAACCGTTTGATATTAAGGTATGTATTATAGCCAGTCGACCGACCGAATCTTGAACCACTCTCACGGTACCAGTACTACGTCACAAGACGTGCGCGACGAAACCCATGTCACGGCACTCCGAGTTTATTTAAGCTAATTACGGTCAACCTCCGTCACCCGAAAAAGTTAACACTGTCCCAACGATATAAAAAAAAAAAAAAAAAAAAAAGAAGAAGAAGGAGAAGAATAAAAAGTCAAGGCTAAATTCGACTGTCACGATCACATGTGTCGCAGTGCATTACGCGGGAGAAAAAAAGTGGCCAAATTTTTTTGATATGAATTGCATATGCGAACGGAGTCGTAAACAATCGTTCATTTTGCACTATACTAGGAGATTAAATACTCCATGATCGGACTACGGTCAGGTACATACATACAACGAAAAAAAAAAAAAAAAACACGCCCGTGCCCAAGTGATTGTCCCTAAAATCTCGTAAGGCTAAGAAGTCAAGTGCCTGTGTAGATACAGATCGATTATATCGGTTGATCTGGTATACAGCAATGGGCCAGACCACGTCTCTTCACGAGGTATAAAAGCCTACTTGTCTCTGACAATGCGCAGACCACAAAAGGCGACAACGGCGACAAAAGCGTGTCCCTGTCATTCTAAACCGCTCAACTAATCCTGTTACGGTTTACGGAGTTGCGAAGCAGTCTCTACGTCACCGACAATGTCAATCCACAACACAATCCTAACACTCTATTTCTCTCTTTCTCATTCGTTCTTATTCAACGGAGACCCTCGACAGTCAAGTGCCCCGAAAATGTCACGGTGTGTCACCTGTTCAGGTATAAACACGATTTCCAGATTTAGGGATCTCTCCCTACTCGGACAGGCGACTTATGTAATAACCGGTGTCATTGTGGATCACCGTTGTCCCTTAACCGCAAGGACATCGTTTCCCCTTGTAGCTGTTGCATCGCAGCGGGTATCCGCGGTCCCTTTTTTACATCTACAGACTAAATCGTGTAGTTATACTTATATATATACATACCCTGAACCATATAGCTATAGATTACAGTTACAGTATAGATACAGAGTATCTTATAGGTATGTAAAAGTTGTCTAGATTATTTGAATGACAACCGTTCCCTGCAGATATAAATGTGACATAACGTATACAGTCTGGGACAGCTGTACGTATAATGGATCTCTACTCGTATCCTTGTATCTGTTAAGTTTATTAGTTATGCTAATTTCACGATGCGCCTAGAGGCAATGAAATCATTAACATTGGTGAGCCTCGAGTGATGTACGAGTTCCGAGTGTCACTTTAATTTATTTAAAAACAAATCGATATATATGTACGAAGAATAAAAAGAGAAAGAAGAAACATAGATATAGGTATATGAATAATAAATAAATAATTAATTCATACATTGATTAGGAAATATATATAGGTAAAAATATATATGTATATGAATCTAGTCGCTTCCGGATGTGACAATCGTATATACCTAATAAGATTAACATCTACGATGGTAAAAAAAAAAAAAAAAAAAAATCAAAAGCACGTATGATAATTTCCATTCCCACGCAATTGATCGCATACACCGCGGTTGTGTTTACATCCCATTAGTCTGCGATTTAAACTGTCTTGATTGTACCTAATTAAATAGGTTTTTTTATACCTATATCTGGATAAGTGTATATATACAAATATATGTATTTATAGTATATATATGTTTTTATTTCTGGTTTCAGGTAAGTTGAGACAAGTATATAATACACAGCCCTCGATCGATAGCTATGGAAGAGTCATCTGTCCCGTAAGTGGTAATTTTAAAGGTTGTACATCAAATTTCAGTACCGGTAAGTCCCATATAACCATGCGTTGCGTAATAAATGTTTGTATGGGTAAAATATTTAATAGTCAGAAAGAGAAGAGAGAAAGAAAAAAGAAAAAAAACTACAAAAAGGATAACGCCTACGGAATTGAAATGACCAAGTTAAATTTTAATTAACCGAACACAAAAATGTCTCGTTAATTATTTATACCCCTATAATCGATTGGCTTTTTGAGAACGCTGAAAAATCTTAACCTCGTACACACACACGAATTTAGGTATACTGCACACGCTGGATATACGCTGGTTGAATTATTATTCTTAGTTTTATGTAGTTGAGCAATCGCAAAATTTCGTCACCCAAGAAAGCTTAAAGTAAGACATTGTCCGCGGTATCGGTTCTGCAGTGAAATATATAGATATATATATATAAATACAATATATATTACATACATATAGGCATATACATATGCATAACGTATAACGAAACAATCAAGAACCGTTTGTCCGCAATATCAGTCGTAAATAAGTCGCGGATAAATGGATAGGTCAGCGCGATATAAACGCCGTAAGAGAGAAACGTTGGTGTATATGAAGCTAATAAATAATTCGATCTCGGTAAACCGGTCGAGCCAACCGACACCACTGGTCGTTTAATTTATGCGTATGTAGCTACAATCCGAAGAAATTTTGACACTAAATGTCGCGAGTCACGACTCGATCACTTAGGGTACGTATATACGTATATAGGTAGTTGCGAGTGTAAACGCCCACCGAACCGAAGTGTAGGTATAGACGGAGCTTTTGCCTTGCCTTGTGCCAGAAAATCTTGTGGGCGGGTAATTAGCAGTTTACTAATGCATCGCCCTTTTGTCTCCTGTCCCGTTTTATCTCTGATCTACCAACGCGCGCCGCACCATGCCGCGCTGTGGGCTCAATCGTCAGGTCAGCGAAGACCACTATGTATACACCGGAGATAAGATAGAAAATGGAGATAAAAAAATACGGGGATAAAAACGGTCCGAGAAAGGTTCCGTGGATCAGACATGACCGTATTGTGGTCCGAGGTCTCGTCTACAGACGAGAAGAAACCATAACGATACAGGCATGTGGTAGTTAGGTACACGTGGTAACGAATTTAGCATCGTATAGGTATGTAGGTATGTCCGTTTATTCAACACGGTATTACCGTGATCGTTGATAATCGCATACGTTCACGGAGATGACATTAGCAGGATCCCCGAGGCTCGTCTTAATCTCATTACCTTGGCACTATAACGCGATCTCAGAGTGTAGACTGCTGCTGCAGCCGGGAATCGACGCACCATCCTATATCGTCCGGGAAGAGGTGGAAACTGAGAAATTGAGCCAGGCCTGAGGCCCGTCCCGGTCTCACGACCCGATTAACCACGAAGCCGACGAATATGTAAATTAAGTAAACGTATTCTCTATTGCCAGGGAATGAAGTTAGATATCGAAACCTCGCGGTTTGATTTCATATTCTTGGAATGATCGAAAAATGGGGAGATTTTTATTCCCATTCTTCTGGAAATAAGTGAAAACGACTGACAATCATAGCCGAGCTCTTTCTTTACCCTCGGTGACATCCGAGCTCTTCGGTTAAGACTGAAAACGAATAACGATCACGGACAGAGTGGAGAAGAGCTGCAACGTCATCCCGGCTGTCGGTCGCTTGGGCGGCTCTGGCTCCTCTGCAGGATGCTGGATGGATGTTGTATTAGCATTACAAAGAGACCATGGGACTCCTTCTACGCGCTTCTGCTTATACATCGAAGGGCTGATGTTGCGGCTGCTGGTGATGCTGATGCTGCTGCTGCTGCCTCTTCTCTCAATTCAAATGCAGTGGGCGTGTGCTATATGCTAATATTTCCATCCACCGGCGTTAATGCACTATCAAACAAAAGGTCTTCGGCTGCACTTGAGGAAAGCTGCAATGACTTATCTATTTTCAATGTGAACCGCACTGATCTGTGTCACTTGTGGAGTAATGAGAAAAACACGAAAGTAGGTATCGAAGCTGGAGGATGAGGGGGCTCGAGGTTCGTGCAGGTGAATGTTTTCAGGGTTTTTAGTACTACCACGACAACATTCTCCCGGCAGGTCTTACATAAACCCATTGACAGGTCGTAAAGGCAATCGTAAACGGGCACTCGAGGGATCTTATGGGTCCCTGCGCCACCATAAAATGACAATCCCAGTGAGTTCTTTCTGTCGCGTTTATTTGCGTTCCTCTATCTGTTTCCTTTTAGTGCCTTAAGGTTTCGTATTGCGGAAGCTGAGGAATTCTTTCTCGACAAATATATCTGCTCAACACTGCACCCGGGCATAATTCACCACAGGGTCCTACGCGCAGCATTTTTACAACCTGGACGTGCACGTCTTCGGTCTACTGAATTCCAAGGCTCCATGTAATTTGCTCCATCATTCATTATACCATCTCACCGCATTAAAAATGGGCATCGTTATGATAGTTGGACAAACCAAAATTACCGGGCTTCAAGAGTCATGAAATGAAAAGCCAAGTCATGTGCATCCAGTGGTGAAGTGTCAACCGAGACGGAGCGACGATCCTCTTATAAAAACACTACGCTCTGTCACTTGGTTGTAAAAGCACAGTAGGCAACCCTAATGGTGGGTGGCAGTCTCCACACGCGCACATATATACGAAAACGGCGTTGTTTACACGTATTTACACACGTGTAAACGTGTAAACGTGTGCTATATATATACGACACACCGCGAGCGACGCGACGGTTCGCGTCGAGTTGCGTTACGTCGGAGCACTCTGGTGTGAACTCTGGGTCCGCTTCACTGTCTGTCACTAAATTATTCATCCCCGCGTGTCGCGCGCGCTAACGCTCTAACGTAAACGCAAACGCGAAGCGCGAAGCGCCCCGGAACATGAAACGACGCCCTAACAATGCCATGGTGTTCCACGCTTACTCGGGCACGCACAATGGCCCGTCGCACTGGCCTGTCAAACTGCCGTCAAACCTGCCGTCGACTGTCAACTGTCAACCGTCATCCGTTGTTGCGGAGAATGAGGTTTTAAAGTGTAAGTAGGCGACGCGTGCAACCTACCGTGACCACAACCTGCAAAGGAGAACGGTTCGGTTTCGGTAGAAAGTACTTTGTCGCCTTATTGGCTATATGAGGTGCACTTGCTGTCCATTATAGTGAATGTACTTTCCAGATCGACGAAGATTAGCTTTGAAAGTTGAATAAAGTCAAATGCCATCAGAATTAATTCTGCGATTAGGAAACGTTTTAAAATCGTTGCAGTGCAATACGAATTTTATTGAGCAAATCATTACTGTGTGTCAAAGTTTAGCAACCCGTGGTGAATGGTATTAATATTAATTCTGGTGTCCACAGTGACACGATTAAAAGCTAAATTCATTCGGAATGTACTTTACGACGTTAAAGTATCATACATATGTATGTACGTATTTTCAAAATTCTAATAACAATTATACGTCTAAAATACTCATTTTCGAGAATGGTCATTGGCCGGTTATACGAGGTACCTATATACCTATCCGTGCGTCACCGTTGTGTCCTTAGAGGATCAGGCAGCACCCCGTAGCTATTCCATAATCGGTTCGTTTTTACGAGAAAAATATTTACAGTCGTATTTGATTTTTAGTACCGTCGTTAAAATTCTGGAAATGCCATAAAAGTGAAGAACTGAGCACAGAGCGACAGAGGGACACTATATACCACTTCTCTATATACGCCGTATCTCGAAGTTTCAAAAAGCCCACAAGATCCCCCCTTAGCTAAGGTGGAGATGGTGCAAGGCCGTTGAGTTTATGGGGGCACAAACTCGGGATGACAAAGACCGCGGCGGTTCGGCAGCATCCCTTTTATTTTTAACCGGGAGGATCGAGGAACGGGATTTCTTCCGCACCGATTTTTT
Organism: Macrophya alboannulata; assembly: GCA_949628255.1. Lineage (NCBI taxonomy): Eukaryota > Metazoa > Arthropoda > Insecta > Hymenoptera > Tenthredinidae > Macrophya > Macrophya alboannulata. The sequence continues at coordinate 14,303,532 of OX451209.1, forward strand.
TTTTTCGTTTTTTTTTTTCTTGTCAGATGTTTTGCTGCGAATATTGCCCCTTTTATACTACAGGCATTACCCTCGGCGGCACGCTTTGATTGACAACGTCATCTTCCAAAAGTCTCGCTTCAAAGAAAACAGCTACCAATAGCAATGGCCCCTCATTCCTGAAATCCTTAAATCTGATAGAAATTCTCTCCTTCTATACGGTAGCAATTTCCAGCTGTGACATCCTTGCAAATTTTCTTTACACCTGGGTAACATATTACGCTATTCCAAATTTTATCCAATTATCTAAGGCAACTTTTACCATTTACTACGGTACAAGAAAAATGTTAGTTCGAAAATTGCCGAGTCGTTATAAATTGGGGTAAAAATTTCCTTTGCAATTGTATAAAACTGGTGTTAATCTCGACTGTGGCATTTTAGGATGCGATAGTAAATATCGATACAATTAGATAAAGCGATTTGTACCTATAACTTCAATATTTTGCACGCGTTGAGAGACCTACGAAACAGTGCAGCTGAGGGCCAGGAGGAGAGAACCTGAATTGAGTTTAGCCATATAGCCATCGAATAAAGTCACCGAAGCCTTTCACAAATCGCTCACGTCTTTAATTAGCCGTGAAGGCCACTAATCATCCGCCGGTATAGGGTACTTGGAATTCATTCGCCGGTGCAATTTCGAACAATCTACTTGTCAAAAAGTTTTTGTCTCGACTTTATGGCAAGGCCACAATTATATATCTCATCGATTCGTCGTCGTCGTCGTCGTCGTCGTCGTCGTCGTCGTTGTTTTACTTTGTTTTCGTTGTCCCAACTTAAATTTCATTATACATATATAACATCTAGATGTTCCGTGGGCTTTTGAAATCGAATGAATCAAACGAGACAATAATGTTACTCCCCAACGCGATACGTCACAATCTATTTTATCCTCCGTATATCCTTGACCAGTATATTGTCGCCACGGTATCTGCTTCAACAACATCTGAGGTATTATTTCCTTCACTAAATCAAAATAATAAATACAAAAAAAAAAAAAACCATCATGAATAATGATATGTTGTCAAAAAAGCCGTGATAATCAATTTGTTAACTACTCTTTCAAAACTCACCAAAACAAACATACTCCATGAATTTTTTTTTTCTTTTATTTTCTTTTTCTTCTTCTTACGACGAATAATTACTGCGATACGGTGTGACGAAATTTCTCATGAACCGTACGTCTGATCCTAGAATCTTCCCGCTGTATAAGTCGGCGACGTATATACAATTCCTCGATTATTATTATTATTATTATTATTTATTTTGTTTTTACGGACATAAATATTTGCGACATCATCGCCTCGACGATGACCCACTCGAATACGTTACGTGTGGATCGGGCATACGGCAAGAAAAATTAGTTTTTAAACTCGCGTGCAGTCGCATGTTTTTCACAAGCTTGAGCCTCGCCACCTTTCGTGACACGACATGGCATAGGCAGTCCGTCCTTCTGCGAACCTTAGCTCTTGGTATTCGTCATTTAGCTCTCACTCTACATAGGTTAATGTTACATACATATAGGAAGAAAAAAAAACATTGAAAAAAAAAAAATAATGAAAAAACTTACGTGTCTGTGTCGTCGATGTTCTTGAACGTATAGCTGGAGTGTATCGGTACTTGGACCGTGGCTCGTGACTAGAGACTTTATTTTTACGACTCGTGCGTCATCACGGACGATTATCAACGAGGAACGGAGTCTCGTAGCTCTAGTCGTAATCTACTACGGTCTTGCAAGAAGTCCGGTATCAGAGATCTCGCCTGGCGATTCTCGCAACTAATGTATATTGTACAACTGTATATGTATACATATACGTATACCTATACGTATAATAGACACGTCTAAGTATCAGGACGGAAGAAAAATTACAAAATGTATAGACGCTCCTTTCGATTCCTGGAACCTAAACGGTTCAAGGTTCCTCCTAAAATTGCACGTTTATTCGTATCAATTACTAATCGCGCAATAGTATCTTGACGATCCTTAATTACCGTGGAAGGGCATCAGCTTGACGGTTCGTTCCGGATCTTTTCTCCCGGCAGGTGCTGAGCCTTGCACATGTTTATTGTTCGCCTATTACCGCTCTATATTTAAGGCGAGTTTACGGGTACAGTCGAATTCTTCGCGAGGTTCGTCAAACTTTCAAAGAAATATTTTTATTTATTTATTTATTTGATTTTTACAATTTTTGTATCAAGTACGAGCAGAGATTTATACGCGTCGCCTCAATGAGTCACAAATTTTGAAACTCGTTCTCGCATATTGTCCTCGCCGGGATATTCTGTGACAAGGCGTGACACCTGTCAAAAAATTTTTTAGTACCGTTGAAGGAAAAAAAAATAAATAAATAAATGAATAAGAATCTCTGGGTTACACGTCGGTAAATTCGTTCCTCGGTTCGATCGTACAATTCAACGACTCGATAACTAAACCCAATTCATCGAGCCAGCTCGTACTACAAAAATACGTACCTCAACGTTTGTCCATGTCCACGCGTCTCGCGTGAGATATACCTAAAACCCGCCACCTTTTATAACGATCAAATTAAAACGTGTGAATTTTGGCCGAGTACTGTTATTCGTAATTATTGTATTAAATCAGATCCCATTGTGGCACGGTGTAATTGAGACGGTTCTCAGCCTTCGTGCGTGAATATTATGCCTGCAGTAAAACCTTACGAAGATAAATGTAACAAACACGAGTACCATAAGATACTGCAGAAGTTAAAAATAATCGCATCTATAGACTCGAGTAGCGAATTATTAACAATACTGTTTGTTCAGCATTTTTTTCTCTTTTTTTTTTTTTTCTTCTTTTATCGCTGTCGCACATGTCTCGCTTACGACAGCCTCCGCTTGATCAGCGTCTTTCGATCAATGATGAAAACAAATTGTTGTTCTCGGTATTTTATAACAAGAATAATAAAAAGTCATAATTTTCGACTGCAACTGGATTAAAACGATATTTCAACGGTTGACAATCAAAACATGTTTGCGCGGAAAACCCGGTCGTCCTTCTACTTAGATGACCAAACACTCGATTTATAGCGTCCGAAAGAAATTTGCGACCGAGACGAAGTCACCTTTCGATGCGATCGGAAAAAAATATCATCTCGTCATCGACGATAATAGAAATGAAATTTTTTTTTTTTTTCATTTTCCTCAGATAATCCCTAAAAACTCGTATATGGAAGGAATTGATCGCAACATACCGTTTCCACCTGCAGGGATGCGCAGATTATACAGTGCGACAAGACCCTCTGTGTTTTCCCGTTTGCCTAGGGCGCTTAAGCGGTGTTAACCGTAATAAGCTGTTTTGGCTTACAATTAGCCGTGTGTCGAATGGCCCGTGTGCAACGGTCGGTGCAGGCTAATTATTTGTGTAGGTAGGTAATCTACATTTACACTGTATTATTCTACCAATGAGGTGGGTATACTAATTGTAGCAGCATAGGGTGCAGGACACCAAAGTGACATTTAACTAATTAATAATTAATGCGTCTCGCATCGCGGTCGGTTTATTATAGGCGTATATAATATATTTGCATATATGATAAACTTCGTCACCTCGATTCCCCGCGGACCCCACTTCCGGCTCGTTCTTCGTGACAACGCTAAATTCTCACCTAAAACTCGTTTAAAGTCGAAATCGAGTTTTGCTCGACGAGTAGCGGTGCCGTTCCGATCCTCGATTACATCTCCGCATTCAAAGTTTTATATTCGATAAGACTGCACCTATACACGGTGTCCAAAATTGACCAAATGTCCAAAATGAAAGGTGTCATAGAGGAGATCGAACCGAGTAAATTGTCCCGAAGAACATGGGGTCTGCGAAGTCGCGTTCGCGAGATATCACGAGTTAGAAAAAAGTATCGCTTTGCGCCGCGTCGCGGCGGCGCAAAGCGATACTTTTTTCTAACTCGTGATATCTCGCGAACGCGACTTCGCAGACCCCATGTTCTTCGGGACAATTTACTCGGTTCGATCTCCTCTAGGACACCCTTCATTTTGGATATTTATTTCTGGGACACCCCGTATATGTGTGTCCATTATACGCCTGTAAAATACTCATACACATCGATTCTTGCACAGACAGACGCTTATAACGCAGAAAAAGGTCGGTCGTCTGCGGTCTGCGCTGTCACTTTGTCACTGGGACCAACACACGCGGTTCCAAGTGAAAAATGAGATTATATTTCCTAGTCCAGCGAGCAGCAGCCCCCCCTTCTCCTTCCCGCGTTACCACCGAATTTACGATTCACCCTCGAAACCGAAGTTACCAACGCGCATTACTCGAATCCACTTAGGACCCCCAGCGCGGCTGGTGCAGACTCTGCGGTATAAGGATCTCTTTTTTTTTCGTTTTTATCTCGGTATTTTTTCACGCGGTTGAATATAGGCGTAAAACTTTACGATTGAAATTTTGTCGCCGTTGTAAATTTGTCTGACAAATGGAATTTTTCATATTAAACGCGGATAGGTATATATCGCGGAAATCTCACCGCAACATATATCACAGATCAAAAGGACTCCTTTTATTTTCCGTGTCCCACAATGTTAATTTTCCAACCGATTTCAACTCTCGACTGCCACTGACAGCTCAACAGCAATCCCGCAAGTCGGGGTCGGTTACACCAGCCTTTATAATATCCGATAATGAATCTGTACCGGTATATACCTTCAGGTATATGCTATGTGTATTTTAAACCATACGTACAAACGAAACTGCGGCTCCCTCGCAAATTTTACTTCCTTTATTTAAACCCATTAATGGTCTTCTCGGACCCAAATTATTGTCTTTTCGTTACGTCTTAGCAGTATTTCTCATTTGCCTTGAATTCTGAATGATTGGAGAGCGAAATATCTGAAATAATTTCGTTGCATTAGATGCTTTTACTTAGACTGCGTCTTGTCACGTGATTTAGGATTCTAAAATTTTGGTTGATTATCATTTGAGAAAGTTACGCTGTTAATTGCGTACATGCAAAGAAGAAAAAAAAAGGAAAAAATTTGCCAAGGGGAATCTTTCCGGATCCTGTGAGTGGCCCTCGCGAATATTTTCATGATTCCTTTCGGCACTAATTAAGTATACCATGAGTATCCTTACGAGTTCATGTATCGTATAAGTGGTCTGTTCCGCAACTCGAAATGAAAAGATCCCTTGCGTTTTGAGGATCGAGTTTGGCTACCCTCGCAGCGTCATTTACCTACTTGGCTGAGTCCTGAAGCCGCGAGGAGCTGTTCTTCTTCTACTCTTTCTTCTGCTTGTATTAATTTTTATTTTTTTATTTTTTTTTTTCATTACTGTTTTCTTGCGGTGGATTTTTTTCAGAAGTCTGCAACGCAGCGCTGGCAACAAAGAATAAAATCCTTTATCGAAGTTATACGCGAAATGTGGAACAATGGTGCTGCAGGCGAGAGACAAAAATAAATGTATATTTAACGACGTAAAAATTTCGGCAAAATGTAATCGTCAATTTCACCGGATGTCACGTAACGAGACTGCAGCCAATTATAACCGGTGCAATTCGCCGAGGTTGTCGCCCTGTGATTTACTGATTTTATCGAGACTGCATAATAAGAGCCATCCGCTTGTACGGTGCCAAAAAACACTCCGAAACCCGAAAGACAACCTTTCTCTGCTCCGACAATCAAGTAGTGTCATAAAATCGCGTTCAGGTTAAGAAAAAATAACGCGAAAATCTCGTTCGGCCCACATTACCTAAAAAACTTTATGATTTAGGAATCTGCGGGGGCGAATTATTAATTCCGTCGTCGAAATGATTCAGCGGGAATTTCGTAAATTGGTATTGGAAAATTTTCTACAGAGTCGAATTTTGTCGGACCCAATGAACTTTTGACAAAAATATGTTTGTCCAGCGGATATAACAGGTAAATATATGTATATAGGTATATATGAACTAATTGAATACCTGAATTGATTTGGATATTTCGAAATATTTTTACGTAAGTATACAATGTCGTTCATGGTCATTTGAAACGATCTTTTACAAGCTTGACAACTATAAATACTGTTGAATAATTCACAATGGGACAACAAGAAACGAACAGATGAAAGAAAAAGAAACCGTTATACGATTTCCATCTTTTGATTAATTTCACACTCAGCCGAATCACGATGCCTGTGTTGTTGCATCGAAGAGTAAACACGTGGTCACTATCGAATATAGAATGACCGCGTATTGCGACCTGGCTAAATTGTCTCGTCGAATTATAATCATTTAATAATGAGCGCAGACGGGAGCTGAGGCAGGTAAATTAAAACTTGGTGAATTAATCATTGAACCTGTTTTCAATGAAATACAAAAAACGTAGTAAATTCTTTTACAAATTGTTGTACAGGCATGACGGAGAACAAACAAAATTACAATATGTTTTTGGAAAGAGCCAAAACGAACGATAAAAAAAAAAACGGAATGAAATTATTCCGATTTCCAAATTTGATGAAATCAGTTTTGACACTGAAACTGGATTGAATAAATTTTATGATGCAAAAAAAGTCAGTCTTTATAAAGATCGTTTCAAAATTTTGGTAGCTTTGAAAAAAACGTATTCCTATAAAAAGTTGAAATTCAAAATCCTAATTTTTTTTACTGCAGATTTTAGGAATAATTTTGTTCTTCCATCACCGCGAATCACTGTTCGAAATTCGGTAAACCATTCGAAAAATGAAAATAAATGGTATTACATAAAATTTTATGAAACCCGAAACTTCTGTACAAATATAAATGTCATCGGAAAAAATTAATATACCGTAAAGTATCTCACAAAAGAAAGAGGAAGCCTATTCGGATAATACCATATGCAGGTATCATCCGAATCCTGTTTTTCTGGAACTAAAGCTAAAGGTTGTAACAGCGGGTAAACGGCAGCAGGAAAAAAAACCCGTCTGTACCTATCCCTGATGATCCAAGAAATCTAATTTCATAAGTGGAAAAAGGCTGAAGGAATTGGGCTCCGATCGGGAGCTGGAAGTGGTGGCAGGGTTCTTCATTTTCGATTCTCCCTTACCTCGGAATATAATTGGGAATGGTGGCTGCGAAGCCTGGGGGTATATTTACTTCGACGGTATATACCGACATCAAGCGCACTGTATCAATTCTGTCAATTGTCAATTCACCAAGGGTGAATAAAACTCCGTTTGAAGTACGTTCAACCGTTATTTAATCCCATTCCCTCACCGGTCTCGACACTTTGTCCGAATTAGGTATCCAAATTCGCCTATTTCCCCATGAAAATTTCATTTGCGCTAAAGCCTTCACCGGGGTGAATCCGCCCAAACCCCTTGCTCCTCTTTTACCACGAAAAGTAACAACCGCGCAGGAGTCCCTCATGGATTTAGTGGCACGTATTGTTCGTTCGTTCGTTCGTTCGTTCATTCGAAATACATACCCTGCACCTACACTCGATGCCAAGAACCGCGAGAAAGCAATGTTGTGAGAGTGTTTTCTCCTATATACGGGGTAGAAGGAGGATGTGTATTAGCATGCGGTTTCGGATCATGTAATTCTTTTTGCGGTTCATAAAATCCTATCCTTGTATAGATAATGTAGAATCGTTGAAACCTTTTCCTGTTTCTCATTCCACTCTACCGCGTATCTCGTTCCAAAATATATGACAAATGCTGCAGTGGAATGGTGGTGGTTTTATACTCAGCTGAGGAAACAAAAAAATCCCTCTTCAATTTCAATGAAGAGAGAGAAAAAAAAAAAAAATTGGAAAATAAGTAAAACGACCGCGAATTGAAGTACTGCTGTGTACTTTATATGTATAGGTATATATGTGGCGTTTCGTTGACCGCTTAACCCCGGTAGCCTTCTTTCGACCTTTCTTCCAATACGTAACTACTGCATCTATCTACCGTACCGGATATTAATCCGTCAGCGGGTCCGAGATTATTGAAATTACGCCGCGAATCCCAAATTGAAGGCAGCGATGCGCCCACCGTGTCCGTTCTGCCGGGGGCAGCGAACGACTACCACCACTGAACAGCCACGACTACCACCTCTGCCTCTCTGCCAGAGCCAGAGAGAGGGGCCAGCAAAATAATGAGTCACCGATCTATCCGGTCGGCCACAATGCGAGCCCCCGAATATCTGGTATCGCGTTGGGGTTGGGGTTGGGGTTCGAGTTGGGGTTGGGGTTGGGAGCGACCGCAGGATTATTGTGAAATTTAGACGCGAAAGGTCCAGCGGACATATTGAAAACTACAGCCGCTGGGTCAACACACGCCCGGTTTTATCCACCTCCGAATCCATGTACGCAAACAAAAGAAGCCTGTTTCCAATCGGCGACAACTCGGACGGCCATTTTTTAATTAGTATTATTACTATTATTATTATTTTTTCATTTTGACTCGGTGTAACACAATCTTCTCGCGAATCACTGGCGTCCCTATACAGCTATACCTAGATTTCGAATGTCGAATGGTTTCTGGACACCCGTTGGAATTTAGGATCATTGCCCGGCACCCTTGCAAAACACATATCGAAGCGATAATCCCTGCAGGGTGCAGGGTGCGGCCCAGAGGCGTGTACCTTGATGCCTATATAACCTACCTCTCTACCTCTTCTATTCTATATACCTACATATTTCGATTTTCTACCCTCCGAAGAAAGGTGCAGCGAGGACTGCTGCGGAGCTGTGTGGAAATATTTTATACTTACCCTTCTCATTCAAACCCGTGGACATCAACGTCTGAACCAGTAATATCTAAAAGGCCGAATATAGTGGTACGATAGACTTTGAACGCTGGTTCGCTTGCATGATAAGTTACCATTAAATCAGTGATGCCCGATGAAGATGGTCGTGAGATTTAAAAAGAAAAAAGAAAACGCGTAAATATCAGTGCGGATTTTCATTCAATATTATATCACGAATTTTTCAATCCACTGTATCGTATCCTGGTGCAGGAAAAAATTTCGAAAGGATGGAAAATGATGCTGGGTTTTCAATTTTTTTTTTTCACTTTTTCTCAACTTGGAAAAATATTGACCTGGGGAGTAAAGAATGAAGAGTTCGGGACGAACAGGTTTTTATTATGCGTTTCTTACTTCAGTATGTTACATATGCAGTACATCTATATACGACTGATGAAACGGTAGACGAAATGAAGCTGTAAAATGTCAAAAATTTAGTGTATAACTATATCTATGTATACATATACACACGAAAAAAAAAATGGTCAAGTGAGCGTCAAGACGCGTGAAAGTAGTCAAGATATCCCCAATATCCTGCCGGATATAATTTATCGTGGAATGAATACGGTCGTTTTTTCCACGCGCCACGTAGATGCGGCCGCGGCCCGCGGTCCCCGCGACGCCGCTAATTGTAAGAACCGGGTTTTATTAACGACTCGATATCTTAACGAGTAAATTATCCAAATTCGACGGTCTAATAGTCGTCTCCTCTACACCCGTTACTAATTTGTAATTTCGAATCCTGTGCAGGCCAGAGCCGATATGTTATAGTACCTACCGTATACCGCGCCGATATATACGTATATATGTATATATGTGACCGCTTTATTAATCTACAATTTATTTTAACCATCTAATAAAATCACTTCCTTCTTCTCAACTGGATTACCGCGACTATATAGGTAGGTAGTACTACCTACCAGATCGATTATTATTATATCCTCATATCTGATAGTACCGCAACCGACAAAAATAAAGGAGCTCAATATCGGGAGTAGCCTCAGCAGCAGCAGCAGCCTGATTTGTGACAGTGTATAACGTCGCACTAGTCGAGTTGACCGGAGACAGTGGCCATCGGACTCCTATCTTCATCTATAACATTCAATTAATATTTAATCAGTATATAACGGCACAGTGTTCGTACCACAGACCAGTCTTCAGAGACTGAATTATAGTGACAAAAAAATTGAAAAAAAAAAAAAAAAATATAGAAAAACGTAAGAAAAAACGAATTGAAAATAGATAAGTGGAGGATCGGTGCAGGATATTACAGTGTCGCTCGAGAATTTTTGGTTTAAATTCTTAATTCATTCGGTCTTCAGCTTGACTTCCTTCTACTACGATAATTATTATTTTAATCATCTGCAATCAATACGCCCGTGATCAAGATTCATGAATCGAAACGCCATCATATGTATTAATGTACAACAATATAATAACGGGAAGTTTTATTTTCCGATGTAAAAGCCAATCGGTGGCGTGTTAATTTTTTTCCCCTCTTTTTTTTTTTTGTTATTTTTTCAATTTTTTTTCTTTTTTTTTTTTTTTTACAAACGCACAAAACACTCACGTTCGAATATTTTTCCGCAGAAAGAAAAAAAAAAAAAAAATTATATTAAATAACTGGACGGGGACGTCAGCCTCCAGGGCTTGGACTCCGGAGGGATACAGGATGCGCGAGGAAAGCCAGGATATTAATCCGGTGATTGTTTGTCAAAAAAACGAGGCTGTTGAAATCTCGGCGTGTATATTGTTTCTGTCAGTTATATATGTATATTTTTTCGTAATTATTATTTTCATCGTCATTATTATTATTATTATTAACATCGTTTTTTGCCGTATCAAGAAACATCGAAAATTAACTGTACATATAACCCTGCACCGTGCAGGCATAAGGGACTTTATCGTGCAGGACCACGACCGAGAGAGTAGAACCGTAGAAAAAAAGCTATTCGCATATCCAGCAAACACAGACGTGGGGTGGTCGATAAAAAATTTCCTGACTCTCGTCAACGGGATCTCGTTTATAATTTATCTCCGTATAGTTGAAACATCGGGTTTGATACAAAATTTTTGGGACGTTCTTAATTAGGATTCCGCGGTAATTAATTCTCAGTATATATATGCAATTAATACGTATGATATAAAAAGGGTTGAAGGGAATTTGACGAAATTTTTAAGACGTCTATACTTACACTGCTTCGGATCTTTATCTCCGACAAACAGCGAGACGTGTTTCGGTTTCATTGAAAGCGGAGAAGACGATGAAAGAGAGAAAAAAAAGAAATAGAAAAATGGAATAAGGGAAAAATAAGTAAAAATACTGCAGTACAGGTCCGTGGGGCACGTACATACATACATACGTATTCGTAACTACATGCGGTAGCTAATTACCATAACGTAACGCACTTGGTATATCTCGACTCAATTATACTTCGGGAATCGTTATTTCGAACAGCGCGCCGTATACGTTGGAGTCACGATCAAATCTTGTGACATTCGTGACAAAGTATATACCTATATGATATTAAAGTAGGTATTACCTTTTGAAAAAATTAAAAAACTGATTTCACGTGTAAAAACTTTTCTCCTTTCAATCGATTTAACTCTCGAGGAACTATACAGTATAATGCTCCTGACTACCTATACTGTTAATTACTTCGGTCACGGATTATTTCCATCACGAAATCAAAGGGAATAAATTACTTCATTGGTATATAGGCATATCCGATATAATCAATATTAATTATTTTATTATTCGAATGCCTTGAATGTCTAAATAGCTCAACGATCGCTGATTACTTCATATTTAAACGATCGCATCAAACGGTCACTGCAGACGTTGATTTACGCTTTTGATCCCGCTGCAAAGGACCGTAACCCGGATGTCAGACAAAATTTATCCCATTTCCTTGACCAACTACTCGACTTCGTTGATCTAAACTTCGCAAATTCAACCCCAAAAGTCCTCCATAAAAATTGCAACATAAATACCCTCCTCAGAATTATCTTGGTGGCAATTTATATGCTAAACAAAATTAGAGGGTGTATGTATACGATGTACAGTGTGGATTTTTTGAACACGCGATACGATAAAACCGCGTGCGGTATATAAAGCCAAGATAAACAAGGAAATAGCTCGTTATCGATTAAATTTTCAGGATTTTAGTTAAACCGTTCACTCGATACTGCATCGATTACCCTAAATTAGAATAATTTTCGAGTAGGTAAAATGTTAGCACGGTAAGCCACAGGATTCAACTTTCCTAATAAAAACGTTCGACTGTATACATATAACGGTAGGTATAGATTATATGAACCATAAAATTGGTTATTTATTTTACTTATTTTTTACGTATAAATTGATAATTTCGTTTCAATGGGAAGACGAAGAAAAAAGAAGATCGTGCGTTGATTCGTTCTTGCAGTCTCAACAATTGTACCTCCAGGACCAGGTTCATTATTTTTTAATATTTCTTTTTTTTCCGGGTAATTGGTAATATATTTTTTTCGAAGTTGTTAACCTGCTTTGACTAAATTATCGGATGGATTATGAGAGACAACTTATCGGGAATATACCATGCGGCACGTACGAGATCGGTAGGTATAGGTATACGGTGTAATTTGATATTTGGCTTTGATTATAACTGAATTTAAAGGCTTTCTGTTCGGACGTGGGTATAGGTATACAGGGTGTCCCAGAATTAAATTTCCAAAATTAAAGGTGGCCTAGAAGAGATCGAACTGAGTAAATTGTCCCGAAGAACATGGAGTCTGCGAAGTCGCGTTCGCGAGATATCGCAAGTTAAAAAAAAGTATCGCTCTGCGCCGCGTCGCCGCGCGGCGCAGAGCGATACTTTTTTTTAACTTGCGATATCTCGCGAACGCGACTTCGCAGACCCCATGTTCTTCGGGACAATTTACTCAGTTCGATCTCTTCTAGGCCACCTTTAATTTTGTAAATTTAGTTCTGGGACACCCTGTATAATCCAGGTCGCAGTTAATTAATTGAATATATATATTTGTTGCTGCCGAGTATTACGGCAATTGCGTAAAGTTGATAAAGTTCAATCCGACACCGACAAACGTACGTGATGAAAAAAAAAAAGTCAAATATTTATATGAGCTGTACCTATATACATATATACCTATGTATAATATACCTACTCCTCTCTGTTTCGAGGCTAACCAATATACCCCGCGCGTATTGCGCAAAGCGTGCGGGTTACGATATTATTAATGAGCTAAAGTCAGGAATTTCTCAACCGGAAGCTAATATCTCCCTCTTTCACGCACAAGGTGTACATAATTCCAGGTTCATTCGGATGGTTCGGCAACGTGTCCTAATACCGGAGGAAACATTTATTGCGAACTAACTACGCATATATTCGTTGTTCTGCAAAGTCGCTGATCGCAAAAATTAAAGACCTATATATACGGTCCGAAAAGCAACAGGTACAACTAGGAAGTCATTTTAATTTGAAGATTGTTTTTTGTTTTTTTGAAAAACTGTTACGTTAAAGGTAACAGCCGTGAAGGAGCCTGATCCCAGGATAAACGAATGTGCTCAAGACAGTTAGGCCCCAGGTTTTTTTTATTAATTGTGACAGCTACTATACGATAGAATTATAAATGTGTGTGTAATGTATATATGTATGTAATGTACGTATGTACATACGTGAGCGTTGAATTTAAAGATACAGGTACCCTCGCAGTGGGCGAGTGCCTTATAAGCGCACTTGACTCTAATTAGCGAGCTATACATATTCAAAGGCATCGCAAAGTCCCAAGGGAAGTCGAATTATGATAATCTCGAGAGTAATGTTTCCTCTTTCGGGCCCCGTAACTGAGCCCGATGACTGTCTTTGTAGACGCCTAACGAAACTCACGGGGAACCGGGAGGAAAGGAGATGATGAAGGGAGGGATGGAGGGAATAAGGGGTCGAGGGACGGGGGAGGAGGCATCTCGCTAATTATTCATTAAAAAGTTTTCGCTCCTAATTGGGAGTGTTTAATTTAATTTTGCCCGGTGTAATTGAAGCGGGCTATAATACTCGATTCGAGCTCAAAAAGGTTTCGACACTTTAGCCCCCTTCTTTTCTATAAAGAGAAGAAAACTCACGAATCAAAAAAAAAAAAAAAAAAAGCCTTGGTTTTATACATAAAAATCGCCAAGTGCAGTGACGTACCTACATTTCCTCCCATTTCTATGTCGTCCAAGAAAATGATCGAGTATTCGAATATGAGGATTTCTGCTGGGGTAACATCGTAGATGGAGATGAGCGGGCGAGCTGGCAGCGGAAATAAGATAAAGGAAATTGAAGATAGGGTAAAATTGCGGAATAATTTGAACCGAAATTGCAACGCGGACACATAGGTATATATACATATATACGAAAGGTATATGGCCAACAAACACCGCAGACCGATTCCATCAAGCGGCGAGGAAACCACTCTGCAAGTTTTGATATCAATGCATCATCTCGATTCTCGCGCGCTCGGTTCGCTGATCGATTTTCATTCCGTGGGTTGCACGCCCGACGCTATCCAGGATGCTATCTGCGACCAGTTCGCCTTCGTCGGCAGGGCAACTCACAAACTGTACACCCGGTGTCCGCCAAAATGAAAATCGAATAATTTTTATTTCATTTTTTTGTTCATACGTTTGAAAAATACGCCAACGAAATCCCGGGCTCCTGCAGCTTCGTGGTGAGAAGAATCATCCGACTACCGCTGGCCATATCTTGACATTCTAAAACCATACCCGTTAATAATGGTCCGGTGTAACCGGAAGTCTCGGGTTTCTCATTTCGTTCTTTTGGTTGTTCTGTTTGGTTTATTATTTTTTTTTTTTCGAATTGTGGACAGAAGCTGGGGGAACGGAAGGGGGCTTTTGTGACACCCTGTATAACCAACGTGTATGATCACGAACTATACGCTACTCTCTGTCCGTGCGAAGATATCGAACCGGGGTCCCGTTTAAGAGTTTACGAGCGAGCTCGCGTAATTATCTCCAATAAATATCTCCGCGGCACGAGAACGTATATCGAAATACTTCTGGGGGTCAGAGGTCGGAGAGCCCCAACCTCCATCTTTCGATCAACGCGTTTCCGTCCCTCGTTCTGCACTCGCTCGATAGTTTCTTCGAGCTCGCGATGATAAATTCGTAATTATTTAGCCGCAGGCCTCCAGCTGTGGGCGGGAAATTAAAAGACTCGATACTAACGCGATCTCCTGTAACGAAAAACCGCCAACTTTTGTCACAAGACACGGATGTCCTTTGGGGTTGATTCCCACATTCCAAATTCGCAAAATTTTTCACCACAATCGGCTAGCAATCGCTCAATAAAACCGTGTTAAAATTCGTGTAATTTTGAATCAGATTTTTTTCAGCCACGGGAAACGAGGAAGAACGAGAAAAAAAAAAATAATCCCCCCCGCCCCCATTAGACCAATGTATGTACACATATGCAAATAAGTATTTCTGTGTGCCGGTCGCGTTGAGACATCGCCGCGACGCCTGGCCAACGCCTCGACACGCTTCGAGGAGGCCGGACGCCCAGCGAAAGGGACGGCTATGCTTTTACCTCCGTAACAGACATACGAACGTACGGACGTACGGACAGATACCCTATGCTAATCGGCTTCCTATTTCTCGAAAGGAAAATTAACGCCTGCTCGTCGTGGTCTAGAAGCGTAAGTTTTTTTTTTGGTAGCGTAGATAATTGCGAACGTCCACAGGCGTCGCTATTATAAGGTCCCACGTATGGAGAAAAGGATACGGAGACCGTTTTGCCATGCACACGTATCTATGCTGAGCATATTGGCTCTCATTTATGATTGTGAGTGAGGTTAAGACCGTGTAATGGTATACAGGCGATTTTCTGTTCGCCAGTTTTTTTTTTTCTTTTATTTTTTGATCGGGATTCGATGATTCGCAAGATTCGAAGATTCCGCGATCGACTGAAATGGAAATTATTTCGTAAAGGATGGTTTTTTTTTTTTTCATTCAATTTTTCTATTGCAAAAATCTGTTGCATATCGGACCGAGCACCGGATCCTTTCGAAAATGAAAATCCTCCTTCTCCTTGGAGATACGATCGACAACGCCTGGTCTAAGCCGAGCGAACCCTGAGGCTATATTTGACCGTCTTTGAGGACCTAAAGGCAATAATCTTGATGGCACACCAATTACCCGCGTCTCGAAGCCATCTGCTCCTTCTGGCCGAACCACGAGAGATGCGAGAGACGCGGTGGTGGTATTGGTGGATTGGTACTGGCGCTGCAGGTTTCTAAGACGTACCTACCTTATACCTCTTCTCCGCGTTTCGTTTCGTTTCATTTCGTTTCGTTTCGTTTCGTTTCGAACCGCCGAATAAACGCGGTGGAAACCCTGTCCCATAAAGCAAAGCGTAAAGGCCGGAATCAATGTGCCACGGACACCGGTTTGTCACAATAATCACAATCTGGTGGTCGCCGGATGAGAGGGTACACCGCGCTGAGTTATGGGATATTGTGATCGTGGACGAGCCGGATAGGCTGACGGTACCTATATAATTATGCCGAAATCAGAGTTGCCTACACGAAATTGATCACGTTCCTTCGAGGAGCACTGGCTCCGGGTCGCCCTGTTATTATCGGTGAATAAAAGTCACCGCTACCAAAAGGAATCCCAACCGTGGCGACAACCGGGTTCCTTTCCTAACGGTCCTTATCCGTACAACGTGTTATTTAAATCCCGTGATTGGTTTTCGCCGTGGTCTTAGAGTACCCGCGGGATAGGTAACCGTTCGGACACCAAACTTCACATTATATCTATACGCAGCAGAAATTACAAGCTACCTGTCTATAGGAGAATAACTAACGATACGGACCAGCGCTAGTTCTGTGGACGTTGGAAATTTTCGGTATCAGTATTTGTCGTCTGCTTATATCCGATTTTTCTTCATCGATTAAAAGATTTCACCGGTCAAGAGCTGCAGCTACTATCGGTCTCGTGTCTAACTAGTCAAATGACTTTTACGACTCCCTCTAGACGCCTCGTTCGTACAGTCCACGGGAGGTCCTAGTCGCTAACCTTTAGTCCGGTCGGGGTGCCCCGACCAATTCTTTATACAGACACCAATTTTCCCGACATGACTTCTTCGTAAATGTCGTATAGAAATTTTATCGTCTCGTTTCATCCGGTATACGGGACTTTTATAACGTGCCAACGATATTTACGGTACGAGATATAGAAGGACGTATACGTATGTGGACGTTCTCGTATAAGATAAGCAAAAAAATGTTCGTTTCATTAGTGTCTCGTCGTGATTTTTGAAAATTTTTATTTCAAACGTTCGAGTGGACATTGAGAGGAAATAAAAATGGAATCAGCTTGCGCAAAAACGCCCGAGTATTGCGACGCTTTTTTTTTTTTTTTTTTTTTTGACACGTTAAACCTCGCAAGCGACTTCGCGGTAGTAAGTCTCGTACCGCTTTCTCAGCGGGACGTACTTATATCGTGGAGGACGTTACCGGAGGGCCGCTGGTCACAGTGGTTGCCTCCGAGTGACTCCCAGTGGATTTCCATACAATACCCGATTTCCATACTAGTTTTATTGCCTCAACACACGCAACCGTCTTACGTCCTTCGTGTGCATGCACGAGCCTACTCAGCACACGTCGATTTATAGCCGTAAATTTGTGTTAGTGTAATATACACTTGGTGGGTTAGGGTACTGTATATACCTTACAGATATTTTGAACAAGTTTTGACAGATATACGAGTCTCGGATCTTACCTATGTGGTAATGAACAGGACCCCAAAAAATGAAAAATAAATAAAAGAAATCTGTATATATCTTTGTGCGAATAATTTCATTTTGGAAATTCAAACCATATCGACTTTAATCGATACGAGATACGTTACGATGGTTAAAAAGTTTCTGAAAAGTGACGTGTGTACTGGAAGCCGCGGTAAATCGAGGCACGATTTTTTGATCGTTATACGACGTCGCAGAGTGCATAGTAATGAAATATACTTGCTGGTGAAACGAGGCGCGGATTAAGTCACCTATATTTTTTTTGTTTTTTTTTGGGAGTGGTTTTACGCGAACGATATATATTCCTCCATCCCCTGACTTCGTTGCGGTAATAAAATTGGTCGATTATCGAGTCTCGATCCGCAAACATTTCGTATTATGATATAGGTACCTCAGCGGGGTCCCGGAGGGCCCCTTACACTTCCACCTTCGACAACTTCCTGGACACGCGCGCGCGCCCCCGACCCTCCACTAGCCGTTCAACGGTTTCGCCGAATCCCCGTGACTTGACGATGTTACCAGGTACCTGTGTGTATACTAACACCATGGAAACGTTTAACGACTAGTATACACCGCTGACGGTAACGTTGACGGGGCCGCGGCGCATCACTAATTTATTTCTAAAATCCGTTCTTCGTTTATACCATGGGAAACATACAACCGCGAGACACCGCACTAGATGTTCTCCAGCCGCGACCCGAACCATGAAGATGCCTCTGATGTCACCGCCACGACTTACCATTACCTACCCAGACTCTCGAGGCACGCCGCACATGTGTGATCGGACCACAACTAACCATATAATCCTATAACCATAATAACTTATTCGCAGACCATCTCAGATATTTTCAAAACGTACGTTCTCATTTTTTGGAAACAACGTTTGAAGGAAAACAGGGGAGTTGTTATAATCAACACGAAAATGAAAAGTTGAATTTGTGGGATTAATTTTTCGTCCTTTGATATCTCGGGAACGACTAAACGGATTTTATTTTTTTTTATATCGATCGATGCGGTTTTTCCTAACTTAGAACTGATTCCATTTTGGATTTGATCGGTATAGTAGTCTTCGAGATATTCAGAAAATAACATTTTCAAAAACAAGAAAATTTTCAATTGATGGTATCTCGAGAACTGATCAACGGATTTTAATGATTTTAGACTCGATCGATAGGATTTGCTCCAACTCAAATCTAGTCAAACCCTCAATCAAACTCCGCACTCATAGAATACTATTTTTTGACCTTGGAAAAACCGATCGGGAAATTCTAGGGCGGTTCGGTTTTTTTTTTTTATCGCCAAGTTGAAGCCGATCGAAACATGAACGTTCACGATGAAATCAATTCTGAACAAATAATCTGTCCACGATTTTGGGACAATGATCACGACTTAGTTTCCCGCTCGTTTGATGCCTCAGACACTGACCTTACCTCACGTCGAAAAGAAAAAAAAATTTTTTGAAATAAAACTAAGTATCCGTATAAATTAATGAAATTATTGACTAACGCTAATTGGGTTCTCTGCGGCCGGCCATATAACAGATTCATTTGTCCGAGGCATTCTTTGTGGATCGGTATAGGTAGGTATGGTCAGAAAGCTCACGCTGCAGTCTTCGGGTCCGCGCGGCGACAGGAACGATTTCACATGGATCATAACGTGAAGGAGTTATGGTGCCCCAGAACTTTCTTTTCAACGAAAGTGTCCCAAGCCGTTGGAGTGTAGCGGCCACCAAAGTCGACAGAAAAAGAAAGAAAACGAAGAGAAAAAAAAAAGTGATGGGCGGTGCGCGGCTAGTTCGACATAAATTTTTACACCAGATTTTCATCTTGATATTTAAGTGACGAAAGAGACCCCCGTCCAGTTGTTCGGGACCTACGGTGACACCGGCACGGCCACCGGCGATGCTTTCGAGTAATGTATAAAAAACTATACCTATATTACGTCATAAACAAGATTGAGAAACACTACTCGATACGTTGTCGGTATGCGTGTGTGTGTGTGATTGTATAAAATCAAATTATTTAGGTTAACCGGTTAAATTGAGACCAAGCGGCAAGAATAAGTGACGGGTTTGCAGCAGTTTTTTTCGTAAATGAGGTACCCGAGAGTAACTTTCGCTCGAATTAAGCCGTAATTATAATTCCCTATAATTAATGCGGAAGTAATATATGCATAAAACTAACAAGTGCATAGTCCACTATCCGAAACGCGTCATCTGTTCGGCGACTAGGGTTATTTTTATTTTTTTTCAACAGCATTAGTTTTACGGTCGTATTTTTAATAAACCGGAAACAAACTCGGAACGACAAGCGAGAAACATAAAGGACAAACGGACAGGCTAAGGGTGAGCAGGAACAGCGATTATCGAAAAAATGACAGAAACCACAACCAGCGGTTCATGGTGCCATATGCTGTCGTTGCTGTACCTACTACTGCATGCCGTTCACAATTCTCAAAATCGTGTGCTGCACGATTTCAGGTTGTGAAAGTGTTGAGTTGTCGTGGTGAGTTCTGCCAAGGAGCGCGACTCGTCGTGACATCTGCTTCGGTAAAATTTTCAACCGGAACGGACACTCCTCCCTATACATACATGACGAAAAAAAAGGAAAAAAAAAAAACAGGGGGACAAAAACAGCGACCAGAAAAACTATGACGAGCGATTACAACCTGCTACCTTGAGCAAAATAATTAGAAATTATACCAAAATTATAATTAACGGATGAGGTAAGGTGACTTGTGGGTATAGGTATATAATGTACTTGGCCCGAGACTCTACCGAGTCTCTTGAACCATCCAATATCACATGTTCCGTCTGCGACGTATGTACTACGTATATCAGTACCGATAATTTGTTAACAACTTTCAGGACCGAGAACGGCACGACGTGTACGTGAATTAAACTCTAGCAGTCCTCCATCCCTTCACCATCATACTGTGTTCCCTCCCGCATAACGTTCCAGGTAGTAAGGTAGGGAGATATGGGTATATGTATGTATGTATGTACATCGAAACAAACGGACAGATGTTTAATGAGTTTTGTTCAGAGTTTGTTACCGACGTTCCCCTGACTCGCGGGGCCCCAATGAGAGATATTCGTGATTGTAAATAGGAAATGTGCCACAGTTTTAACCAATGTCTGCAGGGCGTGCGTCGCGCCTTGCCATTGCCACCCAGCTCTGGAGGTAATTATTAAATCAACCTGAACCCAAAGCGGGTCGTCGAGATATGCAAAACGTACGTTATTATATCCGTCCTCAAAACTTTCGTACAGAAATTATTTTGAGGGGTTATACAACTTCTGTTTTAAATCAGTTGAAATGTATGATGTGGTACAGACCTTATGAAAACGGAACGGTTCCTTTCGTACCTAATTGTTTCAGAACGATTATTATTCCCGGGACACGGTGATGACAACGGTTAAATTTCGACCGGGTTATATTGCTGCTGTTCGAACAACGAAAAACCCTTTCCTAGGCAATCGAAGGGCTCGGATCAACCCTAACGTTTCAGTTTTTTCATATAAAAAAAGAGTCGTCTCCGGTAGCCCGATTGGCTGGCACCGCCTCGAGGGGTACCACAATGCAATGAGGGGGGCTTGTCCACGTTCTCGCTAATATCCAAGGGGACCGTCGCTCGATTGTCGAATACATATAGAAGTGTATAGAGGGAACACGAAGAGACACACGCCCCCTACATTGTGGGACCTACAAGGACTCTGTATGCGATCAAGGGGCGCCCTTCTGTCCTGACAAAGGGTTGTCGAGCCGGCGCTGTTTTAAACAAAATTTTTATTTTCTCTCTCTCTCTCTCTCTCTCTTTTATTTTTATTCTTTTTTTTTTTCATTCAACCAACAGGAAAGCGGCCATCATGCGTTTTGTCAGGCTCTCTATTCTCTCCTCTTTCTCCTTTTTGTATTATCCTACAGGGCGCGCGCTTTGCACATGGCTTTTACAAAGTGAACTCAGAGAGTAAGAGGACCGATGGGGGGAGGGAGGAAGGGGATCAAGAGAGGGCCAGCTAGGGGTCGCCGTCAAAAGAGGCTGCCAAATGCTAATCAACCATGATTTTACGTCGTATTAAAATTACGCCATTTTTTTTTTTCTTTTCTTTACCTACTATTCCCCTCTCATACCAACCCTCAGAAAATCATATTCTGTATACTACAAACGCCAGGTGCGCAATCGTCAAATAATAGAATCATTAAAATGCGAAAAGGCGATCACAACTATACCTATAAACCAATTCATCATTCGCGGACGAATCCTACAGCCCGGTATAATGGAAATAAATTTTCAAATTATAAAGAAAATTTATTTCTTCATTTTACAACAAGAAAAGTAAGTGAATAATGCAACCCCGAAGGCATGAGACATGCACTGCAAGATTACCGGGATGCAAGGTCCAATTAAACGCAGATCGAAGCGTGTGGGTATAACACTGTATACGTTCGGAGAGGGGGGCAAGGGGGATTATACGGATGCACGAATACAATGAAATAAAATAATAAAAGGTACAATATAAGTACTGTAGGGGACATGCGGACAGACAAATAGACACGCATATGGACGTAAGGATGTGGATGGGGTGGGGGGGAGGGGAGGGGGGGGGGGGGGGGGGGAGGCGCCCATAGAAGGCACTTACAACCCTGCATGCAGGTGATTAGCGATATTTTATTTCGCATGGGAACCCGGACAGATGAGAACTAGTTGAGTGGGAGCTCTCTCTTTCATTAGGGCGATTTTTTCCTTCCTCCCCCCCCCCCCCCCCCCCCCTTGCCCCCTGCGTCACAATCTCCTCGTCTTCTCTATCCCGGCAAACATACATCTAAAAAAAAATAAAAAATCTATACCTTTACAGTATATATGTACTAATATTAAATATTGTCCGGATCCGAGAGCTGCTGCATGCGCCCTACGCCCTGTACAACCCCTCAAACCCACTTTTAAAACCAACGGACCGGAATTTATAATCTGCGCGTCAATAACTGTACCAATATAAAATTGATCCATGGCTATCTCTTTCTCTCTCTTTCTCTCTGTGGTTTTTTGTTTTTCTTCTTTTTTTCAATACACTAAAAAACCCCTTGATTACGTTTTCCAAGCAAATTTTTATGCGCCCTTCATTTTGTCCGTCGATAGAAAACGAGTCACCCTTGTCACCAGGGTGTCCCACAGTGTCACTTGACAAAGGACGTTATTCGATTGGCCCATGGGGCGCCGCGAGTACCGCGTCGCGACGAGGATCCAAGCTTTCCGACACGTCGATTGGTCGACTAGTTCCAAGAGCCAGGTGTGTCCCCAGTTACCCCGTGACGTCATTAAACCACCCTCTATTTAGGGGGAGTTAGGGCATTGTGTAACACGCGGGGCGGGATGTTGGGATATACGTTAAGAAAGAGGCAGGGACAGGGACAGGGACAGGGACAGGGGCAGGGGCAGAAGAGAGCTGCAGGTCACAGAGGGAGAAGAAAATCGTGCTATGCAGCTGCTAACGAGGATGGCTAAACCAAACTTGGGCTAAGCCATAGGCCAGGCCAACATTGCCTGCTGCAGTTAGAGTGGTCTATGTCCCAACAGAGATTCCCCTCGTCACACACATAAATGGCGGAAATTTTCAGTCTAAAAAAAACGAACCTCCAAATATTTTCGATGGCGTTTGATACCCGAATAATCGATTCAACGAATATTCCGCGAGAGCAATACCGAGGAAGGATTAAAAGTCTCCCAGTTCGTCTGAAGGTAAGGAATAGATCGGGGGCAGCATCAGTATTGTTTGATCCGCCGCGGGTGGCTATTGTCTTATTGTCGTCGGTATTTGGAGGCAGTGGGGTAGAGGACCTTGCGGGTTCCTCACTCTTCACTCTCCGGTCTTCGCTCTTCACTCCTCGTTCCTGGCTCTGGGATCCATCCCT
Organism: Macrophya alboannulata; assembly: GCA_949628255.1. Lineage (NCBI taxonomy): Eukaryota > Metazoa > Arthropoda > Insecta > Hymenoptera > Tenthredinidae > Macrophya > Macrophya alboannulata. Next base: position 14,327,004 of record OX451209.1, read on the forward strand.
CCTTCGCAGGCAGGGACGACACGTTTATGAATTTACAGTCCTTTTGTCTGTCCAGGAATCTTACGGACAGGTACCCACCGCTTTAGAGCCCCCATTGTTGTTTGTATAAAAGCGGAGATCGTCTCTATATTACGCTGCAGAAAGGCTGCAAGGCCTGTAGTAGAGCCCTTTGCTTATAATTAAGACGCTGGGCTGGCGTGGTGTATCCAGTAAAAGGGGAAAATCTTTAGAAACTTTTCCAACTAAAAGATGGATGCAGGAAGAAGAAGAAGAAGACGACGACGAAGACGGGAACGAGGAGGAGGAAGAGGATGAGACGGCTATGGGGTTGTACACGAGAGGGTTGTACAACACTTTACTGACGATGCATAAATTACGATCCCTAATGGCGAATTTTAAGTAATCTCAGAAAAACATCCGATTATTATATTATATTTATTTTTTTTCGTCTCTTTTTTGATACTTTTACGGGACCTCTGACCCCGACCATCGCCTCTACCCAAGTATATCACGGAATAAAAATGTTAAATGGTTATGGCCGAGGTAGAGAAACTTTTAGTCGAAACTGTACAATCGTGCGTTTACGAGAGCTCTGAGCTCTGGAGGTTGATGACTATGATTTGGTCCTTCTGTTTCCAATTCGTGATTACGAGGACTGAGCATGGTAGCCATTCCCTGGTAAAGTCACGTACGAAGCGGGGTGATCGAGGGCGACCGCGAGGGCGGTGCTGCAGAAATCTCGCGGACGCGGACGCGGACGCGGACGCGGACGCGTTGCCGGGGTCGGAGTCGGAGTCGGAGTCGAGCAAACAACGCCTCCTGGTGAAGGCGCTTGAATACGTTTCAAATCGTCGCTGCTATCTGTTTCTTCCGATCTTTTATACACACTTACACACATATCTATATATGTAACCACGGAGTTTCGAATAAATAATTCATTCACGAAACACCTACTATTTAATAACACGTCGTACGCTCCCAGCTCTACGCTGGGCCAACAGAAACCTAGAATTATTGCGTTCGAGAACGCGCGGGCGTGTCGTCGGATTCACGCTTCCTGGCAATCGGACCGGGTCCCCATACCTCCGTCTTCCCATACCTTCGCGTACTCCAAAACTAACAAAAAAAATAAAAATAAATCATCATCCTTACTCTCTTTCCAAAATCTGCAGGTTCGACCGCCGTTTATACCGCGAAACGATATTCTATCCGTTTATAAAATATCGCAAATTATTGAGAACACGTGAGAAGACTCGTCCAGGACATGAGATGATAACGTGGTCAGGGGTAACGCAACGCGGTATGGTACACGTACCTACATATGTATACCTACGTAGTATAGCTACGGTCAACCAGGGCTATAATTACCGAGGTCGGCCTTCAGCGTGGCAATTTGTCAAGGCTGTAATATTACTATGGCATGTGTATACCAGGCATATGGATGTATGGCTTTTGTGTACGTACCGAAGTTTCGACCGATTCCTCCCACCGAATCAGATACCATCGCGGTATAACTCGCGTTGGCATCATGGCCCCATCGAAATGCGGCTCGGAAATAACCGGGGAACCGTCTATTTGATTCCTTGGACGAAACACCTTCGCACCTCACCGAATTAAAGCAGGTGTTGCTCAGCTAGATTTCGAAAAAATTTATTCCGGGTCAAGGCGTGCAGCCTTTTCGTGTACAAAATTTTCTCTCTAGTTCAACGGTCTTTTACTTCCCGCTTTTTTTTTTTTTTGAAGAGAAATTATTACAAAATAGAAATTAGAACAGATCAGATTTTCGATTAGATTGTTTCAGGAGTCTTCGAGAGATTTGAAGACCAAAATTTTGAAAACAAAAGCAAAATTCTATTAATAATATCTCGAGAACTGTTGATGATTTTGATTTCAATCGATAGAATTTGTTACGCCTTAAATCTGGTTAAATTTCTGAATTAATACATCCAGTAGATTTTATATATTTGGAAAAGAAAACTCAACTCTTCGCTCGTAATGCACTTTTTTCCCTTTAATTAACCTTTTTATTCATAGGTAGAACACTATTTTTTGAGCTTCAAAAATCCGAACGGGAGGTTCCGGGGCTGACCGATTTAGGTCAGCCGACTTACCTCCTTGTTTAGATTATATTGGGTATAATAACAAATTACGACGATTAACGTAATAACACACCGATGATCTAATTTTTTGTACAGATTTTATCAGATTTTTACGTAATTTGAACAGCATTTTTATTTTCAAGCTGCGCAGGGTTGAAAATAGGTTTTAAACCGAATTTCATTTTTTGTTTTTTGTATTTTCGATTACTTCAGTTTTGTCCAGGATAATAATTTCCGAAAATATACTGTTCATTTCTGCAAATAAATACCTAATCTGTTGAGTGCCAAATAAATCCGAAAAATCAATCTACTGATATGATATCCTGTGCAATTGTCGAACAATAAGTGCAGCTTGAGCAAAAGCGTTCTAAACAAGTTTTAAACAAATTTGGAATGTAAAAGACATTCTGAAATCAGCCTCACATAAATTAAAAAAAATTAACATCGTTGCAATGTCTAAATAAAATGACCCAAAATTTTTTTGAGGTCTAGAAAAATATCGTACAAATTTTTAATTTTTAGTGTACACATCCCACCCTTGTCATTAAAGAAAAAAAAAAGGATTCAAGATCGATAAGTACAAAATTTTCCGGTCGACTTAAAATCCGCAAAAATCAAATCAAATCAATTATCCGTCAAATATATAAACGCGTGAATATCTAAACACCGAATGATAATAAATATGTGCATACGTACTACATACATACCTAGAAATGTACATATTATCTGCATCGTCATGTACCGTTAAGCAAATTATAATCCCGGAAATTAATTCTACGTCTCACGCGTTCGCAATTATTTTAACGCCGAGATAGTAGGTAGGTAGGTAGATAGGTAGATGGTACCTATATAAGTTGAAAAAAGGTGCGTTTATATATAAAGGGTTCCCCCGTCGTCTCGGTTATTAGTGGATGATTGCTACGCGGGATGTATAGAAAAAATGGAAAAAAAGGAACGAAAAAAAAATAAAGAAAATTAGAAAAAAAAAATACGAAAAGGATCGTACGTATACCGTACAGTAACTATTCAACAGGAGTGGAAGGGACGACGCCCAACGTCGGTGCCGTGGGTGCCAGCAAGTGCCAGCGAGTGTTTGCTCCGCTATCTAGATGAGATCTTGTTTCTGTGGGTACCCCCTGCAGTGTCGTGCAGCCACGAGTGTTCCTCGAGTAGTTTTCGTCTCCGTCGAGCGAATAGAATATGAAAATTATTCTTACTTTATCGCGAGTACCGTATACCTCGTATTTATACTATAACGACAGAACGCAAGGGCTTACCGATTAAATTCTTGTAAATTTGATTTCTCTCCGTTGAACAGTGAAAATTTTTACCTAATTCGTGGAGAGACGTCTGAAGACTTGAGCCAATGTATATCTACGTTTTACTTTTTTGTTTTTTTCTTCTTACCCCCGTTTCGTAAGAAAGTTGGAAAAAAGAAGAGAAAAAAAATTTCATTCAACCCTAAAACGTTATGCGAAGAGCACAAAAAATCGAGTTTTATTGCCTCCTAATTGGGGATGACAAAGACATCACAATGGCGGCGAAGCACAAAGCAAGCAGCACCCCCAAAAACTTTGGTTTCGGGTGTAAAGTCGGGACTTTAGTGTCGCCAGTATATATATATTTTTTCTTTTCTTTTTTTTTTTCCAGCCCCCCGTAAGCTACGGTGTTTATGGGGTTGCGTAACCGCCCCCGAAAAGATACGATATAATATATTAATAAGCGCCGTCGTCACGGACTATGACGGAAATTACCTGTCCTGAAGGTCGTAAAACCGTTTTAATATACGCGGCAGGTGGTCTATACGCGGTTTGGTTAAAACTTTTCCGACCTTTAACCAAACGGATATACCTATAATGTACCCATACATATACCTATATCTATACATAACCCAACTATATTCATATATGGTACACAGATACCTCAGGGTGACAATTTTTCGACTTCAAACTCTTGACTTTCCGTCTCACCCCGAAAATTGTACAATTTTGAAAATTTGACTATATAATCCAACGCCTTCCAAAATTTTAGCGCGATGGAACAACTCGTGAAGTTCGGTCGAAAATTCGCAAAACTTTATTGATATTCATCGATCGCTAAAGAATTTATTCAAAAATTTATAGAAAAATATTTTCAAGCCACTCGAATCTGATTATACATGATACAAAATTATAAATTTGAAATCAAAAATATCGTCACCCGAAATATGCCTTCTTTTTCATTCGCGCGGAGGTAAAACCTCGACTCGAATCTTGTAATTCGTTGCTTAATGTACCCCGAAATTTTGGCTGGAGGTATGAGAATTTATGCATATATATACCCCCATCGTTGACGTGGTCATAAAGGTTTTACATACAAGTATATATAATACCCCGGGTATAATATAAACTATATAGATATATGGTTTGCCAACTGAGAAGCACCTCGCCGGACACAGTGACTGTCTTGTAATTATGAATTTATTCACTAGTTGCACGGCGTGTTATTCAAATGTGACAATATAGTCGGTTAAGGGTATCAGCTGAACCGCAAATCGAATCGCCGTTTGTATTATAATATGCGAATAATAATCCGATCGTGTGGTTAGCTGTCGGCTATTAATTACGGCGTTAATGGGGCTACGCGGTCCGTTCTTCTCTTCTTTATTCTTCCTCAGTTTATACCGTCTTTACTCCGACTATACCCTTTCGGCTGTTCAACTTCAGCCCCATTTTTTCTTTTGTTTTTTTTTCTTTTATCTCGTTCTCGTTTCGAGATATCTTCGTCTGATCGACTATAGCTAGGTGACGATCACAGGCTTGTATCGCACAAAGATTAATTACTCTAATCATATCGAAGAGTTTCGTTATCGCGCATCTTAGTGCCAAGTTGAAAATAAAACGAAATAAAATAGAATATCGCTAAACTCTGACCTAATATCTTAACGATAATTTGCCGGGAATATTATAATTAATAATCGCGGTAATTAACAGATAATAAGACACGTGTTGCGGCTCGTTAAGGCAGATATATGAATTGGTATGGGTAGGAGGTGTTAGGGGATAAAGGAGGAGAAGCGAGGAGACTGAGGGATATAGTATTCGACGCACACCCGCGTGGACCAGAAACTTAGTTATTCTCTCGGAGTGGGTTTCTTAAGTAACGAGCAATTACCCGCGGACGAAGAGGAGTGCAAAGGTGACCCAGGGACGTGATTGATTTTAACGAAACCGCGAATCATGGAGCCATTTGTCAAGCTGTCAGCATTTCATCAACGAGAGGTATACGCGCCGTACGCACGAGCTCAGCTTATTCTCATTCGAGATACTGATCTCGACAGCAGACAGACACGTGTATATTTTTCTATATACCTATAGTATACATATACATATAATACAAAAATTTCATATTATTTCGATAGTTAGCAAGCGGTGAGCTTTCCTCGTATGAATAACCTGGAATATTATATATACATATATGTAAGGTCGTGGGAAAGCGGATCGAGGCAGAAATTGTCGGTAGAGGTAGGTATATCTATGGGATTGAATAGGGAAGACGGAGACCCCCGTATCCTAATGAGATACTCGCTTTGACGTTATAAACGTGTCCCCGTTGAATACAACGGTTCCTCCGAGGACATGTTTATTGAGATTAGCCCAGCCTCGTCCGTCTCTTTTAATTTAATCTGACGAAGTTTGGCGTCTCGACCCGGATCAACCTTATTAAAAATTTAATAACCCCTCTGCGATACCGAGAAACTATAGATTCGTGGAGTCAACGTGCCCGGGAATTCAGGACGCTCTGAAGAAAAAAAATATTCAGAGATTGTGTGAGATCATCCCCAAGAAAATTGTCTTCTTCTATCGGCTGAAAAATCCTGAAAAATTCTTTCAGAACACTCAGAATTACCCTCTTCGTGAAGTTGAATAAAAATTTTATGAAAAATGGTGCAGGTTTTAATCGAGAATCGTCGTTTAGTCACCTAGGAGGTGATCCTGCGTGCTATGGTTCTCCTGGGGCATCTCGGGGAGCGTAAAGCGCGTTGAAAACGTCATAAATCGCGTTAATTAAATCTCACTGCAGTCGTGCATATGGTATATAGGTATATACTTATAAGAGAACTCCGGGTTGGCTGTTTAAATAACAAACGCACTGGGCACACGCACCTTGACGCACCGCTATAGGGGATCCTTATCTTGTCGGCGTCGGTTGTAACGCGGTGTCAAGATGCTAGTCAACCCTCTGGGGGGTGCGCCCGAAAGAATCTATGTATAAGAGGGATGAAAAGAGTCACGGCCTTTTTCCGGAACACCAACCTCCCCCTCTCCTTGTTCCCCTTCCCACTCGATTCTTACCTTACCTTACCTTGCCTTGCCTTGCCTTGCCTTACGTTACCTTGCCTTACCTACGTCTTTGGGGCACCATTAACACCCCTGGGACCGCTATCTCGAATCAGGGTTTATTAAAAGACGCGCTGAAAGCCACCGCGGTTGCGTGGGACTTGATTGGATTTTACGACCGGCTAGCTTGCAGGGGCAGCTGCTCCCGACTTCGACGTTCTCCACCTCCACCTCCACCTTCTCCTTCTTGTCCTACGCCAGCTTCTTTGCTCCCTGGTGTAGCTCGGTATGAGAATCTTTTTCGAATCTCTATTATAGGTAGGTATATACTTAAAGACATTAATATCGGTCATACCGGAAGCAAAGTCTCCCATCACATTAAAGAACAAATTCTGAGGAAAAGTGAAACAATCCCAGTTCAGATTTTTAAAGCTCGAAAAATTGTATTCTATGGGTAAAATTAATTACGAGAGAAGAGTTGATTATTTTTTTCGCAATGGACGAACAACTGGATCAATTAATCCAAAAAATCGACCATATTTAAGTTACAGCAAATCCTATCGATTGGTATGAAAATCATGAAAATCCGTTGCTTAGTTCTCGAGATATCATCAATTGAAATTTTTGTTTGTTCAAAATTTTATTCTTTGAATATCTCGAAGATTACTGGCCCGATCGAATCCAAAATTTGATCGGTTCTGAATTAGGAATAACGGTATCGATTGATATGAGGAAGGATGAAATCTGTTCATTTGTACGCGAGATATCATCTGACAAAAAATTGATCATACACACCCAAAGCCGGACGTTAATCTGAGAATAGTCAAACGTGATTCTCTAGACCTAATATCGTGGAGAATTGGTGAAAACTCAACTTCTCATCTCGGGGTGAATAAAATAACTTGCCTTTTTTGGAACGGGAAGTATCTACAAGGAATTCAAAACATATGTGCGTCGCTAACTGCAGTTAGGAAGCAGTGACCATCATCTAGGATAAATCATAGCCCTGACCAATGGGAAAGTAATAATAAAAGACGATAAAAAGATGTAGAAACTGTGATAACGGCGAGGCAGAAGGTCTTTCGGTGGCACAATGGGGTGTATCATGTCCGAATGACACGGCTGTTTTCGTCAATGGCTACCCACAGGCTTCTCATTGTGCCTTAAGATCTCGAGTGTCTCTTCTCGTGCCCGTCTACCTCCGCCTCATTCCGTTACTCTCATGTCTCTGCAGGATGCCTAGGAGTATATTCTCGATGACTAGTTTAATGCCCGCGTGTGATCATCACACGAACTTCTCAGAGGCAAAAAATACACGCTTATTATCTGCAGCGATTAAAAATGTGCAATTCCATCTGCTTAGTTAAATGAGCTTTAAGATCGTTCCTTTCTCCCCCAATCAACTGTAAAGTCGAGATAGGCTTGGTCAAGTAGGTACCAATGGATATACGTCAACCTAAGTACCTTTGGCAGTGATTATTGTGATTTATCCTGGCCATATCCAGGTCGTAAAATGTAAGAATCCAAAGCCCCGATCCTTGTGCTGTTCACAGCGAGGGTAGGTATCGGTTGCAGAACTAAATACCCCTGAATAGTAAGTCCTGGTGACAGCCCCGGGTGTCCGAAGGCAAATTTCAAATGCAAATGGAAACGCGAATTTGTTGTGACACGCTACCGAGTCCCGAACGAAATTCCAGCTAGTTTATTCTTCCATTCTTCACGAACGTGACTTACGTTTATTGTCAGCGTTGACCTGGAGCAACTCCGGTCACACTCAGTTGCAAAAATTTGCGTAGACTGTCGAATAAGGTATACGATATTTTAAACCGGACACAATGAGACGCACCTGCAGCCGGGGTTGACACTTGAGGAAAAATTTTCAGCCAAGGAATGGCGGTATAGGAGCATGCAAACACAAAAGGCAAACAGGCTGCAGGCAGGCGGCGGGAAAGGGGCCGCTAATTATGAAAAATATCATTTATTACGAAGAATGGGCGTGTTCCCTGCATGGGGTTCCAAAAAAGACACTCTATGCCCGGTCGGAGAACAACGCCAACACCGCGGGGCGCCTAAGTTCTGCCGTATGAACTTTTCCGCGCATGTATATATATTATACCTATATATATATATATATATATATATACAGAGAAGTTACCTTGAAAGTTATCACTTGGTCATTGCCAACTCGGCGCTCCTCATGTTTTTTGACTGTTTTTCGCAGGCTTGCCATCCTCATTTTAGGGAAAATGATTGTTTTATAGATAGCTGCCAGTTGAAGCCAAGGTTTATGGGGATGCAAGCCTGCGAAAAACAGTCGAAAAACTTGGGAAGTACCGAGTAGGCAATGACTGAGTGATAACTTTCAAGATAACTTCTCTGTATATATGTATATAAGACGGGAAAAAGTATAATCGAACACTTTCCACCGATCGATCGCACTGAAAATTTTTACTGTTAATTGCAATGTCGTTTTCTACAAACTTCAATCCACTAAAAAAATTAAAAATAAAAAATGAACAAAGTAGAGAAAAAAGAAATGGAATGGTAGACGTGAAATAGTCCTTAGGCGGTATTACAGTCTACGAGGCATCTCTGTTACTGTGCCTAATACTCCCCTCGCGAATCCTCCCAGTTCTGTATACAGGGTGTAACAGAACTCGAGACGAGCATTTTACAGGGTCAATCTCGGTCAAAAATAGAATCGAAATTTCCTTTGCCAATTTTTCCCAAAATGCCTAGATTTTTTGTGAAAATTTATTGAATAACAGCCAATGAGGAACAACTTATGGACAAGTGCCTGTCGGTGTGACACACTTGCATGTGTGCGTACGTGCCCCCTTGGCTCCGCGATCCCAGCAACAATCCGGTCGCATTCTAAAACATTTGAAATATGACCGAGTGCAGAGATCGCAAAGCTGAGGTGACACGCACGTACACAAGCAAGCGCGTCACACCGACAGGTACTTATCTATAGGTTGTTGCTCATTGGCTATTATTCACTTAATTTTTACAAAAAATCTAGGCATTTCGGGAAAAATTGGCAAAGGAAATTTCGATTCCATTTACGACCGAGATTGACCCTGTAAAATACTCGTCTCGAGTTCTGTTACACCCTGTATACCACTCGGCAAACTCCATTAAAGCATTATTAACGTGTCAATGCACTCGGAAAAATCAGACGGTTATAATAGCTGTCCTCTTATGCTGTATATACCTTATTCGTGCCATCTCTAGTTTAGTTCTTCCAATTCATATTTACAACACTATAAACTGCAGCGACAGATAAAATAAAGAGCACAGCGTCTAGACTTGGGTTGAGAAGGTGCGGGTTCGGATATTCGAGTTCAGGTTCGGGTTTGGGTTTGGGTTCGGGTTTAGGTTTGGGTTTGTCGAATTTACCACTATTGTATATGCTTGTTTGAACTTGTACTTTACACATACCGTTAAACGAGCATACACATACCAGTATACGTAACTGTGAAAATATATGGATGTGTAAGTATATCAACTCGAATACGAGCCGGGCAAGTTTGCAGCTTTTGCGACCGACTCCTTCACCCACGTACGAAATATTCATATCGTATCTCTGCTCGCTTTACAAGCAACGCGTCTGGGGAGAAAAATAAATACGAAAACAATATTAAAAAAAAAAAAAAAAAAAAAAAACACTACGTAATATCGTCTCTCATCTCTCGTATATTACAGAATCGGTTCCATAACGACTGTGTAGCATACAGAAGAGCTAAACCATCTAAAATAACGTTTTAGGGTCTTCGGTTACCGTTGAAACAAAAAAAAATTTTCGACCTATTTTAGGGGTTCGAATAAGAGTTTCGCATCATTTTCGGACACCCGATGTGTTGGTTTCCCGACCAATCGCAGGGCTATAAATAGAAATTCAAATTAGCGATTGATTCCTTAAAATAGACGCTCTTACTTGGACCTTAAAAATAGACCAACTAATTCTAACTTGATCGTACCTAAAACGACCGTAGTGAATTAAAATTGTAGTGACACGTACCCATGGGGGTTATTGAAATTTTTATTTTTTTTTTTCTCATTATTATTTATTTTTTGCTTCAGGAGTGTAGACTAGTCCTTCGAAAATGGTCCCTTTCACGGTGTGTTCGTATAAACCCCCTTAAATTCCATCTGTTATATGTATTAGATTTCTTTCGGTTGAAAGCCGACGATTAAGGCCATTTAAAAAAAAAAATAATCTTCCTGCAAGAGCTACCTCCGAATCATTTGTCATCCTGTCCGCGCGAGCTTGCCCTGCAGCAACCCGGGACTCTATATCTTTCTCTCTCGCTTAAGGGACCTGCGAAATAATTGTTCCACTGAAGGCGCAGATATAGAACACCGATTGCCTTCTGTACAACCCAATGGCGAGAAACCCAATTTTGAAAAAAAAAAAAAACAAACAAAAAAAACTTTTGTAAAGCAAATGGGATGAGTCAACAATCTATATTAGCTGTTCGTCACAATGAGCCTAGGAATGCACCAATTTTTCCTTTTTTTTCACCGGACGTGCTATAACATTGCTTTTCCTCTTTCCTTCTTTCTCTTTCTCACGTATATACTTATATTCTTCTGGATTTGCCGGGGTAGGGAGTAGGTATACCTTGAACGTAGCAGAAATCACGGTAAAGTATATGCGAATACATCATTTCGCGGGGGCTATTAAATATATTATTAAAAGCTCGCGGACGCGAACTGGAATCGAGGTATATATTCGCGGTGTTTAACCTCTATAATATACATTAATATATACCTTCACATACAAGAAGGACAAATGCTGTGGTCAGCTTTACGGCAGAGTCCATAGCTAGTCCATTGCAGGCCAGTTGTCTTTGATCTGACCGCCTCGATCTCGGTCCTCGGTATTCCTCGTGTTTTCTCGTTTAATATCGGCCAAGGAATCACTCCCCAATAATGCAGATCGTTTGACATTTTCACTACGGGGGGGTTTAGTGAAATATGATAATAATAGGTTTAACTCCGTGCCGCGGTCAGGCTTGTCAACTGTTCGGCTCAAATTGGGCAGAAGACTTGGCGAGGTTTTCCTCTTTTCCACTAGTTTGAACATTCTTTCAAACTTATATTGGATTAAATTAGGATTACAATTGAAAGCGAAGGGATTGTCGAGACTGACCAAGAATTTAGAGAAAGAAGAAAAAAAACAATCCGCAGTATAAGTCGGCAAAAACAAAATTATCCAACTGAATATAATAACTTTATATACCTATATATATCTTTGGAGATAACTTCAACCCTGATGGGATTAACGAAGGACCGAAGAAAGAACTTCTACTGAAACAAAAACCCCTGTACCTTAAATATATATTCAAGGAGTGAATCCTTTCTCCTTATTTCATATTACCTTGTTATTTTACCTGAAGAAAATTTCCTGAAACGCATAATTTCGAGTAGCTGTCTACGTCGAATCATCTCGCAGGATAATAGACGTATAGGTATGTGAATGGTGCATCTATACGCGCGTTTCTGTTCTGATAACAAATATAGATATAAACTGGATCAATTCGTTTAACGTCTTTTTAACCTGATTAATTAGAGACGTCATCGGGGGGTGGCTTAATGCGAAATACTTGTAGTTGACCGGCAGTGACGTCACTGGCCCGTCACCCGCCTTGGCGCCCCAGTTTCCGGTCAAATAATTGATATTAATAGTGAAAGATGGGTCAATTTGGTGTATACCGCGATATCTTGTTGCGGATTAGATAATTCAATTTGATTGTTTCATTCATCAAGTTAATTTATCGATTTTTTTTTTATTCAATTTTTTCCTTACAAATCTAGAAAACTTTTGACGGTAAAGTAATTGACAGATTTTTCATATTATGGCTTGAAAAAAAAAATATAATAAAATCCTTCTGCACAAAGAACTGCAGCTACGATGCATACGAGCGGAGCTAAAATCCCAGACCATTATGGTTTAGGATATTTCCTCGAGAAATTGTTCACGCAAATAATAACAAAGGAATTAGCAAATGACCGTTGGTCAGTCAAGCCATGCGTCCTCCGAAAACACTGAAATATTACTTTCCGAGCAATCGTTCGAGCGGCCTTTTCAAGACGACCTGCGCCACCCGGCGCCGTTTCTTCAATCGCAACCCGCTGGTACAAATTTCGGAAAACACTACAGTGCTCACAAAAGACTCGAAAGGGCTCCGGAGGCCCCCGCGGACGGCCTCGGAAGGCCATTGTCCACCTGTCACCGTGGCCTGTGGGAAGTCTAGAAGATCAAATCACGCTCGAAGCATCAACTATCAACGGCGTTTGTTAAGTCACTGCACTGCACTTCCCTGCAGACTCCGATGCAGGCAAATTATACATCCTATACTATACACGGTGGGAGATGATCAAGATTATATCGCGTATACTAAGATGCTCCGAAAACCATAGTTCTCATTTTCGCAGTTATTTCAATAAGATTACTGCTCGTTATAGTGACCTCTTCACATCGATCAATCATTCTTCTAATAAAATGGTATCTTCTTTTTTTTTAACGTCATAGTGCAGTACATGGGATGTATACATCTAGCTGCGGTGTAATTAGACTCGCTGGTTTTAGTGATCAACCAGTCATAGAGACCCAGGATATTTTTAACGATGTGTACATTATGTCTGTGCCAAATTCGGAGCCGATCATCAGGTGCGTTTCGGAATTTTCGAGCAATATAGGAATCAAACCCATAATCCTATTATTTCCGAGCTGCACTCGAAAGTGTAAATTAATCCTATCGATGTAGGTGTATAATATATATGTATACTTTACGTATATCACGCTACCATAATCTCATAATATGCGTTTTCATATGTGAACCAAAAACTGCGAACTATAGCTAATTAATTACAGTCCATAGAGATAGGCCTGAGTCTCTAACCCATAAAATTTGGTCGATTTACTTCGCCGAAAGGAAGCGTTAGCTAATAAAATGAGACTCTTCTTGCTTTTACGAAAATGTCATTTCACAGATAATTCGAGTCTCGTATGAATTTGTTAGTTTTTCACATTTGAGGAGCCCTATCCAAATTCCAGATCAATTAAAAAATTTTTAGAGTAGGTCGCTAACAAATTTCGAAAATTCCAAAAATGGTCAAAAATCGAAGTATTTTTTTTTCAATATTTTTTTCCTCGTGGCGGCGATTGTTTTGACACTTGAAAAAAATGACATCCTGCAAAATTTCATCTCAAAAAATAAATTTTTAAAGGTCGCTCAAGAATTTTATAGGTATAACAGTACTAATCCAAAATTCTTGAACAATTTTTAAAAATTTATATTTCGAGCTGAAATTCTCAGGATGTCGTTCTTGTTTTACGTAAAAACAATTGCCGGCACGAGAAAACAAAAATTTGAAAAAAAAATTATACGATTTTTGACCATTTTTGGAATTTTCAAAATTCGTGAGCAACCCCTAAAATTTTTTTAATCGATCTAGAATTCGGTGAGGACTCCTAAAATGCAAAAAACTAACAAATTTTCATACGAGAATCCGATTCAAAAAATAGTCGGTCAAAATGGGTCGCCCTAATTATGATCATGATTTCATCGTAATTATAAGACGTTGTGATCAGTAAATGCGGCAGATGGGGGTCTATAAGTTACGCTATGCATGTGAATAGGAGTAAAAATGCACAATGGATATACATGACAGGCGACCACGACAGCACGGATTGACGGATTGGAAAACAAAGCGTGAAACAACGTCAATACAAATTACTGGATCGACGATGAGCCGGTGGCCACTGTACAATGTTTGATAAACCACAAATATATCAACCGGTTTCGGAAAATTGGGATTTTCTTTGAAAATTTAACGAACAGTGAACAGCAATGCTCTGAGCGTCAGTAATACCTGTATATAGTAACTTGATATCTATTAAGCTTGAATGTACGTACATCGCGTTCATCAAATACATGCCCAAAGCCCCGCGCATGTAAATGACGAAGCAGAGTGTTTAAATTTAGATTCAATGTCATTTTAACTGGCTTATCAGATATATCGCAGATTCGGAACGCGTGGTATTACTGTTCATATCCTCATCGGATTAAACTCTTTTGCCATTCGCATATAGGTGAACGATCTTTCGAACGAATATTTCTACAATCCGAATTGAGAAACGAATTGTTCTGATGAACCACCGTGTATATAAAACGATTTCTGTGCAGATAACACAGCGTGTATGTGTAGTAGAGGGAAACGAAGTGTATCTACCGAGCAAGAGGAGAATGAAAACGTAAAAATTGGTTGAAAATATCGCTGCAGAGAATCGTGGCGAGTAACCCTATATTCCGTTATTACTGGATTACACCAAAATCCGATTCTCGCAGATTTTCCAATTACTACGTCATTCTCGTACGAGCTCCGCTGGCGTATATGTATATATATCGGGGGTGGGAGGATTAAGCGAATCCGAGGCACCAAGGCTAGTATATATGCGATTATCGTTCGACCCTCCGCGACGACACGGTTTCGTTAATACCCATATACACTGCAGAGGTTATATTATGTACTGATAGCACGTAAAGTTATATATATCGAGGCGTAGGCGCGTCCTTCCAAGAAATAACTACTCTAGGTGGCAGATCGTCATCGGAGTTTAATTAAATCGAAAATCGAAGAGTCATTAATGACAAGTGGCGCCCAATAGCGATGACTCCATGATTTCTATTGACCGCGTATACAAGCCGATGTATACCTCTATACCCTATACCTCGCCGGGGACTCACTCGCCCAACCTATTGGGACCGAACCCGGGGCCCCATGTATAATGACAATATAACAGTCACCGGCAAAGGCCATCCGTTGTGTAAGACACACCGCCTTCTCAATATTATCGATTGGTCAGCAAGAAAAAAGGTTTAATGGATCCTACTTCTTTAACCCATACCTATGTATCCATGTACATGTATCTGTGCACGTAACCATAGCTATAACTTGTGCACAGTTTAGGTTTGTGTACGAGCGAGATCGAGCGATCATTTTCGAATCACATACAGAAAAAATAATGGAAGTGGTTATTTCCAAGTGTTATAAAGCTGAGGTGTAATTGAACGAGAAAATGACGAACGTCCTGTAATACGTGTATTGGCTAAAAAATAATTTCTGCAAAAAGATTTGGAAAGAATTTTATACTTTGTATTTCGAGTAATGATCGGGTATTTTGTGAGAGTCAGCCCTCGGGCGACGGGGTGTAAAAATTGTGTATCGTCTCGAGTATATCTCCGATACTTGTCTATAATAGTTAGTTGCCAAAATACCGCCCTCTTTCCTAATCGCTTCCAGCTGGGCAAAAATTCGTTGCAGATGTTCGGAACCCTGGCGTTCTACCTCAAATCTCGATCGAGGTTATTCCAAACGAGACCAAAAGTGGTCGTTACATCTGTACAGAGAATACTGCAGTACATATCTCGGAATGATAAGAATTGACGAAATGAATGAGCACATAGATCAGATATACTTTTATCCACACGCCTAGAAGACCCAAAGACGACGTGTGTGCTGCCACCTTGTAGCATAGTATAAAATTGTTTGCTGACGGAATCGGAAGAACCGGGCACGACGGCCTTTCATATATACAAGAGGGAGAACGAGCTAAGGTCGTACAAGGCATTCGCGTCGTTGCGGTCCATGGGTCCATCGGCAGCAGGTTGATGGATGCTGCGTCTCGCAGTGCAAGAGAACCCGAGGCGGCGTCGGCAGCTTCTCTACGGTCTATCACAACGACAGGACATGCTATAGGGACGAGGAGGGGCGACAGGGCCGGCGGGGGGAGGGGGGGAGGGATGAGGGGGATTCGGATGGTACGGGGCGGGTGGTAGGAGTTATTTTTTGGTGGGGGAGAAAAGCGTCGTTCTCAGCCGAAGGCATGAGAACTACGTAAGGGTAAAGGGCGGTAGGGAGAGAGGGAGTGAGTATTCGAGGCGACGCGCGGCGAACGCAAACGTCGGTAGTGTTAAAGGTGGGGGGGAGAGAGATCGTCGTACGGTTGAAGCGGGTTGCCTGGTTTTCCTTGTGTGTAGGTTCGGGTGTGTATCTAACCTCTCTTTCTCTTTTCTGTGTGTTGCAGCGCTCGCGCGACTGTCAAATGTACCCAATGGTGGGGATGTCGCCTCCAGCCCCCTACCGGTTGGTAGGGAGGACAACGGCGCCGGAGGGAGGGTAGCGACTATTGGTGGGGATAACCGAAGCGCCGACCAGGAGGTGGAGAAGTCACGCAGCCCAGAGAGTGTCGAGCCGACGGCCGCGTTTGACGTCGCATCTCTCGTACTCTATGGATCGCGCGCGTTACCTATAAGACTTAAAATTTTACTCGATCAATTGTTTAACCAACTCCCACATCCCCAAGTTACCCGTCTTCTCGCCGCATTTGGCTGGACCAACGAGGATTACAGTAGAGGATACATACTGCAGGTGAGTCTCGTCTCGTTCGTCGATGGCTCTTTAAATTTATATCCCATATATATCCCATCCCCCTCTCAACCCCCCCTGCCCTCCCCCCCGGTAACCCGCCTCGCTCACCACCTCTCGCCCCCCCCCCCCCCCCCTTCCTATTTATCCACATTATACACCCACTGGATTCGTTTGGCAGTTCAATCGTTTTGACATTATATATGTATAATCGCGTGAATATGTAGAAATTTGTAGATAAAGATTTATCACACTTCGAACGCGTATATGAGGATAATGGTGGGGGTGGGTGGTGACGGGGAGAGTGGGGGGAGAAGAGGTGGAAAAGAAGACTTTGACGGATGTGACAGTGACGTTACAGTGTCCGCGAATAAAAGTATAATAATCGTTCCAAATTCAACCCCTCTACAAGTATTATACGTATCGTGCGATTATTTTACATATCTACATGATTCTGCCGCACGTGAAAGAGAGAGAGAGATTTACTTTTGACAGATCCAGTGTACGGTACAATCCTCCAAAATTATTGTTCGTTTTTTTTTTTTGTTTTTTGTTTCTATATATAAAAAAAAAAAAACTTCATAAAATTACAAACGTTTGATAAAAAAAAAAAAAAAAAAAAAAAATTGAGTATAATTTTGTTCGTCAATATATTCCGACAGTGGAAATGATGTTATCCTGTACATAGCGATGAAGTTTGATCATTTTTAGTTACAGACGCGATACTTATGATTATTTTATTTTATTTGACAGCAGACTTTGACACCCGGGTATTAGACGGATTATTATTCTTAATTTTTTGAAGAAATTATTGCTCTACGTTATTATACATGAATTATTGTGTAAACATTGTTATACATACATGATCGATTTGTGAAAGAAGATCTTTTATACGTGGATAAAGGAGGGGGATAGGGCGAGGAAGAAATTCTGTCTATAAGATAATAAACTGCAACGACGGTGATAAATGTATGATTTTATTAAATTTTAAACTGGACTGAATAATTGGGCAATATTAACTAAAGTATTCAACTGACAAGTACTGAGAGAAGAAGAAGAAAAAAAAGTGTGTGCGCGAAATATTTGTGATATACATATATAACCGTAAAACGGAACTTTGTAGTGTAATTTTGAAGAAAAATGAAAAACTAAATTATCTTATAAAACGACGATAAGAAACGAAATTAAAAACTATAAATAAAAACAAACAAAAAAAAAAAAAGAACTGAAATAACCTGAAGTGTATCGATGAGTTAAGAACCTGAAGAAACCATTGTAGTGATTAAATGAATGATATAAAACCGAAAAAATTATAGTACAGTGAATAATTGGACAGTTATAATTACGTATCGTGAATGAAAAGTGCGAATATACGGTTTGAAACAAGAAAAAATAAAAAAAATTGAAAAATAAAGAAACAAGTGTAATACGAAGATATCGTCGTAGATAATATTCTATCGTAATAAGAATATTAAACGAGAAGAATCTTTTTCGCGAAGTATATACGTACCCATATACGGCTATATGAATTTTCTTATCAATTATACATCGATACGTAAGTTTCTTAAAATCAGATCGTAATCGAAATTCAGTGTGTAAATATTTTTCCGTGGTTAATTTTTGTTTTTTTTTTTTCTTACCATACACGTGTTATAAGATCGTTCAAAGTAGAATCACGTATGAAAATAACGCAACGTGAAGAATCACATCCGACCATATTATATGATATACCGATGCGGATAGTTGATAAAAAAAAAAAAAAAATCGCGCTTCCACGCGTCATCAGGAAATACCGAAAACGTCATAATAATATACTGTACCTAGCTAACTGCCGCGCGACTGATCCCTGGAATGACAATTATTAAAGATATAAAACTCCGAGTAATCGAGTAAATCGCGATACACACCTACACATATGTTATTTACATCTCCGCGAGAGTGCTATTACGAATTCGCATGTTATTGTATAACGAAATGCTAAGAGGTGCAGAAACTGCAATCCTAATTACCGCGCGGAGCCACGCGAGGCCCTGAAAGCCCGTAAAAGAAAAGAAAAAAAAAGAGAAAAAAATTGGTAAATTTTTAAGACTGTTTATCGCCGCGAGGCCATGAGAATATCGGTATATACAGGGTGATTCAGTTTGACCGGGCCATTTTAGCTGGGTGGACTCCTCGCGAAATTCTAAAACTAAATTTCCTTTACTAAAAATTCGAGGGACTAATAATTTACGAGCTACGGAAGATCTTAGTTGACCAATCACAGAGCCTACAGCTGCTCGAGTTAGTGCCGGTTCAAAAGTATAAAATAAGCAGTGCCCGTAGCGAATCGAATTTCATTAAAATGAAAATAAATTTTTGAAACATTACTAAAATTTTTCGTGCTCCGTGGTTTTCGTCCGCCAGGTCCACTGCTACGCAGTTCTCGTCGTCCAGGTCCACCGCTTTGTAGTTTTGGTCTTCCAGCTTCACCGCTACATAGTTCTCATCGTCCCGGTCGTCCGCTTCGTCATTTTCGTCCTCCAGGTCCACTGCTACGTAGTTTTCGTCGTCCAGGTCCTCCGCTTCGTGATTTTCGTCCTCCAGGTCCTCCGCTTCCTGGTTTTCGTCCTCCAGGTCCACCGCTGCGCAGTTCTCGTCGTCCAGGTTTACTGCTTTGTAGTTTTCGTCCTCCTGGTCCACCGCTACGTATTTCTCATCGTCCCGGTCGTCCGCTTCGTAATTTTCGTCCACCAAGCGAACGAAAACCACGTAGCGTAGGACCTGGACGACGAAAACTACGTAGAGGTGGACCTGGAGAACGAAAATCACGAAGCGGACGACCGGGACGAGTAAAATTACGTAGCGGTGGACTCGGAGGACGAAAACTACAGAGAAATAGACCTGGACGACGACAACTGCGCAGCGGTGGACCTGGAGGATGAAAATCACGAAGCGGAGGACCTGGAGGACGAAAATCACGGAGCGGAGGACCTGGAGGACGAAAATCACGAAGCGGAGGACCTGGACGACGAAAACTACGTAGCAGTGGATCTGGAGGACGAAAATCACGAAGCGGACGACCGGGACGATGAGAACTATGCAGCGGTGGACCTGGAGGACCAAAACTACAAAGCGGTGGACCTGGACGACGACCAACTGCGTAGCAGTGGACCTGGAGGACGAAAACCACGAAGCACGAAACATTTTAGTAATGTTTTAAAAATTTATTTTTATTTTAATGAAATTCGATTCGCTACGGGCACTGCTTATTTTATACTTTTGACCCGGCACTAACTCGAGCAGCTGTAGGCTCTGTGATTGGTCAACTAAGGACTTCCGTAGCGCGGAAATTATTAGTCCCTCGAATTTTTGGTAAAGGAAATTTAGTCTTAGAATTTCGAGAGGAGTCGACCCAGCTAAAATGGCCCGGTCAAACTGAATCACCCTGTATTATGATGCATGTACCTATATATGTATACATATATGTACATGAATAATGTAGTATATACACTTGCTGCTCTTTATACCGGAGACGCGATATTGCTTCGCGATTTACGACGCGACGGCACAGTGTTAGGCGATACGTAGGTAAGTAGTATGATGTACCCATCCTACGCGACGTTACTTCAAATATATTTTCGGAATAAAAGTATCGAAGAATTATATTTTTATCGGGTAATTATTGCGCCTGTGTTTTTTTTTTTTTTTTTTGTAGATTATTATTTATCTAACTTTATTAGCTGTATAAGGTTATATACCTATATACATATGTATATCCGTATGAAAAAGAGAAAGAGAAAGAGAGAGAGAGAAAGAGAAAGAGGAGACACGGTACTTTACTCGTTTATCTGTATAATACCTCGTACACGTGGCCGTATATATGCCTAGGGCCGATAATAATTCGATGATGCGAGTTTAACGGGGATTATTAAGTTGTACGCGTTAATTACATTGAGACGTTGTAATTACATTCGAGACATACGAGAATAATAAGGAGGCTAAAAGCTCCGATATATGCTGTGCTGTGCTGTGCTATGCGAGCTGTCCGTGTCTCATTCACGTAAACTAAAATACCATAATCCTGTCGGTTGTCGATTAAACTCTTATGGATGTACGTGTTTATAACTATTTTAGGCGTATTTTCGACTATTATAGGTATACATGTACATACGTATATGTATATGCCTATAATATTGAGAAATTTTAGTCTGCGGCGTATCGGTATTAAATTTAATGTTAAAACAGCCGAAACCGAGGAATATAATTAAAGCGAGTATTTCAAAGCTATATATATATAAGTATAATAATAACAGGTGGTAAATTAAAATAAATTTTACACTCCGACCGCGGAAGTATGTCCTGCATATGAATACCTCGCGCTACTGCAGGGTTTTAATTTTTTTTTTTTTTTTTCATTCCTACTCGCATTGTCAGTGAAAGTTGTCATGTCGCCTATATGTATACGTTAAATGATTTATAATCTAAATAGATACGCATTGCTTAGTCAATTATGTATATGACAGTGCAATCGCTAAACATATGCATACCTATTTCGGAATTGTCCTTGAAACGATGTAAAACGAAACTGACAAAAATCAAGTCGACGTTCTCGATATAAAATTTGGATATAAACGATTGAGCACGCAACAGATCGACGACATCGAAAAAATATTATCAATTCAATACCTCTCGAGCAGCAGCAACAGCAGCAGCAGCAGTTCGCTGTTGTTGGACCACGTAAATACTCCGTTGCGCGGCTTGCGACGATCTGCTGTAGCACGCGGGGGGAATCGAAAAATGAATAATAAGACGGTTTAAATTGACGTTGTCACGCGAGCCCAAAGGCGAATACTTCGTATATATAAGTGTTCTCGAAAACGGGATGCAAGTATAAAGGAAGATAGTGAACTTCGTTTAAATGACAATAACCGCGATGCTTGTATTATTCCGATTTAATTTACAAAACGATTATTTTTACCATTCGAATCGGTCATGCGAGCGGTCTTATATTCTCCATATATCTGTTAGAGACCGATGCACACCCTTTCGCAAAAATATATTGTTATTATGGATTCATGAATCTGATATAATACTTTAACACGTGCATTACGTACGCGTAAGGTCAAAATTCTACACGTTATAGGTATATATATATATATAAATTGGTATATAGGTATATGTATGTAGATCTAATATTCGAAGCGAGTTTCTCCTCGTACACAACGTAAGCCGCGCTCGGATGAAATGTACCTTACATGAATAATTCACACGCGATATAGGCCCGCGATTTATCTGTTATTATTTTAGTTACCTCTCTCGTATATATATATATAGGTATATAGGTACGGTAGGTGGGCATATAATACCTACGCCATATCTAGCTAATTGCGAGAAATTTCCTGAAATGTCTCCACGCGTGAGAGACGCCGCATATCACGTCGTGTAGTCCACCATCTTGTAATCTTGTTCGATACAAAAAACGTGTTTCGTATGTAAATCGACGGTTAGTCAGTCCGCCGGGGCGTCGTCAACGGTGGAATTGGCCCCGTGCTGCTGCGGCAGGACTCCGGATAACCCACCAAGAGGACGTAGGACACGCGGGAACCGCGAGGCCCGTTCGTTACGTTTCGTTACCTTGGGATACGTTACGTTACGTTGGGTTGTGGGAAAGCTGGACGTATAATACGAGCCACTCCGAATCGTATCAACGAAGCTTGTGTTTTTTAAGCGTACCTTGAGGCGGTCGAATTATATTATCATATGGTAATATCAATATTATTAATATTATACGACGCGAGTTGCCCGGAGCAAACTCGAAATCTTTCATGACGTCCGGTCCGGTCCGGTGTATCTGCCTACTCGGTTCCCCGGACCTCGTCGACATACGACGGATAAAAATTTGAGTACTGTTTTTTTCTTTTCTTTCTTCCTTCTTCCTTTCTTTTTTAATTTTATTTTTGTTTTTTCAATTTCTTTCTATAAGTTCTACTTCCGCGACTTCCCCCCCGAGTGTCTTCTCGTATACCGCGGCGATATATGAACAGCTGCTGCGTTTACCATCGAGAGAAGTTCTTTTTTTTGATTATACTTGCTCTAAGCGCGATTCGTGTTCTTTATCGAGATTTAATTATTTCGGTTACAAGCGCGATTGAAACACTCCCATCCGTTACAACGGCATCCTGTGCTGCAGGTCTGAGCAGATTTGAAACTCGATAACTAGACACCGTATTAACGACGAAATTTCAATTGAGAGAAAAGACCGGGTTTATACGATGCAATTGAAAAGCAGATATCGGACTATGGATCTTCACGTTTTCTACACACGAATAAGACAATCCCGCCAGCCGTGAAATCATATTCAGTGTCCAGTCACGGATGGCACCTTCGATTGCATTTTTATTTTTCAAGAAAAACAACCGAGACTCTCTCGTCGTCGGAGTATAATCAGGTAGCTGGGAAGGTACCTCTCGCAATCAAAATATTAATACAAATCACAAAACGGTGAATAAATAGCGTCGGGATCATCATCAATATATTGTCAACTACAGACGTAAAGTTTCGCAAGACTTCGAACGAAATGATGATAAATTTTCGAACTGGATTAATCCCACAAGGATTCGCCTTGCCTGAATAATTTGAAAATTTGTAAACTAAAATTGTATTGAACAACGTGATCGCTATCAATCCGATTGAAAGACGAACAAACGGTGTTCTATCCTGTACAGCTATTGCCAACGAACTTTGGGTGATCTTGGCCGGGTGTTTAGACATGGTTTTTTTAGTCTTACTAGTTAGACAGGTTGTCTTTTCCGCTTGTTTCACGGAACCCGCACGGGACTGTTTAGCTACTTCGAAGAATACGGCGACGTTGAACACGCATAACGAATAGACCGTGTGGGTATAATTTGAATCTATCTCGCGACGGATGGGAAAGAAAAAAGAAATAATGTTTAAAGAGAGCTGCCGAACCGTAAAAGAAGACTATAAAACGATATCAAAGTTTCTTGACGCATCTTGTAAACTGGGGAGGGGTGAACGAATAATAATATCATTGTTAAACGATTCCATGCTTATGACGTAAGCCGCGCGATATAATTGTCACATAAAGTAACTTTAACGGAATAATAATAATTGTTATTTATTTCGATGATAAAATTCAAGATTTCTTATTTCCTTACCCGCCATTTTTTTTTTTTTTTTTTCATTAATTTTTCTTTTTCTTCTCTCCTTCTAATTCTTTACGGATAACCAAGTACCCGGGCGATGGGCCGATCTTGTGTGTGCCGCTGAACAAATATACACGAGACCCGAAGACGTCGCGGCGCTGGGCGTCCTGGGTTACGTCGACGCTCCGCTGGAATGCGTAAATATACAAGGAGAGAGACAAGCAGAGCGATGCTGTATACACGTCTCTTCCAAATTTATAAGGACCCGCGTGACTCTCCCTCCGAGTTGTGACGTCCGCGATCGATTTCTAAATCAGGTCGCGTGCCTTAATTGGACAGGACGGACTGACGGACATAATAACGGAAGGGCGATATCGATCCAACCCCTTTCGATCCCCCCCCAAACCGAACAAGATTCGAGCCAAGCCCGCGGGTCACTCGGGTCGGATGCGAGATAATTCGTCGCGAGACGCACGCTTCCCTTCTTCGGCCGATAATTATTATTGTACGCTACGCGTAGTCATGAATAACGGAACAGGTTTTCCCTCTATATTCCACAACGCTTGCCCTTAACCCTTGAACCCTTCTCTTCAGCCTCCCTTCCTCAGGGATTCCCCGGCAGTAGCAATTGAATCCAATACCGCGTGCGTTTACCCCGCAGTGTATAACCCACGGCAAGCATCAGGAGTAATGGAATAAGGAGACCAAACTTAATTAACTCAATCCAATTTAAAACGGTCCCCAAAAACTTCCGTGATGTCGTATATTCGGACAATGGCACGTCTTCTTTTTTAAACATTTTAGCAAATTCCTAGTCAAGGATCTTCGCGGTGTTTTATGACTATCCGTCAGAGCATACTGTGTATGATTATGACGTACGATCCCAATCCTGGGAAAGAACGAGAACCCCTCTCGGAATCCCACTTTTGTTCCCTTGCTAGGTGCATACTTGTCGCCACCGTGTGATAATGGGTTTTCTTTTACTTCCAGGACTCGCAGAACGGCCCGGTTCTGGACCGATGGAGTATATGCTCGGCTGAGGAGGAGCCGCTGGTCCTTCAGCAGTTCCTCAGATTCGCCGAGACGCGTCCCTTCGTCCAGCAACTGTTGTTGGCAGCGGGAACGCCGGGAGCGGATGCTATGTCCCCCAGTCGTAGACCCTCGCCGCCAACGATGCCACTTGCCCATTTGCCACCGCCGCTTCACCTTCTGCACTGTGGATTGCCACCTCCAGGTTCGCGGCTCCCGCCTCCACCTGCGCCGTCAGTTTCTCATCCGTCGATGTCGCCGTCCGCGCAAAAGCACGTATACCCATCGTCGATGAACACTCCGACGACGCCGACAACCAGTGGAAACTCTCCGCCACGGACCCTTGAGAATTCGCATTTCACGGTGTCGCCGTTGAACAGGTTACAGAGCATGCAACCCTTCGATTTTCGGAAACTTGGAGCTCTCGGCCTGCCCGGATTTCCGCCACTTCCTCCACCGCCCACCGCCGACATTCTCCTTGGCTCTCGCAAGTCGTTGAGACATTCGCAAAGTTCCCACAGCCCCCCACATCACCTCTCAAATTCCCAACTCAGGCCACCTGTACCAACGATGCCACCGGTTTCGTCGGCCGCCCTTACCTTTAGTCACTCCTTAGCCGCGGCAGTTTCCTCGGGTACACTCCCTCCAAATTTTCCTACGCACTTTCCTCCTCCACCATTAATGGGCAAGCCAATAAGCGGTGGAATGCCTGGCTCTATAGACATGCACAGCAGCGGAGAGAAGAGCAGCGATTTCGGCTCCGAGGACGATGAAGACGACGATGAAAACTCTGGGAGTGCTTTGAACCTTAGCCGAAGGGATTCGATGAAGCAGGACCACCATCAAAACCACCATCACCATAACCACCATCACCACCACCATCATCCGATGTCGATGCAACCTGCGCCTCTTGGTAGGCCACCGGGAGTACCGGGACGAAAGCCACATTCACCGGGTAAACGACAACAGTGGGGCACCTCGCCGAATCTCCCTCTAAACTTGGGTACGCAGTTTATTAACCCAGCGACTGGAAAGAAAAGAGTGCAGTGCAATGTATGTCTAAAAACGTTCTGCGACAAGGGGGCGCTTAAGATACACTTTAGCGCTGTGCATCTAAGAGAAATGCACAAGTGTACCGTCGAGGGTTGCAACATGATGTTCAGCTCGAGGAGATCTCGGAATCGTCACAGCGCAAATCCAAATCCTAAACTACATTCCCCGCATCTTCGGAGAAAAATTTCACCCCACGATGGTCGCTCATCGATGGCACATGCGCTGGTTCTTCCGCCCCAGGTCGGCCTTCCGGTTCCGGCTACAGGGCTCAATCCTTTATCCTTCGGCTCCTTTCCTCTGCTTACTCCACCCCCGGATCTACGTCATTCTGCATCCCTAGCAGCCCTCGATTTTAAACACCTGGATCTCTCGTCGTCGCAGAACCCCCGCGGATATGAAGACCTCCATCAGCGGAGAGCCTCTTCGAACACAACGGCAAGCATGTCGCCACCCGCGCCCCCGACCATACCCGAAGGCGAAGAGGAGGACGACGATGATGACGGAATCGTTGTCGTCGCCGAAGATGACCACCCCCACCGACCGATAAGCATTACGCAGAGGGACGAGGAGGATCAACCGGCAGACTTTAGTTTGGCTAAGAGACCTAGATTGTCCGTTAGTGATCTTGATGATGATCTGGGTAGCAACGCTGATAGCAATGAGGACAACGATTCGATGAGCACCACTGATCAACAACCCTCTTCCGTGCACGCGAATTCCTTAAACTCGAACCTTCATAACCGTGGAGTTCGAAAACGAAAATCGCAGAATCCAACGAGGTGCGCGATGCCTACTGAGATCCACTCGTCCTCGACCGATGGTGACTCTTCGAATGATGCAGTTTTTCAAGACCAACCTGAGGACATGTCGATGTCACGTCTACAAGAAGTTGAGGAAAGAAAGACGACATCACCGTCGCCGAGAAACTTACAGGTTTCTTTGCAGGAAAATAGGTCGACCTCTGGATCCCCGGAAATATTGCGGGAACGGAAACGAGACCGAGAACCGATTGTTAAGGCTTCCATAAATCTAGCTGTGAATGGAAGTCGAGAAGAGAATGACGAAGCGGTGATATCAGTTGAGGAAGAACCGCTCCAGGAAGAACCGAGAGATCTTAGCTCTAGGGCGAGTAGTGGCCGTCGTTCCCCTAGGCAACCTGTTACTCCTGAACCAAAAGCTGCCCCTTCTCCCACGATACTACCTCCGGAGATGTCGTCCCCTGAGCGACTTCAGGAACCTTCCCGAAACTCTAGCGTGCCGGAGAAGAGCAGCGAACGACAGCCGGACGTAGTAGTGCGAGATGAAGCTGACGACGAAGAGGAACGGGACCGGGACCAGGACCAGGACCAGGACCATGACGATGACGAGGATGAGGACGAGGACGAGATCTCAGTTGAACATCCGATTCAAGAAGGTGAGCGCCCCGATGATCCCCCCCGTGCCCCGAGCTCGGTCGATAGCAGCCACCTGACAACTGCCGACGACCTCTCGCTCGACTCCTCGAATGCTTTGCGTCAACTCGAGTCCTTGTCGCAGGGTCGCATGCTGTTCGGAACGCTGGAGGCTTCGAGGTCTGGCCGAATCTCTACCAGCCCCAGCCTCATGATGGACCCTACGGAGCGGTTGGACCAAATGGACCGATTGGACCAATTGGACCTAATGGACCAAATGGACACCTACTCTCGTGGCTCACGCTCATCCAGCGCCTCGCCCTCCACAACGGGCATGGACATGGACAATAGTCTGATAACTTACGCCCGTTACGAGAACGGGGGATTCGTCAGTACCCAGGAGGTTCCCCTGGACCGGGAAAATCCTCGACGGTGTACGGCGTGTGGAAAGGTATTCCAGAACCACTTTGGCGTCAAGACCCACTACCAAAATGTACACCTTAAGCTGATGCATCGGTGCAGTGTCGACGGCTGCAACGCCGCCTTTCCCTCAAAGAGATCCCGAGACCGTCACTCCGCAAACCTTAACCTACATCGCAAGCTCCTATCCACATCGTCGAGTCCTCCCCTCGCTAATTTATCTTCGGCTAATCTCACCCCACACCTCGAGGATCCTCAGCTTAACCCTCTACTTCACAATGAGTTTTTTGCAAGACTCTACGCGGACGCTGGTATCAGTGCTCTTGGCGGTTACCCGCTTCCTCCTGTTCCTGGCGGAGTTGATCTCGCCGCTCGGATTCCTCCTCCGCATCCTTTGCTCCTACCTCCGCACCTTGGCACTTTTTCGGGACTATCTTCGTTCGCGAGTCATCTTGCTGGTCTGAACGGTCTTACTCATCAACACCTGAACCATTTGACGAGGCTGTCGCAGGAGCGAAACAACCTCCATAATTCGTCCCATTCCGGGTCCCCCGTTTCCTCGCCGAACCCTGACGACCTCCAGGTCAAGGAGGAGGCTGCGAGATGCATGATACCGGGCTGTGACCGAGTATTCAATTCTAAGGCTGTGCGGGACGCGCACTCTCGAGACCCTCAGGCGCACCGCGACCTTCCAGCGCTCTCGACAAACACTTCGTGACCGCTCTCCTGGTATCACGCTCTCCGCCAACGTAATTACTCTTTGCTGTGATGCCAAAATCTACTAACGACTTCTGCTCACTCATATACGAATATATAAATTACTCGTGTTCATATAGAAGGTTTATACTTTATATAAATACATACGTAGATCTTAATATGCAATCGCGGCGTTTGTGCAGCCGCCGCGATTTTCATCATGTCCATCATAATTCTTCAAAAAAATTTTACGATACAATGGTTAATAGAACCTTTATCGAAATACACCCACGCGGGTACAGAGGCCAGGATAATGATGCGCGCAAGAAGTGCAATACCAAATACTCTCTGTCGCTTGTTAAGGTGTGTATATTCACGGTGGGGGGCGGGAGGGAGGGGGGAATTGAATAAAATGTTTTAGGGCAGGGGGGGGGGGGGGCAACGATAACCGTGACTCTAGACGGAGGACCGCATATGTAGTTAGTATATAAATATACGAGAAAGAGGAAGAGGAAGAGAGAAAGAACGAACGAAAGAACGGAAGAAAGGAAGAGAGAGAGAGAGAGAGAGAGAAAGAGTGAGAGAGAGAAAATGAGGCAGTAGATCGAAAAACCTATGCTAATTTTATCATTGTTGTGATAATGTATATTAATAAATACGGTAATTAATATTTAATCACTAACCAATCAGTACTGTATATATACATATATATCGATGTATCGCGTAAAGATAACTG
Source organism: Macrophya alboannulata (assembly GCA_949628255.1). Lineage (NCBI taxonomy): Eukaryota > Metazoa > Arthropoda > Insecta > Hymenoptera > Tenthredinidae > Macrophya > Macrophya alboannulata. The sequence goes on from OX451209.1 coordinate 14,356,329, forward strand.
TATTCTAGGCTATATTATAGTGTAATATTAATAGTTGTAATTGATATCATACCACGGTGACTATTGCAAATTTTGTAAAAAAAAAAAAAAACGAACAACAAAAATGTTAAAAAAAGATAATAAAAAAAAATTAAAAAAAAAAAAAATAAAACAAAACAAAAAAGAACAACTAACAAACGAACAGAAAATAATAATCGAAACAACGGCAGCTAAAAAATGATTGCAATCTTAGTGCAGGGAACTATAGTAGTAGTAGAGTTTAATTGTAATATGTGGTTGGCAAAAGCGAATTTATTGCTCGACCGCAACGAATCAAAGTGACGGAAAAGAAAAGATAAAATAAAATAAATGAATGAATTTAAAAAAAATAAAATGAAATAAAATAAAAAAAAAAATGAATAAAAATATTAATTCAGTCTCTCGCTAAATAAAAAAAATAAAAAAAAAAAAACAAAAAAAACAAAAAAAAAAAAAATGAAAATAGATAGATTTTATTTATTGTTTCCTATAAATCCTATGATATTCTGTACAAGCGGCCAGTAGCGGGCACTGCCGCCTGACTTCCTGTTTAGAATTAAATTTTACTGTTATCTAAAAAGTGTAATGAAATTTTTTATCGGTTTTTTTTTTTATATACTTTTTTTTTCTTCTTTTTAGAGGTTAGGTTAGGTTAGGCGCCTCGGGTGATGATCCTTGACAGACGCGGAGTAATTGTATATCGAACGTCTGATCTAACCCGTAATAATATAATATATTTAAATCAATCACAAATCGATCAAATTATTATTATTATTATTATTTTTATTATTATTAATATCATAGAATATATAATATGGCTATAAAAAAAAAAAATTTGAATAAAACGCATACGCTCGTCTTTATATAATTATATGAAGGTATATTATATACACATGATATACCTGTAATAGGAATAGCTGAAACTCCGCGTACTCCAAAGATCCGCCATATGCATAATAATAGCTGAGAGCGCCGAACTATAATCCACACCGTACAATATATATTTGTTGTACATACATACAATACGATACAATACACACACATGCATATATATATATATATATATATATATATTTTTATTTTCGTATTATTATAATTATATAATTTTTTGGCACCTACATGACACATTGTATTGATGGAACTGATGGATCAAAAAAAAAAAAAAAGAAAAAAAAAACGAAAATTTTTTTTACGCATTTTCTTTTTCACTTTTTCGTTTTTCCTTATGTATATCAATATATCTTATATAGCTCGAAATCTCTTATATATATAAAAAAAAAAAAGAAAAGAAAAGAAAGAAGAAAAAAATTCAACTGAATTACTACGAAGACAAAACTAAATCTACAATTGTAATTATGTATAAATTGAATGCTATGATGTATATTATAGATCAATTATAAAAAAAAACACTCATTATGAAAATAAATATATAAAAATTAATTAATGACAACGATATTTTCTGATGAATCTATCATCCATTCATCCCTAGCCCTTATTACTCATCCAAACTTTATCCCTGATATCATACCTATAATTTATGTATGTATATACATATATACATAGGTATAGAGAAGATAACCATGGTTCAATGTTCATTTGATCTGAATGAAGGAAAAAATAATTTTTAATTAGTAGATAATTATCTCGAAGTTATTGGTTTTCGGGTTGTTCAAAATTCTATATAAATCCTGAATTTAGTCAGCCTTGTTTAGATCGATTGGATTGATTTTCTTGTATACGTATTCTGCAGATATCAGTCAATTTGGCAAAGTCAGGGATGTTTTAACTCTGTCACTGTTATAATCGCGAGTGGCCGCGTATACGTGTAGCTATGCAGCAATGAATATATGTATAAAGACTGTAGCAATGAAATGATTAAAAATAATCTACGCGTCATGATCGTGCGGGGAAACTAAGGTAAAAATGAAAAATATTCAAGTGGAGTGGAGCCCCGCCCTACGGTTCGACCAATTCGCTTTTTGAAAACCCGAATTCTTCCGAAATGAGAAATACCTAGTCATTTATCAGAAAGATCTCTGGACCGCCACGCCCACCTTTCTGATGTAGAGCTGACCGAAGTTCCCGCGACTAAATATATACAGGTATATATATGTATATAGGTATATTATTTATTTATTTTTATTTTTTGTTTTTAATAATGAAAAATAAGAAAATTTAAACACGACATCATGGGATACGGGATGATAATTAGTCCAAGAGATCCGAAGGGGTCCCCGTCGATTTGGCGAGTTAATTACACGTAAGTTAGCCGGCCACTTCGTTAACTTCCTCGTGGTAAGATAATTGCTAGCTTTTAATCGACTAAGAGATTAGATTATACCAACTTTCGAGTTTCGCGCTGCTGTAACAAGCGAAGATTAAATTTGCTGAAATCCTTTTTTAATATACACGTTGCATCTTCTTTCATATAGAAACACAAAAAAAAAAACTACTCTCACCCCGATCTACGCGAGCTTTTTTCCGATACCGGTGTACGTATCCCTTGAACCTCGAACCGATTTAGCGACAGTTAAAACAGTACATGAGTATAACAGGTTGTACGTTTACGAGAAAAACTTCACAGGAAGGTATTGGCCGTGAGAAATGAAGATAAATATCAATAAAAATGTGAAAATAAGGAAAGACGACAAGCGTCGCGTCGGCGCGCGGGAAGGCGGGCCCCGGAACGACGCCGGCCGCCCACCGCTCCCTTCCTCGACGGTCCGCCGGCGCGGTGACCACTCGGACCGACGCTTGCTGCAGTGAAATGAATGCCAGTAGTAGTCGATACTAACTGTTGGTCGTTGTGGTCCGAGGTATAGATATAATGTACGGTAGATCAATTGTTTTTTGAAATATATTCTTCGATTATTAATGTTCCGCAGTTACCTCGGCGTTCCTTCGATTCCCGCGAACAGCTCATTCGCTGCCCGAAAGATGATTGAAAAATAACAGGCGTCCGCGATGCGGTGCGGTGCGGTGCGGCGCGGCGTACCGGAGGAGAAAAGAAGGAATTATCGTTTCTAAAAAACGCGAATCCCCGAATATTACGTGCGGAGGCCGAGCGTCCGAACGTCCGAACGTCCGAACTTGGGGGCTGGGATACTGTTTAATGAAAAGGTAGAACCGTAACCTGTCTTTACCCCGAACCCACCGTTCACAGACGCGCTACCGTGGCGGACCGCAAAAAAGGGCCCTAGCAAAATACCCTCACTTCTCGCTCGTAGAAAATTGTATAGATACTCCTGCAGGTTTGTAAACAGCCGCAAAGACACACGCAGACAAAACGGCAGACGGTGCGATTCAACCGCGGCGCGGTAGCGAGTTCCGCGATAATCACACACGTCGAGTTCATCTCCGGATCTGAATATCGCCATGGTATACACAGTCCAGTATAAGTTACCTGCTACACGTAATCCTGAACGATGAATATCGAATCAGTCAGATAAAATCTGTTCGTAATTTTCTACGTCCTGCACATGTCGTGTCCCACCCTGCAGCCGCTTATATGTATATACCTACCTAACTGAATTAGGTTTCGGACTGAATTATATACGAAAATGAGCGGATCTAGGGGGAACCTTGTTCATGGATCGTGATGCAGTTATATAGTCGATCTTTTGATCGAGCCGCTGATCGTATGGCGAGGCCAATTAACCGATCTGTCGTTTTCTCTGTCATCCCTACATCGTGCAGAGTTCCTTAAGCAACTTTTTATTTTTTGTTTTTGAAACTTAAGGATCCTTTACAGCTCTAAGGACATCAAAAAGTCCCTGCATTGTCGGCTGTACATATACACATCTGAAAATCCTGGAAACCATGAACGACGATCGACCGCAGCTCTTATCCGGCCAAAGAAGTCTGCTGGATGGTCAGATGGTGACACCGCAGACTACCCTTAACGGAGGTATTATTGAATTGATATTCGCTCCTGTGGCAACCATCTGTTCGAATGTTTGTTCGTCACAGGATGTCACAAGTTTGCTGCTCGACCATAGACCGCAATTGTTATGCCTGCGGGTGATTCGGACTGCACGCGATTAACAGTCCGCAGCTATGAACCTACCGGTTTTACAACATATCCATCACACGTCTTATAGTGTGTACGATTATTGCGTGCGTATAGGTGCACGAGATGCTTGTAATTAAATCGTATAATGAAAGAAAAACTTGACTAAACATTGTGGAACGGTGTCAAACATGATACTTCTCGCATGATTAATCACTCGTGATAAATTGCTGTCGTTTATACTGTACAATCGGGATTACATATCAGTTTTAACAATAATCGCAAACGGACGAAAAGACCGGAAAGTTCCCTTTCATTTCATGCTCGTAAAATTGTCCGATAGCCACGCTGATAACCCAGTGTTTTCTACATCGGTTACAAATTGGGGGGCCCCTTAATCGCTCTAATACATCAACGCTCGCACGGAAGTTTGACAGTAAAATTGGCCGGAACCCTTCCAAGGACCGGGAGCGGTGTGATCCTATCGCATGGTTAAACATACATCGCCGTTTGCACGACGAGGTGAATTGGAATTTTTTGTGTGAACGAAGTTATCAAGTGGGATGTTGACGAAAAGGATGAGTTTAGATTAACGTATTTTTTTGCTCATTCCATTTCCAAGGAATCGGATAAACGTGTATCGTTTCAAAAGTCAACTTCCTTATCCGCGATAATTATACATTCAGTTGGTTGCGTCGTTATTCTACGGAGCAACGGATATGCCGGGGCTACGTATAGTCGTCCGTTTGCAATATCTGATAAAAATTCAATGGCGTCTTACGTACGTACTACGTACCGTACGTATCGCGTGAACTGGGAACTACAGAGCCGAAGAAACCGAACCGGACCGAACCGAGGTAGGAACAGCGATGTAAAGATAATACAGATGCAAGTACCGAGAAGTAAGACGGTTGTAAAAAGGGTGGAATGTCACTGGCCCGCTTGCCAATGCCTAGTATAATACCGGCGTGGGGCTGTACGTAAGGAGGAACGGACCGTAAGTAATCGTTCGCCAATTACATAATTACTCGCGGTTACGGGCCTCGAGGGCCTCGGCGGAGGGCCAGGACTCTTGGAGAGGAGTCGTTTCGCGATCTTTACTGCCGCGTAATCGTCCTTCGTCCTCTGCACCTCTTCACCGCGAACTGGACCAGTTCGCGTCCTTCTGTCCCTGACGACGCTAACATTTCCTACCTACTAACTTTAAGTCAGTCAAGTTTTTTTTATTTTCTTATTGTTTTTTTTCTTCAACTAAACGTTAAACCGCTGCAGATACTTCCATAGTTAAATATACGTTATGTACCTGCAACTCTCGAAGAAAAATTCAAGGCTTTGTCCAATTTGTAGGTATGTTACGTTTAAACGATGAATTTTTTCGAGAGAGAGAGAGAGGTATATATAAACTGCACGAAGACGGCCGTTCTCTATGCCAAAAGATACGCGAAGGTGCGGAACAAATCCAGGTGAATGTTTCATAGTGGATACTATAAAATATTCCGAAACACCTTCGAGCGGATCGTTCGAAATAACAATGGATCGAATCGGTGGTCTAGCAATTGCTGCAATTTGGCAAATTACCACGTCATCCTCGTCGCTGCAATAGCCATTGTGCGGTTCTCCATAGTCCGTGTATAGTGCAGTGACGTAGAAAAAAATTCCTTAACACCTGCAACATCAACGACGCTGCAAAGCGAGCTCATCGTCAGAGATTTTTCTGTTTAAAGAGGAAACGTTCTCTTCGAACCAGAGGTCGAAGACGTCTTTATAAGTTATAGCCGCATGTATATACGGCTACATATGTGTTGAATGTACATACTCGTCGATTTTTAGGAATGAGAAAAACCAGCCAAACAGAACCATGTGAGACCTGCGTTTTAGGCTCTTCTGGTCTCAAGCCTTAGAATCACTCTGGCAAGTTGAATTTTTCCATTTTTATTTGAAACCTCTTTGCGATTCGTAGCACGCGAACATGGAACCGTTCCTCGATGCATCGAAACTGTCTAACTATAAGTGGCACCCACCCTGCATTTCCATCTTCGCTTTGCCGTTTGGTAATTACAGTAGGAGCTTATTTTACACCGGATACTGGAGATGTATAAAAGTCACGGTTGTCCTTGGATAAATTTGAGAAAATAAAAATGAAACGTAAATCTTAGCCGTTCACGATCTGCTACCCTTCAGACCCGTGGAACAGATATATACGTGTATGTGTACAGATATTATATTATGTATGTACACGTATATATATACCGTAGCACGTACCTCTGAACTCTAGACACCGTTTCTCGCGGTCAACGGTAATAAATTTAGAAACACGTCCGAAGACCCCGCGACCCGTGAGATCCGCAATGCAAACAACAATAATAATTATTAAATATCCAATAAGTTAAATAACTGTTGCCTCGGCCGCCGCGGCTATATAATCTATAATGGGCTGTTCTACTCGAGTGACCTGTCAGCCAACTTCGAATTAATGGCAATCGAGATCCTGCGCGATTCCACTGAGCTAACCCGAGCCGTGGGGCTGCCGATCTTGAATTGTGGCTCACGATTGCCGCGTGATTTTAGTTATAATACCAGGTTCATAAAGTGCTTTACACGCGCCATGGTGAGCTTAAATAGGTTACACCCACCCTGCCGGGTTTCAAACAGATGAACGTTCTTTCCAATATGCCATTTCGTATTTGAAAAATGATAATAAAAATTATACTGCACTATAGGTACCAACAACGCCGACATTTCATTATACAAGTACCCTAGGGTGGTCGTTAAGAATAAAAATTTTCGGGCCGCCTCCCGAATCAACTCCAAATAAATAAAAACTTATCGTGTAATTTTTTCAGAATTTTATTTTAACATTTAACCCTTGATTACTGAGGATGAACGTTTCCATTTAAAATGCACGGGGTTTCGCGGTCTTTTTAGTTATTATTTCATTATAGGACTAACTATGAGCCTAAAAATTTGAAATTCTTACAAATTGGTCTACCAGAATCCTGCTGTGTGCAAAAGAATTGCCACCTCTCAGCCATTAAAATTTTGTATGGGTTATTCCATGCCAATATAATGATACAATGCAAAATATGAAGAAACCGAAAAGCATCGGGAAACATATATTTCCAATGTTGTTGAGCAACATTCGATAAAATTGAAAAAAAAGAATCATCATATTGGCATGGAATAACCCGTACAAAATTTTGAGGGTACGGAGGTGGCAATTTTTTTCTACATAGCAGCATTCTAGTAGACTAATTCGTGAGAATTTCAAATTTTTAGGCCCATAATGAGTCGTACATTAAAATAATAACTGGAAAGACCGCGGAGCCCCGTGCATTTTAAATGGAAAAGTTCATCCTCTGTGGTCAAGGGTTAAATGTTAAAATAAAATTCTGAAAAAATTACACGATTAGTTTTTATTTATTTGGAGTTGATTTGGGGGGCGGCCCGGAAATTTTCAATTTTAACGACCACCGTAAGGTATTCATATGATCGTAGGAAATAATTAGCGTTATTTAGCTTATGGTTAGAGTACGTATATCCTCAGGGGATTTGATTTTCATAATACAGCTAGAGCATCGCTCAAGTGTGGGAAACTCCATGTTATATGTTTCTATGATTTAATTCTTTTTGTTTTTTTTACTCATACGCATAATTGCGTGCGTTTAACGTATTCAAGGAAATGAGAATCTGCCTCGTTGACTGAATATGAATGCCCTATACTCCTGTACCTACTTGGAAAATTTGAACGGTTCCATTTCGCCTAGCTCAACAGCCACATATTACACACATTTGTCAAACTATATACGAGAAGATTCACGACTGTCTCGGCTCGAGTATGATACGACGTGGCACCTATGATTACAGACGTTCGCGTTCTAAATTCTAATATTCGTAATGAGTTACAGTGGGGATAATAACGGTGGGACCTCAACAACGGTCGAGATCCTCCTGCTAATTAAAATCTGCCGGAGAAATGCGTCGGTTGTAGGGTATATACGTATATATATACACCGTGAGAGGCTGGGGAAAAACAACGCCCACCACAGACCATTTGACACTTCATTATTCCTTCACGACTTGGAACCCGGTCATTAAAATGAGATTAGCTCAAAATCTTCGAGTCGTCTCAATGTTTAACCACTCGCTCGTTCCTTCGCTCGCATGGACTTTGCACTGGCGACTATGCGTAGACCACGCTTATACATAGCTATACACATATGTACAATATATTATACGCAAGGCTGGCCAATGCCGGCGTCTCCCACTCTCTAAATATACGTAAATATATGATCTTCCGAAGACCTCTTAGTCTGCCGATTAGCTGTCAATGAACAAAGCGGGCAATTTCGATACGAACGAGACGTCGACACCTTTGGACCTTAGGGAGAGGATCAGTCAGTCACTGCGAAGCATGTTTGCATTAAAGGTCAACAATTATGGGATGTATGAACTTTTTCTTTTTCACGAGTCTAATGGATACTGTATACTTATTCGTCTATAATCATCAAACGTATAAGACAACCATATCGTACGTAATTCTTTAAACAATTTCGCACACGTTAAATACCAAGGCATTTGAACAGATTTCGTGTTAACGAGGAACGCAATCGCTGATCTGTCTTCTGATAGTCAATTAACTAAAGAGCCCAAGTTATAATTGCACCATGAAAAGTTGAAACATCGGCTTCTATTTCGTGATCGACTCTGCACTATCTATTTTTGGAATTTTTCGATATTTCGTCTCAATGCCCAGGTTCGGTGTATCGAAATCTCTATCTAAATATATACTCAAGTTCTATACCTTCTCGTAATAGGAAATGGAAATCGAGGTGCCACCCGCAGGAGCCACATCACTGGCGTTCAGTTAAATCCTCCGAAACGGACAAGCATAAGCCGTGGCAACTTGGGACCGAACTCTGGTAGGGTAAACCCTACTAAGGTCTGCCTTCCGATCACCCCCTTCAAAAACCCTGTTTGTATAGAAGTTACGTGACGCTATACCGTATTTCATCTGCGATATGGTAATAGTATGGGTACTGGTTCGAGGAGACAAGAACTGCCCAACGGACGGAGGATCAATGTCATGTGTCAAGACGGATAACCGTAGCTAGCATTTACGGGAAAGTCCTGGAAACAATTTTTGCTGATGGACGTGGAGGAGTCTTTTAAAGTGCAGGGGTAAAATTTGTCGAATAGAGTTTCATTGCAGGATTAATTCCTGCGGGTGACGCTCTTCGAAGACTTTCCAGATGATGGGCGTTCGCTTGGCATTCGAGAATACGGTGTATGTAGGTATGTGTATGTACTGTACATACCCTTACGTATGGGTATATACCGCCGACGGCTGTTAGTCGCGCGCAAAGTTTTTGCAAAAACGAGATTTTACGGCCCCGTACTGCAAGAATGCTCCTTTGTCTCTTTATGGTCTGAAAGTGGAGGCTCGCGCGGATTACCCGCTAAGCCCGCCACGCCACGGTACCGCGCGGCTTCCCTAGTCAGTCCTCGACGCCGGCCACCGAGACGCTCGCGCTCGAACGCCACGAAGAGCTACGGTTGGATAATAACACGCCTTGCTCGCTGTCCTTTCCTCGACTCCTTGCGTACAGTCGATCGTAAACCCACCCCCCCTGCTTCTCTCCAAACCCCTCACCATACAACAACCTTACTTCTCACGAAGAGTCAGTGTCAAATGCTTACCTACCAGCGAACCTGCACTTTTTTCTCACTCGCAAGTTGCCGGTACGTAAAGTGTACGCGTACCATACGTACAGGTAAATTCTACTTCTACACATGCTCGATAGTCATGAGGGTAATTTCCGTGACTATCTATTCTTGCATTAATTCAGAAAAGAAAAGAAAAAATGTTGAAACTACATGCGTGATCGTATAGGAATCGGATACTCTTCAGATGGAACATTTCAATCGCACCCTCTAGGTATGATGTTGTTTGTTAGCTTGGCAACGATGTAATGGATCTTCAATCGATCAGTCGTCGCATCCTTGTTTTTGACATTTTATAAATTTTTCGTCAAGTGAAATTCATATATACCTGTTCAGATCAGACCCCTGCATTACTTGAATGACTCATAAATATCGTTAACATGTTATCAAGCCAGATTCGTGTAGCAGGTTCCGCGTACGGCCCATGTAGTGAGTTGCTTTATACCTGCCCACTCAATTACCTGCATGAAATTCAATTTGTTCCTCAGCAATGAGCAATTATATAGAGCGTGTCGAAATAGCTAGAGACTGTAGCTAGCACCTGGAAACTCCTATACATATGAGCGTTAGTGAATTATTATATCGATCCTCTACGAGACCAAAAAAAGAAACTGGCTAATTTCTACGCATTGATATACCTAATTACGAAAGGAGAAATTTGCGGACAATTGCAAAATGCTTAGAGCCATGACGAAGACTTTTGGGAAAATGAGCAGCGGTCGATTGACAATTTTTGATCGGATGCGACAAGAAAAACTGAGATACAAACTGGAAGGTAACGATTATTACCTGCAATAGTAATCAGGGAATCGAAGAACTGAGAAATGTTCGGTGTATACTAGGGTGTGTCATTTTGGGGCAACTTTTTTTTTCAACTTACAAACAGGTTGTATACTTGCAGGAAGGTAAAATAAGAAGCCTGTAAAAATTTGACATCTTAATAATAATATTAAGAGGTGCCTCATCGCCAATTTCTATTTCCCATTTAAATAACACGGGAAATGTTCTAGTGGCACACTTAAATTTTTATATCTCAAGTACTAATCTACTCGGAATGATTCTGCATAGCTACTTTCGTTCAAAAATGAACACTCTACAAAAAAGGTCTCTTGGTCTTTTTCGATAAATCTAGCGATTTCCAAGTTGGTTATTGGCTATCAATGGTAATTAACCAGGAACCAACTTGAAAATAGTTAGTTTTATCGAAAAATACTAAGAGACCTTTTTTGTAGAGCGTTCAATTTTGAACAAAAGTAGCTATGCAGAATCATTCTGAGTAGATTAGTACTTGAGATATAAAAATTGAAGTGTGCCACTAGAACATTTCTCGTGTTATTTAAATGGGAAATAGAAATTCGTGATGAGGCACCTCTTAATATTAATATTAAGATCTCGAATTTCAACAGGCTTCTTATTTTACCTTCCTGCAAGTATACAAACTGTTTGTAAGTGGTAAAAAAAAAGTTGCCCCAAAATGACACACCCTAGTGTATAACCGTTATTTCCTTTGGTTTTTTGGTTTTCCTTCCTAATCTTTTCTGAAAGTATGACACGATTGTGCTGATTCCAGGAAGTCTCGAATACGGGGAGAAGGAGATGCGTACGAGTTCACTGAGAAAATGGATTCAAAATCCTAGTTGTCCGACGACGAACGACCAGATTGATCAGGGTTCGAGGGACGCTGATATTGAGCTTGATTTAAGCGTATAGTAATAGATAGGTGTGCAGCATATTGTAATGCTTTGGGAGATGCCGGTTCGAAAAATCGAAGAGACAAAAATGCCCGGTATAACGTATCGAAAGGTGAATAATGGGGACGAATGAATAATGATAGCCTGAAAACAGAAAAGCTATAACAAAAACATGTAAATGACTTGAAATCAAAAGTATCACGAAAGCCTGTAACTTTATCAATTATAGTTGTTGGCCGATTCAGTCGAGAGTTGGATAGTTGATAACCAATTTCATTTGTAGAAAACACGATCGAATGGGCAGTAATCACGCGACGAGTAAGTGCGTAAGCTAATCCCTTTGGAGATTAGAAATAGCTCGATTTACAATGCGGTGAGCGTAATAAAAACGATATATTCTGAAGTTCCAGCCACTTCTAACACTATCGCAGCATTATTAAACGTGTTTGTATGTGAGAGTGAAAGTGAACGGCGACATTATACCGCTGTGAAAAAAAATTTCCTACGACTAAACTCCATCAGTGAAACTACTAATAATATAGAAATTTCTCAATATTATACCTATATAACATGTCTATTAGGAAAAACAACAAGAATAAATGAAAAAAATTGTTAATCAAAGGAAAACATTCACACGAAAACTCACGAAGCCAATTTACAGTGAAAGTATACCCATTGGAATTTGCGTGATACGAGATTACACATCAATAAGCCCGCGTGATAAGACCAAGGAAATTCAACAGATCGAAGAACGATTCACAATTACGAATTGAGCTGAACATTTTTCGTTTGAAAATCTTTCTTCTTATCTGTTCCTGTTAAGGTTCAAATATTGAATTAGCTATGTCGGATCAGGAAACGATCGTAACCGTGCAACTGGCAGGAGCGTCAATGCCCCTTTACTCACGTTACTTACTACAGTGGCAAGCTATTTTCCTGTTTTCCTCGTGAAGAAGCATTACCAGATTGCCTCGCATGGTTAGCATTCACTGGTCTTTTACATTCATGAAGCTTTTATTTCGTTTATCCAGATATAGCCACGTTTCGTATTCCCAGTTCTACCGATTTTATTTGCATTGATTGGAGTGCTCCGTTCTCGAATGTGTAATGCACGCCGGCATCTCGCAGTCGCATGCGTTATAGTAGTTGTCTCATACCAAACTACCGATAACTATACTTCCTCTCGGTAAGCAACGTGTCATTTCAACTTAAGACCATATATTTGATAGCCTCTTTACTCCATCTATACTGTAAAAACACTTTTTTTTTTTTTTTTTTTTTTTTCTGACGGCGTTGCTAAGGTATTTGGTGCCTTGGGCGAAACGTCTTGTAACTCAGCGCCCTCCACAATTAACTTTCCGAATATAAATATTGCGGCTTGGGTATGTTAGTACGAATAAGAATTTTGCATTTATAATTGCGCTGTCTTATACCTGACATCGAGAAAAAAAAAAAAAAAGAATAATAATAATTTCGCGCTTTCTGGTCAGCAAAAGTAGAAACAAGGACTTTCCAGATCAATATTTTCCGCGATTTCGCGATTTTTGAGAAGATGCGAGACTGAGATGTTGCGCGTTTTCCGATTGCAGATTCATGCTAATCAATATCAGACGCATGTTCATTGTTAATCGAAAGAGTTGAATAATTTATTCGTTTTTTACCACCTCCAAAGCAGACCTACACACAGAAAATAATTACACGAAATACGAGTGTCAACTTTCCTCATAGCTCTGTATAACTCGGTAGTATACCTTTAACCGAGACAGATCCGAAGCGTGTCGTGCGTGCTGGTGCAACAGGTTGATGATTGATGTCTCTTCGTGTATTGACAAAAAATAAAATAAAAAGTCTGGTCGTTTAGGTGCAGGGTGCCGTTGCGAGGACTGTGCAGGGTGTCATTGACAGTGAGAAATACAACTACGGGACCAAAAACATTTGATGTCGTTCTTCCATTAATAAAAATCATTCCCCCATTAATAAAAATATTTATATTGTCGCTCTACAATGGCGTTCCGTAAGCCGGACACCTTTGGGTGCCCAAAGTCTACGCTTATACTTCTCTGGCCACCGTACTACGGCCAGGATCATTTGCCCGGAAGATTCAGAAGGCCGACCCTCGCGACGTTTAAAGGAGTAGAACTATTTTTGATACAGCTAATCGGTGCGGGATGATTTTCAATTTTTTTTTTATAAAATAATGAAATAGCAGCGTAAGGGCCACCTGGGAATTTCTCACGTTCGATACAATTGAATCATACTTTAAGTCAGTTAATACCGCAATGATACATCGTGTAGACGAAGTTATACAATCCCTTTGCGTTTATTGTTGAAATGGTATTTCTTTTTTTTCTTTACTTCTGTATACGTATCGAACTACATGAACCGATCAAACTACATGATAAATATTACGCATCTGAACAGACTGTCAAGTAATAAACCTATCGTGAAATAAATGTCTAAAATTAGTTAATAATTATACGTTAAATTCTAAAGGACTTGCATCAAGACTAATGAAAGTCAAGATAGTCTGATTGATCTTCTAATATAATAACTGCCAACGAGTCTAACAATCGTGCCTTTTGAAATCATCATCATCCAAAGTCTTGAAGAATTTGAACGCTGGGAAACGACGTAGTCGCAAAAGTTCATGTTCGGTTTGCAGGACCAACAACTCGGAGTAATTTTCTTGGAGTTTTCGTACAAGACGTGATCGCTCGACAACGACATTCATCTTTTTTTGATAATATTCGACTGCCTTGGCTTCGGCAGTGACGTCTCTCTGCAGTTCCATTTCACAACGCACGACATTCATCGTCGTGATTCTCTTGTCGAGGATCGAGTTTGTCTTTTTAATTTCCTTGATACTGGTCTCAACGGCCTCCAATTTATGGAACCAATCCATGAGCAACTTTTCCCAATACCTTCGCAACAACTCCAATTCCCTTTCCAATTGTTGTTGCGTTTTGTCGTCCTTAAGGCCTTTGGCCTTTCGCTTCAAGTATTCCTGAATCTCCTTCGTAACCGTGACTCGTTCCACGCAGTAGTACTCTTCGCGAAGATCTTCGATTTTCATTTTCAGCATTTTGTGCTCCCACTCCTTGAAGTTAATCCCTCGTCCGAAGTTTATCGTTCTTTTCATCACCTTGAGTTTCGTGAAACCGGCGATTCGGATAACCGAGTTAATATTTTCAATTTCAGACCGAGGTATGAAGATGGTTTTTGCAAATCCTGTGTCACTGTGCGGGCCAACCTCGATCTGTCCCATTTTCAGCACAAACTGCACCTCGATGTCTTGGTCGAAATTCACTCTAGCCTGACGCTCGGCGTTCAACTTTTCAACGAAGATCTCTATTTCTAACTTTGCGCTGGCGATGAACTTGTTAAACTCTACTACCGTGTGTTCAGCCTCGATAATGTCTACCGAAACGGACCTGACTCGCATCTCACTCTCAATCTTATGGCGACGAAGACGTACTAAATGGTCCCAGTGTGCCGTATCGATCGATGATGGCAGGGTCACTGGACGGACGTCAAGAGCATCCAGACTTTTGAGATAGTCGATACATTCACCTGTTAGAAATAATGGTTTGGTCATATTTGCCGCAGCCTTCCCCAACTCGTTGAGATAGGTAGATGGCAAGGCCTTCTGTATCATTCGAGGGCGGCGTTTGTACTGACGCATCAAGAGGTCGTGGGTGGCTTTAGTCAGGGTGGGAAAGTCGGATCTGACCTTCTTCTCGTGCCATTTTTCGCGATTGCAAGCAGTTTCATAGTGGCCTCGGAGATCTGTGATTGCGGACTGCTGCTTCCGAACCTCCTCACCTAGACTGACGATCTCGGCCTCTTTGTGCGAGATCATGTTCTTCAGCTTTTCCTCACTCTCGTACATCTGCTGTCGACGCATGTCCCGGTAACAACCGCGCCAGTAACGAAGCCGGAGCTGCTGAATCGCCGATTCAACGCGGACTCGTGTCGTGAAAAAATCCTCCAGCCGTTGCTTAAATCGCTCGATCCCATCCTTCAGGATTCCGTTTACCTTCGAGTACTCAGCTTCGAGGATTCTTCTATACTTTTCTCGTTCTTGCATTAAAACCTCGACTTCCTTCTCATACTGCTGCACTGCCAGAACGTCTTCAACGGTATATGTATCCGGTGTTTTCGTCAGCATACACTGTGGCCTGGGAACGTCCTTCTTAATCAGATCCTCCCAACGCACTTCAAGGACCCCGTCCATCATCGTCATCAACGCCCGCTCCCGAAAGTCATCGGCAAGCAATAACAACCTCAAACGGTTCGCTTCTTCAGCCTGTTTGTTCAGTATGTCCTGGGCGGATGGTGAGATGTACGGAGCTACCTTGACCTCCGAGTCAAGCACAGTGACTAGACTTTCCGGGATTTCCGTCTGATCCCATACCGGGTCGATTGGAATTTCGGAAACTCTTTGATTGAACAGCAGATTCAATTCCGCGTCGATATACCGTATGCGTTCATTCCTCTCGAGAACTAGACTCATTTCACGTTCTTTGATAGCGTACATGTCATTGAATAGCTTGTTGAAGTAAGCTCGTAGCCTCTGCACGTCGTTGCTAAGCATTTGCCTCTCGGTCACCATCTGTGCATAGCTACACAACTCGAACTGAGAATAGTAATACTGAGAGCGTTCGATGAACCTGTACGTTGTCATGCCTTCCAAAGTCCTCTGATTCTCAAGCTCCGTTTCGTCGATAACCGCGTCTACCTCGTCCTCGTCGAGTATTGCATCGATGCGTTGTTTTTCATCGAGTACTGACAACCTCGTATCGCATCTTACGAGCGGTTGTTGCTCTGCAACCACATCATTGGACCGTGTCTTCCAAGGGTAAAAAGTTGCAGTTGGATCCGCTACGTCGTCTACAAACTGTTTAGAGAACTGTGCCCAGCTGAGGAGACTGGTCTCTGAAGGGTCAGCCGCGACGGTAGGATAATTTATCACCTTGAAACGACCGAAAATTGTATGAATTGATTGCCCTTGCACTTGCTGCTTGTCCCAGCAAAACTTCTTTATCCAATCCGAAACCTGATCCATTCCAGCACAGTTCCACTCAAGCTCGCAGCGGAAGTCTTCTCGCGCATCTTTAGCGGCCTTCAGTTTCTGATCACGGCTGACTTTGTCCAAGTCAAATGCTGATACGGGTAATTTTTCGATTTCCGAACAGATTTCGTTGGCATTCATCAGTTGTGTAACGACTGCCTTCATTGCGGCAAAGGAACTTTGAATCGCTGCTCTTGTCGTTGCATGTTCTTTCGTCTCGTCGGCAATTTTCCGCGACCGTCTCCACTCCTCCCAAGTTTGGTCGCTGTGTTCGGCGGCATCCTCGATGTAAACCCGAGGTTGAGTTAGCGTCTTCACAATGCTCGGATCAAGCGTCGCATAATCATCTCTGAACACTCGCGCTCGCTCCTCCGACTGCTTAGCGATGACTCCAACCAGGTCCGTGAAACTTGGATCGTCCGAATCCGAATCATCCGTTTCGGTGGTATCGAACAACTGAGTGCAGACCATAGAACCGTCGTAGCCAAGCGAAATTATCACATCCCCAGATGGCTTCATGATCCCCTTAACGACACCGAGGTCCTTCCGATGATGCGGCATGATCAACGCCACGCGAGTCCGCAGTTTGTCCCCTTTTCGAACAGTGACGATCCCGTCACGGGAGTAAGTTGTTATCCAACGACTGTCGGTAAAAATATTAGTCTGGCGTACCTGGTGATCCGAGGGTGTCGCCGCCAAGAGGGTAACCTCTTTCCAGCCTTGAATCCCGAGAACTTGTATCTGCCGCGTCAAGTACGGTGAAGCCAATACTTGGTTCTGGCTGACGGGACTGTACTGCAGATTTTGGAAACTGTCGAGTAGTTCAATGACGTAGCTGGCAGCAGTGATACGATTTTGTCCGCTTGGGAGATCGTAGAGAAGTATCTGGTTACCAACTGCAGCACGCTTCGAAGTAACACACAGTGCGAAGAGCCTCAAGTGACCGAGATTGTCGTAAAGTAGAACGTCCGATATTTGACGGTTGGCTTCGAGTCGCGCCATCACCTCAAACCCAGTACCGACCTTGCTGGTAATGCAAAAACAGATACCGGCCAATGAAAAACCGGCTATTACGTAGTTTCCAGTGTATGAGAATTTCAGTAAGTCCAAATCATCGCGGTGAAGATGATACTGTGCGAGGATCAGCGGTTCCTTGGGGTCGCAGAGACCGATCAATCTAAATTCTCCCGCACTGCTGGTTAGCGCGACGAGGGGTAGGTCTCTCCTGGAAGTAAGACGTGATACAGACCCAGACATCTCTAGATTAATTCTGCTAACCTCTTTTCCCGTATAGCTTTCCAGAACGCTGAGCTCCGTCGCGTTATCGACAACGGTGAGGTGATGACCCCAAGGATAGATCCAGTTCATAAAACGATAGACGGAACCGCGGCGAAGATGTGTTACCACACGAGGCTTAGTCGAGGAATCAGACTCGTCGGAAACTTCAAGCTGCATGAGGTCACCCTCATGAGTGTGAAAAAATACACGATCGTTCCTGAACGGATGTGAAGTCAGTACGTAAGGATGCGCCTGAATTTTTACCATCCATATCCTTGACCAGTGAGGACTACTCTCTGATAATTTTTTGTAGTATCGAATCTGGCAGAATGTCGTCTTAAGGATGAGACCACTGCGGTACCAGCAGATGTCAGATGCCTCGATTTCCGCACACTCGGAGCATCTCTGCGTCTGAGCGATTTTCGTCGGTACTGTAGCATCGTGCGACCACACGTACATGTGGCAGTCTTCGTCCAGAATTCCTAGCATCGGAGGTCCTGGATCCGGACTCCATATCGCAGTGTTTACGCGCTCAACGCGGGGTAGTTTGATATCCTTGAACTTTAGGCTAACAATCTTTCCGCATAATTTCATCTGCCAAACGGTCAGCTTCCCAGAATCTTTGCCTAGCTGGGCGATCATCGTCGGTCCACTGTAAGTCGTCGCAATCATTTGACTATGCATGTCCTTAATGTGAGTTGCTACCGTGGCCAGACGTTCTCCGGTTCTCCAGGACCAAACGACCAGCGAAAAGTGCGGATAGGAAGCCAGCGTGATAAGGTGTTCATGCTCCGTAAACGCCGTTGCAAGGTAGCCGCTCGGACCGCCTTTCACACACTCAGAGATCAGTTTCATGCCGGGATACGTGTACACCAAGATTCGGGGATCGCTCACCTTTTCAGCGAAGGCAAAAAGCGGTAGTATCGGATGGCCTGAAAGGCAGCATGCACCCTCGCCCTGTGAGTGCTTCACGTAACTTTGCAGAAATTCAGTTTTCTGAACTACGTCGTAAAATATTATGTGCACACCCGAACACCAGGCCATCACATCTCTCCCGATCCATGTTACATGCCCAACTTTACCGCCCCGAATCCAGTGCGACCTCCATTCGGTGGCCATCGTGTCGAAAACGACGTCCGTTTTAGTAGAAAATATTTTCTACGGGGTTGATGATTCTGCTTATCTCATGATTCGAAGAAATGAGGTTAATCTGCATGGCACACATGTCTCGTATCGTAGAACGTATGAACCCAAAAATTTCTAATCACGAAGTTTGGACTCTCGTTTGTTTCGCGCGGAAAGGTAAAGGTCGTTGCAATTAAAGTTGACCTGCACGACCGACACACTATAATAATTGTATTAATGGAGCCAGGTTGGTCGGGAAAGTAAGAAGACAGGCTACAGTCCTAAAACAAAGGCTGATTAGGATATGCGTGGCCAACGCGGCTCGTATAAAGACCCCTAGAGCGCTGCGCGATGAGGTCAGCCAGCGGGGCGGCGAGGGCTGATCAAAAACTTATCCCTGCCTCCGTGATATACTGCCCGCAGTACCCGGGGAACTCGCTGAGCTTCTGACCACGTCTCGGAAACGACCTCGACGTATGCCGGGACGCTTTACCATTAAAGAGACGCCCGCTGTGTACTTTATTTGCATATAACCATAGACGCCGCGTCAAGTATGGTGACCTTCGTGTCTAGCTCGAAGGTTCGCCTCCTACTCACCGCCAACTTTTAACCGATGTAAATATATTATAATACAGGTACTCCATGTATTAACGACCTACGAACTAAACGATCGGAAATCTTGTCGTATATGCATACCCGCGCATAACCACAACGACCCTATATACCTAGATCGATGCTTCAGGTGTTAGAAATCACCCAAGAGATAGGAAACGACTTTTCGGGTCATCTTGTAGTCGTAAGGCCAGTCTATTTGGAGCTTTTGGAATCCACGACGTTTAATGTAAAATCTGACAACATTATGTGTCTATAATCGTCAGTTACTTTACAAATTATCTTTCCGTATCACATGTCGACAAACCATCACAGCCTAAATTCACCACCGAATCAGGTAGACTGAAAGTGACCTGCAGGTTAATACTTTGCATTGTATGTACATTTTTATGGTAGCCAGAAACCGGGTATATGGTCGCAAGGTGATCGGGACCGATTTTGGTGGGTAAAAAATTACGAATTTCCCCCTTGACCGTGGCGTCGAGATAGTCGGAAATCATCCGAAATTTGTTGAAAAGTGGCGGTTAGACGTTACGAGGGAAGTAGGTACTGCGTACGTATAAGTCCGCGAGCTAGCGCTCCCACGTGTTTGTCCGGCGTAAGTGCGCGTGTTTTTAGTTTACTTATTTTGAAATTTTTTCGTTAACAATTTTGATAATTTTTTTGTTTTTTTCGTCTTCGACCTCGAGTAACCTACCGACCAACCATGGGCGAAGCGCCATGATTACTGCGGAGCAATTCTAAGCTGCCCCCTTTCACGCTCGACGATATATAGGAGTATATATGGTATGTATACATACACACGCGTACAATACCTAGCTATGTACTACCTACGGTCTTTGGTCCATCGCGGATGCTGCGAGCAAAGAGCGGGGAAAGAACGGAGAGCACGAGAGCAGAGGTTACTTTTAATGTCTCGCGTCACGCAGCCGAAGGCACGGCGAAGAGTCCCTCCCGGTACCCGCGCCCTCGCGTTCCTCTCGCCCCGCCTTAGAGCTCCTCAACGCCGGGTTCGTCTCCTTACTAATTTGGCGCCAATTTCCAGGCAACCTCGGAGCAAAAACTAACCGAACCATATACCTACTCACAGGGCGATGGGGCCGCGTGCAGGAGGGCCCTGATTAAATGCTACTCGCGAGCTCCGCGCCAGGTTCCCACACTGGCGCGATTCTCGGCGCCTCCTTTGCCCCGCGTGGCCCCAGCTACGTGCAGGACGCGACACACCACGTGCGTGCTTACGCCTGCGTGCCCGCGGACGGTGGAGAAGAGCCTCAGCTTCGGGAACGGATACCTACCAACATGCGGACGAATCCACGCGGTGGTCGCACGGCCCTCGAAGGACGGGAGCGCGCCCGGTCCTCACCGTGATTACTGACAAAAAGGATAAATATCGCGGATTTCTAAGATCCGGGGCTCTTCAGAAGTATTTTCAAACAAGTATTACTTTCATACTGCGAATTAATATAAACCGAGATAAAGACCACGAGACCTGAAGCAGAGCAGAGCCTCGTCCTCCGCACCGACAATCAATTAACCCGATTATAGTATACCGTCGGCTTGAAATCCCTGCCGAACCTCCGATCCTGCTACTTAGAAATAAAATTGGTTGGAAAAAAGAAATGCCAACTAATACGCCAGACAACAAGGCAAACCCTGACGCTGCTGCAGTTACCAACGAAAGTAGCTATCCAACGAATACATATCTTTTGCCATGGTCCACGGTAGCAGCTGCGCCCCTCAACTTGCCTTGCATGTCCAGAGTCAGAATTGCCTAAAGATTATAGACGCGTAGTGGCGATCACAGACGAACGTTTAAGTCGCTAAACGTGAAATAACACGCTTAGAACTTTTTTTCGCCATCCCCTTTCTCCGTTCATTTTTTTTCTAGTCTCTTTCGCTCCTCAGCAGCTCTCTGCCAAAACGGCGTCCGCGATTCTATATCATGAAAAATAATGCCACGATAGCTGCGTTCGTTTTACAGAAATTGACAATGGGCAGGTATAAGGTAGGTTTAGACCCGCTAACTAACCCAACCTAACTCAACTCCGAATACGTCTATCCCAACCTCACCGAACCGCATCCGGTAGTCACAGGGCGAATAGCACCTAGATAAATATGCATCCATTCCGGGAATTGACGAAGGTAAGAGGACGCTATTCCACACCAAACTCCCGATCACCATGCACCGGCATTGAGATCAACGACACGCGAATTCAGCGGTTTTACTTCATTACGAATGCAGCCAGCTAGATCCGAACATGAATATAATGTGTTTGTTTCAAAACACCTGGGAGTTGACGGTAAGGGATCATATTTGCGCCGTGAAAATTGCATGATCAACCCATTAGCATTCGCTTGTGCCAAGACTCGGCGCTGTTATAATCGTTGGTTTCTTACCCTGATGCATATTACCTGTATGTCTGTTACAGACGATGCATGACGGGTCAGAGTGTATCGTTGTGCAGTTATGCAGCTTCCAGAGCTAGCACAATGAGCACGCCGTGACAGCCATTGACAAGCCGCGATGACATATGAACTCCTGGGAGTCTTTGTCCTGGGGTGAATACGGCCTAAATTGGAAGCGATGTACCTAACGGCCGCGGCTACTGCGAGCGTATCGCTCCGATACTATACGCGTCTTTTCGCGTGATTTATCGTTCTCTTCGTCTGAACTCTCCATGCAGATGCCCTCCAGCCTTTAAAGGAATAAAGATAATCCTTCTGAAGCGTCTGGTGTTGTCCTAATAGATCACGCGACATGATCAGCTGCCGTCATTTTCACTGACAATATTGATGGGAAATAGAATAATATGCGATAATCAGATATACCGAAACGCACAGGAAATGTATGAGTACCCTGTGTTCCAGGTGAGTTTGGAGAAACGAAACGTGCCCGAAACGCACCTCCGCGTATATGAACCAACCAGATGCGTTCGTCATTAATATAAACTGGGTAAGCGATTAATAATCTGTTAATGAGGACTTTTCTCCCCTCTCTCTCTTTCTCTCATTTTCTCTTCATTTTTCTCTCTTCCCCCTTGCTCGGCTATCCCTCTACCTTTCTGGCTCCCGCCCCCGCTCCCGCAGTTATCGTGCGTGCGTGCGAGGCAGAAGACCAAGACATCCATATAGTCGTATAGCAGCGTCAAAAGGCTCCGCCAAACGTTATGATTTATAATCTGGCGTGTCTTTTTGTGTTTCTGGGCACCGCTTCATTCCAACACACACTTTAATTCTACGGCCCACTACTTTTCACTATCCCTTGCAGGAGGTCTGGGAACCAATATTCATGTCCAATACCTACCCTTACGTCGCGCACTCTTCGAACCGGAAGGAACCATTCTATACAAGTCCCAAGCTCAATCGGTCAAGCATCGTGCAACCTATCAATAAGTTCCTTATCCTGTCATTGGAATAAAACGTGACGTACTGGAATAGAACGATTGTAATGTAGGGATATATTGGTATGTCTGATGGCTGCGATCTGCCTACCGTTCACGAACACGTTGAACACGGGTATGAACGCGGTTTTTACGAACAGTTGATCTTGATCGTGGAATAAAATGTTTATAAATAAATTGAATCCACGAAGCGTAAGGTACGATCGTTTTGAAGAACTATCGTTATAAGACTTGTACGAGGTGAATCTATGAATACGGGCATCAGATCTTTCGACTGTTATAATATAGGTCTGAGAACCACTGGGGTAAGCAGAGAAACGCCCACGCCATGCATCAAGTACGACGTAGATAGGTACGACCAGCGAGGCACCACCTAACCGGTAACACGGCCGCAGATGGAAAAGATGGTCCTTAAAGATATACCTTCCCATTTCTACCTTAGTTAGGGTCAGCTATCTCTCGCGACCCATCTCCGCCTCCCCAATCACACTGAGCTCCGCGTATGTGCCTTATACCTACTTGTATGTTGTATGTACCTATATCTACGTGCCACGCAATCCGTGCTGCAACCGCGACGTACTGTATACGTGTCCCAATTATCCGTTAACACGATATATACCCCCGGCTACCACCCACGCTAAAATCCTCAACATTATACGTACCCACATGCATGTGATATGTGTCTATCGCTAGGCGGGTATTCTAATCGGTCTAAGTTGGAATTCTGCGCATTAGTCGATTCCGAACCTCTAAGTACTGGAGCGCGTGAACTAGGTGGGTTGGTGGATTAGAGTGGATGTGGATGTAACGAGTCCTTCGAGTTAGTTCACCGACGAACCTGGTTAACACGAGCCAACTGCAGTAATTATGAAAAGCTGCAATGGAGGCGCACCACGCCCTGGCCTCGAGAAGGACCAATACGCGCTGTCGCCCGGTGTCCCCTCGACTGGGGGACAAGGAAACGACACTCTGACTAACGACAGAACCGACCGACCGACGAGGACAGAGACATTCGGCGCCGAACGCCCCCGCACAGCACGACAGCAGCCCCACCCCGGTCGGAGGCAAGAGCCTATAGACGATGTCGCACCGGCGGTCTCCTATAGAGTCTCGAATGTCCCTCTCTCGTAGTCTCGTCCTCCTCTTTCTCACCGGAAAACTCCGTTGACAGAGAGTGACACGGAGGGCTGGGTGAGAGGACGAATCAGCGATGTCGCAAGTTCGAGGAGCGAGGCGCAAGCGCCCGAGATACCCGGCCGGACAGTAGGCGACAAATCGATCGACGCTCTCGAACCGACCGGCCCCACGGTCACCACCCTCCGTCTCCACTTCCTTGATTAAACCGCGTTCGCGTTCGCCTCGCCTCGCCTCGCCACGCCGCGCTTCTGCTTACGCAAGTAGCAGACATCGCAATGGCAAAAAGAAGAAAATATCGCCCGGGAGAGGATCTATAAACTGGTAGCAAGCAAGGACTACCACCTTATACTAGGCAGAGGCAAACGGCTTTCCTGTACGCTGAGGATCCGTGGATCGCTGCGTAAGAGGCTAAAATTTTTCTTACGCTTTTGCAGGATAACATACGTCAATCTTTATTCCGGTACAATTTAAGAACTGGTCATGTTATACGCGCATGTTACCAGGATCGAGAGACCAGCTCAAAAGATTCCACCTACTGCAGTCTCCGGGATCGGATACTCCGAGGAAGAAACAGGGAGTGGTCAACCGTTCCCCGTTCTCCGTTTCCACGACCGTAAGGACACCGACTGTCGCACACTCTCCGTCGTCACGTGTAGATATCGATTCCGAATTCCCGCCCCCAGGTCGTGCGGACCTCTTCGAAGGAAGAGGGGTACGATACGTCACACGGTGCAGAGGAATATAGGTTGGGTCGGTTTGGTGGTGGTGGTGGTCGTCGTCGTCGTCGTCGTCGTGGTGCAGACCGCGGTGGAAGTGGTACGGGTATCGGTCGACGAGCTCGCATGGTCTCACGAACGACAAGGGTGATATATTACCCCGGGCGAACGCCCTTCCCTCCCTCCTCTCTGCCCCTCACGCAGACCCAAGACCCAGACTCGCGCGCCGCCACTCGAAACCACCCCCGCTACCATCAACCTTTATTCGAACGAAGATCCATCTCCATAATGGCCCCCGAAACCTCCCCCAACTACCCGTCCGCCCATCCACCTACTCCTTGAACACGTCAGTGAGCTAGTGTATTGTATGTCTCGCGTAAGAAGCTTGAAGGAGATTTGACTAGCGTACGCCTGTTCACCTAGAGCCACGTCACGTCAAGGCAATGATGGTGCATGACCGCAGGAACAGCAGCAATCGAAACACGGGTGGCTTAATTTCTTGTCAGTTTAAAGAAAATCAATGCCCTCTCATTTGGATCGAGGTTTTTTTTTTTTGGTGGAAATGCACAAAAATCTACGGCTACATCTCCTTGTTATAGTCCTCTATTACACCGCGGCGAGGTTTGTTAAAAACAAGGCGGGGATAAAACGTAGCGAAGTTTTGCTATAGTTATACGGGACGGCGAGGAAAGAGGAAAAAAAACCCGAGTTTGCCGAAATATAAAAAATTATGAAAATCCGCGGCCGGGACACACCTGCCGCCGACAGAGTTTTCCAACGGAGGCGGGATGAGGCGGGAACGAGTAAGGACCAAGGAGGCGAACAGATTAAGCTCAGCGAGAAGATTTATGAGCGAGCGTGTAACGAGCAACTTTTTCACGTGATGCGAGAAGCAGGGTTGGAGAGGGTGGATGGGGATGGGAGATCGTTTGAGGGTGGGATTAGCATAAGATCCGGTCGGCAGCTGCAGCCCGAAACCAGAACTGACGGGGTTGGTGGCGATAGCCCGATCACCCTCTGTCTTATAACAAAAAAAAAAAAACATTAAAATTAATCTGAAATATGGATCGTGTCCGCAATTAGGTCGATGCATACACGAAACAACGGATTCCCAATCTCCCAGACATACCTACTACTTTTCGATCCAACCCTCATTGCAATCGTTACTTTACGCTATGTGACTTTAGACAATCGAATTAACTTTTCCACGAAATTAGTATCCAATTGGGATCGTTTCTCGGTGAAACAGTATCAAGAAATTGACGAGATTTGATATAGAATATTTGAAGGGTTTGAGGCAGAAGGCCCCTTCTTGCGGTTGGCAGGATCGCTGTACGACTCAGAGGTTCCCTTCGGGCCCCCTGAATTGTCTATATAAATTAGTCAATCTCTGTCGATTTCAAGGAAAGCTGACAAACAGCAGCCACTGACACCGGGCATCAATCGTAGCACGAGTATTCAATTAACCACGGCAGGGGGACGAGAGGGGCAGCCGCGGATCCGCGCCGAGGTCGTGTCTCTACGCCGTGGATATTAATGGGAGGATATACGGACCCCGCACGGTTCCCATCCCACCTCGGATCTCAGCAGCAGACTCTCAGACGATCCTGCTGGAGCTGGAGTTGGAGGTAAATGTAGAGGTGGCAGTCGCAGCGGAGGCGGCGGTGGCGGCGGCGTCGGTCGACGGTCGAGGGGTGCAGCGGGGGAACGGAGGACGTCGGAGGGTCACGAAAGAGAGAGCGAGAGAACGAAACGGAGAGAGAGGGAGTGAGCAAGAGAACGAAAGAGCGGGTGAGAGAGCAGAGGGAGGATCGGAGGAGACCTGGACCTCACGTAGGAGACGTTCAATACTGTAGCGGCGACGAGGCGGCAACGCCATTGGCTACCATTTTCTCTATACCGTATACATACCTGCTACGGAGGTCGCACGGACAGCCGGACGGAGGGACGACGAGACTGAGAGCGGGAGATGGAGATGGAAGGACCGACGGTCGGTCGGTCGGTCGGTTCATACATACCCTTCGACCAGAAGCTGAGACGAACAAACGGAGCAACAAAACTGGCGGTATAAGAGGAGAGGAGAGATGGAGCGAGCGAAGATGAGACACCCCGGAGAGACACCGATGACGAAACCCGACGAGAGGCGACTTTCCCGCAACTTATATAGAACTGCTTCTCCTGCAAGCCGGGACGTATAGATCTGAGCGGCACAATGATCTCTCGTCTATTGTCGATAATGAAGAACTACCCGGGGCACCCGAGCCACTGTTAAGTCTTCTTTCATAAGAACCAACGAACAATACGACGTACTCTTTTTGACATATGTATACGTATTGGCACGTCTTTCAGATGAATTCCACATCTCCAGGACATGGAATATGTTAACGGACCACATACAGCGTGAAGTTACATATTCCGTGTATAGATGTGTTCGTATATACCATGTATACATGTATCTTGAGGGTAAGAGTCGTCAAGAAATCGAGGGGCCGTGTCGTGTCCACTTGGGGCGATTTAGACTTTTAACAATTTCAAATAGCACCGTTCTTAAAGCCTGGACCAGTGTAATTCGATAATTGCAGCAATCTGGAGGCACATTTAGTTGTTCAGAGTTCGGACCATATGCCTGTTGCCCCACTGTTTCGCCTCCGGTTAAGTCTGCTGAACTACCGACTATAAAATTTCCTTAATAGCCACGGTCGAACAATTTTTTGAACTTGTAACGGCTGACTTGCCTTAGCGTGCAAGACAACAGGTAATTCCGCATCTCGCACTTTATTGAGTCTTCCAAGACACAATGGCAAGCGAGACTGAAACTATATGCCACTTTGTGTCATTCTATAATATCTATCCACGATTAACCCGGTACTAAAATAATTGTGAAAATTCATTGCGGCTGATGAGTCGATAACACAAAGTATAAACGAGGAGCTGAGGAACGAAAGGCAACATTTCCTTATTATTTGAATGAAAAGTTAATTTTCCACTGTCTTTTACTTGAAATATCGAAATACATAAGAATGTGAAGTTTTCTGTGGAAATCGAAAAAACTTAATCGTTACCGTTTGTTCCTAAACTCAAAAAAATACCCACAGTAGTTATCGCGTCAATAAACTTTCGCAATTCAACATCTGGACTCTGGCGAGCGTAATATTCTAATCAATGATTTTTGGCGAGAAAGATAGTACGAGTTATATAATCATAATTGACTCTATTCCGGGGTAGAAAAAAAACTTTTTCAATTTGCTTAATAATCGTTGAGATAAGAAACTATGCGGAATATTTGGGTATTAGAGAAGCTGTACAATGGCATTATATCTTTACAATTAATACCCCGCAGGGATCTCAATTATAACACGCTTTATTGGGTATTACCATCCAAGTAAATGTCTCATTATCTGAAACTGGCGTGAGATTAAGAAAGATATAGTGATATTGGAATTGAGAGAGTAAAAAATTGGTCGTGGTTAAACGGATTGAAAAATTAAAGATTCAAAGAAATTTGAATGCAGCAATTAAAATTCATTTGTTTTCTTGTACGAATCGACGATATCTTCCAATTTTAAACTCCTGCAAGTCTTCGGGCTTGGATCACAGTACTAATTTTTATTCCTTGTTACTAAAAAAAAAAGTGCTTCTAAATGGTTAAAATAATTTGCCAAATATTTTTTCGTCGTCATGAAATGAACGAGGTGTTTTCGTTCCGTGCCAATTTTTTGTATGACACATTTTCATAGAGATACCTATAACGATATGAATAAAAAGGTATAGCAATTTCATAGCAATCTATTTTTCAATGATCCATTCCGCGAACTTGGGTATAACGAGAGATGAAGGGCTGAAATCTCGTACAAATATTTTTTTTTCTTGTTAGGCAGCACTACATTTTAAGGTTTTTTCACGAATTTTCGGGAAATGGTGAGAAAAGAATTACTTGACTGAATGTGACAGAAATTCTTCGGATCTGACTTTGCAATAATCGCGGATTTTTTAACGAGTAGCCATTGCGCCTAAAATCATTTACCCTGTTCGGCTAACTCAATATCTAGAGGAACCTGAATTTTGATTTGATTACGAATTCAGTAAAGACCTTGAAAGGGTAATACGTAACTCTGAAAATTAATTTCTATATATTTGTAAGCCTCCAGTTGGCATGGAAAAAAAATTAATTAACAGCGAATTCTCGTTTAATTGTTCTGCAAATCAAATCAAGGTTCGTCATGCTTAACTAAACTCCCGCAATTATACTTATCGTACACTGAACATGTAGAGGTATTACAGTAAAACAAGGATTGAAGGGGTGAATGGTAAAAGAGGATAAATCGACTAATACACCTTTTCTCAGAGATTGGCCTAGTCATTTTCATTTTATGTATTACTTATACATATTGTGTTTGTAATTGAAGAATATATGTTTGGTACTTGCTTCGAGCAATAAAAAGCTCAGGAGGACATAACGAGTAAGGAAGAAGAAGAAGAAGAAAACAACTGTGTCTGGCATGAAGCGTTGGGGGTACAACATCCAAAAAAATGGACCGAGTCCACATGTTTCTCAATGATTTAAATACCCTTTTAAACGGGGCTTAAGCTGCAAACATACCACAAACTTCTATGATCGTGGTACGCGATCATAAGAATTCAAGTTTCGAAGCAATTGAATATCAGACGAGGTGTCGTTCTAATTTCTTAAATTATTAAAATTCATGTCCGAGATCTGATTTATCCACATAATAATATCATCAGTACTCAAAGAATATTACGTGCAATATTTCTTTCCATTTGAAATTTTTCGGAAACTAGGCCGTTTTTTTTTTTTTTTTTTTTTTAATTTAGTGGCAAAACTACATGTTCTTTCATCAATCAGCAGAGCTTTAAGGGGACCTTCTAGTGTCACAGATGAAAAAAATCGACTTTTTGTTTTTCCCGTAATCTTGAAACTGCAAATCTTGCGATCATTTTAAGCCCTGTGCGACGAGAGAATTCCCAGAATTGACGATGCTATACATGTTTGAGTGGTGCACCGTGCCACCGCTGATTATAGCCATACTTTAATAACTTTGAAGCTGTTTATCTCAAAACATTTTTCGTATCGATGAGCATGATATCTCGAAAACCAAAGACCCGATTGACTTGAATCTAATATGCGTAGGCAGAGAAGATATTTCTTTATCGTTTGGTCTATACTCGGATCCATATTCAATAAATTGCGATTTCTACATTCACTTTTATAACAAAAAAAAAGGCAAAAAAATCGACTCTATTTCTGACATGCCGCCATTCAGCCAGTTTAATTTATTTTTTATTTTTTATAGACTGAACGATGGCGCATCTATTTTGATAAAAAGTCTTTATGAATTTTTTGATTTGGCTGACCAGGACGAGCTCCATCGTGCTCACCTAAGTTTTCATAAGACGTTGTCCGCGGTACACTATACCAGCGAATTGTTTGGAGATTTTGATCAAAAAAAAATTCTGATTCCTCACAAAACATGCATAAATTTTAAACCGATGTGTCTCATAGTTTTTGCTATAAAAGTTCCCCATTGTTTAGAGCGTCACACTACAAAGGCTCCTTAATAACGAGTAGTTACGTTACGTGAAACCTTATAGGGGGGAAAAAAAGTGATGCGAGTCAGAGACTCTGCGTTAGTGAAGTTAAATCATTGATAATGAATGACATGAAATACCCTGAACCGATTCTTCGTCAGTCTGATGAAATTAGAAAATTACCACGGGATTTAATGTGTATAAAAAAAAAAAAAAAAAATTGTCGAAAAATGTTCAAGTCCGTGTAAAACAGAAACAAAAAGAAAAAGGAAAAGAAAGAGAAAATAAAACAGAAAAAAAGGAGAGAAGCGGGACCCCGAGGACCAGAGCCCAGCCCCTTCCCCGTCACTTAGAAAAGGTTGGAATCGGCCCTTCTGAATCTTTTAACGAAAAAGGGTTCATTTACAAAATTCACTTCCGAACAAAGCCGCTCTGCTCTGAGGATATCTGTTTAATGAATTAAATAAGTTCCAGATGCTAATTGGCGAAAGTCCACGGGTCGGAAGCTCTTGGATAATACATCGCTCTAAATGCCAGCGGTTATGGCAAGGCTGCCAATTTCCTTACGGATCTAATGGATTACGCTTTACAGACTATAGTAACCCCTGCGATTTGTTAGATTTTTAGATTCTTGAATAGAATGGGTATAAAAAAAGAAAAAGAAAAATTGTACAAACCACTGAAATAAGTCGTTTTTTTTCAACAATATTTTTAATCACGCTTTTGATAATGGCAAAACTTTGATATACTTATTGTCTATTGATGTATGGTGAAAAACAGATTTACAAATTGAAAATGCATCGATTATAAGTATTATATCTAGGGTATATAGGTATTTATGTATGTATACGGTATAGGTATGTATATATGGGCTTTTCGATATTTTTGATATTTCCATATTTTTTTATTTTTCTGTCAATGACTGAATGATATACATCAGTTTTCAGATTTTTATCTCAATCCGATTTCGCGTAATATGAGTTTCCAATAACCGAACTAAATTCTGCATTTCATTCACCTTCAATTAATTGTTACTTCAGACTAAATTTAATTCTTTATACTTTAAAAATGTATATTATAAAAATGAGCTGAGTTTACGTTGTATATATTCTTTCAGCTATTCTTATAGTACAATCCAAAACGAAAAAAAATACGTACTCGTTGTATCGTAACTCTTTTTTCCATTCAAAGTTACAATGAATCAAAAGTAACCGGATGCATAAATTCGTTAATTTTTTTTCGAAATTTATAACGCGAATACGAATTCGAATAAGAAATCTGAAAATCAGTGTATATTCTTAAGTCATCAATAGCTATCGCATAAAAAAAAAAAAAAAAAATGGAAAATTCCAAGAAGTCGAAGGTCAGTGCAGAACACGTCAGTTTGCATGGAAAAGCCCATACATATTCTAAACGAATAGCGATAATAATAATAATGATAAAATAATAATAATAATAATAATAATAATAATAATAATAATAATAATAAATCAGCAATATATGTATGTATAAAAAGAAATAGAAAAAAAAAATACTCGTAACATAAATGTAATAAAAATTTGATATAACGATCGTGTTTATTCATCAAATATCGAAATTACATCGATGTATGATACGTAGGTCTACATTGAAAAATCCTTTATTTTCTCATTTTGTTCTCATTTTTTTTCATTTCTTTTTATTTATTTATTTTCAATTTTTTTTTTCCCATCAACCGATAAACGAACCTGCGGCAAGGATTCGTCATTGTTGATTCATTCAAGTAACGTCTTATCACATAAAGAATATATAATTTAATAGAATAAAGAATATTTAATTTAATTTAAAAAATAATTACTAATCCTGGGAAGAACAAATCAACAAATTGCAACGGGGTTTTTTAAAAAATAGTGACCTTCATCGTATCCTTATATCCTATAATCATACAAATTTGTTCCGTTACAATTTTTTTTATTTGTATTTTCATTTTTATTTATTTATTTATTTTTCTTCATCTCGTTTATGAAAATAGTTTCAATTTATTTTTTCTCTTGCCGAACAAGTATACGATAAACTTAACTTCGATAATACTTATTCTCGTAGTATACAAATATAATGTGTGTATGCGTCTGTGTGTATATAGATAAATATAAACTAAAAATTTATCCAATATGCGGCCGAGAACAGCGTCACAGCCGATGAATAAGGCACAGAAAGGTCCATCCTTCATCCTCATCATCTAATGAAACTTTATTACCATAGAGAATTCAGATTCAGACCATATAGGCAGGCAGTGGAGTTAGCAAACTTCCATAAAAATCACTAATCTTCTAATGTGAATACGTTATTCTCTTCAGTTTCCATGGGTTCTGTTCCCACCAGACTCTTATCCTCAATTTCCTGAACCTCTGTGTCATCGCACGCCGATTTCGAGCCTTCGGCTATTTCCTTCTTGTCTTCAACAATCGAAACTTCATCCTCGATAGAAGTTTGCTGAATTTTTTCATCGACTGTCGCTTCTTTTATTGTGCATTCGGATTTTTCGTCATCTGAATCATCGATGTGATGAATTTCGTGGACCTTATCAATAACGGTAGGTTTCTTCTCGTCGGTTAGTCTGCTATCTGTATTTTCCACGCTTTTTAAATCGATAAACTTCGACAGAAAACTCCCCGGTGATTTTTTAAACTCTTCTCCTCTAGGTACGGATATCAGAGCTACCCTTTTCGGAGGTTTTATTTGCGAGGTAGTAGGCTTGATAACTAACTGCTTCTGCTTCTCTTCCTGGGTTATTTTTTTCGTAAATTGAGTAATCAACGGTACCCGTTTTTTATCCCTGTCAATTTTTTCCGGCTTATCAATATCCAATACGTCGCTTCTCCGCGTTGGCCGCAACGTGTACTCCCATCGATTAGGCAATTTAACATCAGTACAGTTATACTCTTTGCGAATTTCCTCCCTCACGTACCAGCATGAACGTAAATGCATAGGACCCTCCTCTGGACACGCCATCCACGCAGCAATTTCTTTAATTTTTTGCGAGAGGCTAGATTTCGATATTTGAACATCGCCAGTCTTGTTCTTCTCCCAAAACGATATGAATTCTTTTATCAAAAATATCCTACTGTTTATGTTACCGTGGACTAATCTTATCAGATTTGGCATAGCATCTTCTGGTACTCGCTTCTTTTTTCCACCGGACATATTCGTCGCTGGACTTCCACAGTCTAACGTATTTGGAAGTAAACTTTCCGATATAGACGACGATATTGGGCTGACTATGACAGGAATTTCATGGGTCCATGCCTGACGAGCCAGGAGAATTTTCACCACGTTTGGAGCGGCTGAAAAATTATAGATTAATAACATCTTAAGTAATTAGAACAGTTTTAACGTATTACGCCGTTTCACGCCTGGTAAAGATGCAACCCAAACTACACTAGCGCAACCCTCATAAGCGAACAGTCGGGCGTTAATGAACAAGTCTCTTACAATTTTCTGCATTTCATTTTTTGGATTTTTCATTTTTGCTTTTTTTTTTTATTTAATTTTGGCAAAATAAAATTTTTAACAATTCATATAAAAGTAAAAAATACTCACTGTTTTCTGGATAGGAATTAACGGCTCCTTGCCAAACGCATCCGATCACTTTTGGCTTGATTCTTGAAGTTTTTGTTTTTCGTTCAGCTTCGAATTGCT
This sequence comes from Macrophya alboannulata, assembly GCA_949628255.1. NCBI lineage: Eukaryota > Metazoa > Arthropoda > Insecta > Hymenoptera > Tenthredinidae > Macrophya > Macrophya alboannulata. The sequence goes on from OX451209.1 coordinate 14,390,333, forward strand.
CTCCGAGTAACTTCAACTTTAATTTCTGTGTTTCGGGTGACTAAAGGATAAAAAATGAGGTTTAAAATTAGTCGTTTATTCAAGATTCGTTTTTTTTTCTTTTTTTGTCTCTTTATTTTTCAATCCACGAGAAAACTTCGCTTACCATATCTTCGCCGTCCTCTTCGTCAGCCTTAGCTTCTTCGTCCGATAAATATCTGCAAATAAATACAAAGTGAAAAATTAGAAATGTTTCTCAAGTTTTTGATATTTGAAGCAAAAATTGATTGATTTCGAAATTTTCAACGAAAATTACGGCATTTCGCTTATCTAAATATTCTTCGAAATTTAATCGCGAGTCTTGAATAATTTCTGACAGCGTTTATTTTCCCTTTTCAAAATTTCTGATTGTCACCAGAAGACCGGAAACTTTTTCAGGCACAAAATCACGTCAGAGTCATGTCGATTCGTCAAACCGTTTAGAAATTACGATAAAATTTCGCTCGTGATGATATAGACCTCTTTTATTTTTCTCGCCAACTAACTGGTCCATATTACTGGACAAGTTTTTCAATGTATTAAGTAAAAGTCTGGGATTGATGGACCACCTCATATTAAATCGAAAAAATGTTTTCCGAAACCAGCGTTAGTTTTTTTTTTTTTTTTTTGAAGAGAGGAAACGAAAGCAAGAAAATTTCGCACGCAAATTTTTCATTTTTAAACGGCGAAACATTGAAAAAAAATATTTGAAACTTACTGGTAAGTTTCATATTCACTCACTTTACTCTACATATGACGTTAAATCCTTGCCGCGGCTAAATTTGCATTTGAACAATGAAGAAATATCACAGAATAATTAATTCACTAATTTTATACATCCATACGTTACTATAGTCCTGAATGATTTTTATTAGTCAGAATATTTACCCGTGGGGAACCATGAAATCGTTATCGACGTCGTATTCATTTTCTTCGGGACCTTCCTCGTCGCGTTCATCGTCCGAACCGCGAATCGATTCGCCAGGTTCCTCTTCTTCCCATTCATCGTCGGAATCGACATCGTAGTCGAACCATTTCTACAAGAGATATTTACTCTGAGTGATGATTTATTTTTTAAAAGGGATTCGATTTCGTAATATTTCCGAAAAAAATTTCATTCACTTTATATCGCACGGATATCGATATTGTTTGTATAGTGTTGTTCTATTATTTTTAAACCCGCATAAGCTTACCTTCAATTTTCTAAATCCGATCTGACGTAAAGGAATTGAATTGAAAAATGTCCAAACCGTCCAAAGAGGATCCAAAAAAGAAATTTCTTATCGAAAAACTAAGAACTGCATTATCCATTTCAGATGGTTTGAATCATTGAATAGTCTAACGGTCGATTTTAGTCCCGGTATCTTCTTCTTTGAATCATTACTTTTTTTTTTTCTGTTACATTTTTCTTTTTTCATTCGATACCGTCATCGTGGTCTTGTGACATCCGGCTCGAATCACACGACAAAAGAGAACTGCGGTGGACATATCTCTTATAAGAAAAATTTGATAAAGTAACGAAATATAAGGAGAGCGAAAGATCTTCGAAAAATTTCCTCGCATACGCTTTACACACGTCGTATACTATAACTTTCCAAATTTTTTTGAAAGCCGCGATAATTACTACGCGGAATTTCCGCCTCTTATCATAGCCACGGTTTAGGTATATACGTGCAGTTTTTATTACTAGTCTTTTTTAGCCTGGACATTTTAAGCCCGGCGTCAGACGAGGACATCGTAACCTCAGTCGTTAGTGAATGAGCAGGACGTTCGTATCAGCGGCAACTTCCTCAACGTTGGACTGACGATAAGTCCACCAAGCCGGGCCCCATAGCAGGGACTCGGACAAGAGAAAAGTTAGCGGAGTTTCAGTATAGCGGCACTAAAGTGAGTGAATGATAAGTGTGTGTTTTTTTTTTTTTCATTTCCAACCGAATAACGTAACCGCTCAACAATTTGCTGACACGAAGTTAATGTCAAAAAAATATCATAAAAATAAACAGAAAAGAAACAAAAATTGAATAGATTCTGTGAAGAAAAAAAATCGTGATCGAATGACCGCTCGGGGATAATCACAACCGAAACTACTCTAAAAGTTAAAATTTTTTTTTTGTTCATTTTCTGTGAGACTGCAGCAATCTCTTCCGGAGAGAAGAATAAATAAAAATTATGTGTGTTAAATATCAACCGTTAAGATAATAATATAGTTTGGCATTTATACTCATGTGGAGATTGTTTATATGCCATTTACTTAGGCGTTATTTAAAGTGCGTAATATATGAAAAATGGTGAGGCTTTATTCAAGCTATAATAGTTTCGTATATTCTATATCAATTCGAAGATCTAATTTAATGATAAATTATAAGTAAGATTAGGCAGATTTCCCTGAACATATATTTTTTTTTTCTTTTTGACATTATATATATAGTATATAGAAACGTTTTATTCTCATTTCCAAAAATCGTCAAATTTGATAAAATTCCTAAATTTGACATAACCCGATTTCTTTATTTTCTTTTTGACGATCGAAATTTTATATCATTGTACAGAAATGGCACGGGCACAGGCCAGACCGTGAACGTACGAGTAAACAATATAACGTCAGCTTATGCGGATTATCGCGTTATCATAAAACACACGACCGGGTGTTGGAAAGGAAACATACAGGAATTCATCGGTCAGCCACAACAATACAGAGGAAAAATGTATAAATATACGTCGAAATAGCCTCCGTCATAATTATTTTGATATCCAATAGTAACGAAGTGTACAATCCGTTTGCCTATTATATAAAAAGTTTAAACTATAGTGTAACCGTGGAAAATTGGTGTAGGTATGTATACGTTAAGTTAATTGCATGAAAATCAATGCAAATTAAAATGCAAATGTCGAAATAAGTATTTTACGGGAAAATTATCCCGTTCATTAAACGTTTCAAAGAAAATTGAAACCGGAAAATCGATGCATCATAATTTCATTGAAAAGTAAAACCCGATGTGTACGCGAAAAATATTTGGTAAATAAAATATTGTATATATGTGGTGCAGAGCTACGTCACTGACAATCGAAGCGTTTATTGTTATATACTATATATACATATGTATATATCGCAGTTAACAATTATTCATTATATATATATATATATTATTGTATATGATAACGCAATTAATAATCTTTCACGCGTTTAGTGATTCAGCGGTGCCAGTTTGCGTAGAGAAAGAGTATTCCTTTTTTAATTTAATAATATACATATAATATACATTCGTACACGTCACGAATCGTTTTGATATACCGACAATGCAGATCACACACATCTCAATATTATAGTGAGCAGTACATTTCGACGTGTAATTATTTACGTAAGGTAGGTATAAGGAAATAAAATAAAATAAATAATTCTTTGTGTGATAGAGATCGCGATGATTATAACGGGAGATTGTTACTTAACCGAAATCACCGCTAATCATGGTGCATCTATAATTGATCTAATCTCGTATAATTAAAACAGTTAAAAGTAACGATTATAGCATTAATTTCGCGAGGGATTCAGACGATAGTTCTTTATTTTTTTCAATGCCTAATGCGTCAATATAATCGCGAAACTAGACGAGATTAAATGCTTGCGAATATAAGTCCGTACATACGTATATACATATTGTTCGAACAATTTTTATATCAATCAGAAGACATGTAGGTACATTATTGCTACGATAAAATAATGATTCACGATTTTTATTCATCACGCGCGATGAAACAAAGGCGCGAAGGAAAATATTCAAATAAACACGTGACTTTGCGTAGGTAGATATATGCGACGATGTACTAAAATTGTCGTACATATAACGTATAAACGCTGAAATATGAACGGCGAGTTCCCGCTTCGGAAAAAGAAAAAAGTTACAGATATTTTCGGAAACTGTATTAAAAAATAAAAAAAAAATCTAATCATACTCGATGTAGCTGAAAAGGACATCGATAGTTCGATACCGTTTATAAACATCCTGCTGCAGATATGGTGCTTCTAGTTATAGTGTTAATTTTTCTATGAAAACAGAAGTGGAAAAACACCAATCGTATTACGTATATGTATATAAGCTGGTGCAGGCATTCGGTGACAGATTGACAAATGAGAATTGATATGGATAGAGGGAACCCGCCGAGAATAAAAGAACATGTTACTTTATACTTATGTGTGTATAGGTATGTATACGTTATACCTATATCGTAGGGTTTAAATCTTAATCGAAAAATTTTTCAAGTGCAGTTACATTATTTAATAGGCGTTTTCAAACCACCGGGCCATCTGTAATGGCTGTTTTATACCCTATATAGAGATTAGCGGTTATACCCCGTAGATCAGAGATTAAACCCGTTGCAAGAGTCACCGTTGATTTATTTGAAATAATTTCTAGTGACCTGGACTTCATTAACGCGGAGTATGTCGTCGTCGTCGTCTCATAGTCTGTGTGCAGTATATGTATACTACATGCGATATTTATTTATTTTAGTTATTTATTCATTTATTTTTTTGTCTAGTCCAAGTTCAAAAAGCGTCGCACAGCTTTATGGTGGAGATACTTTACACTACTGGATTTATCTCCCTCCCGCGATATCGCGCTCTGGAAATGAATATCGTTTTACATGAAACCGGGTGCCTAGCACGCTGTCCGTCTGGTTTTAACAACGCTCAAAACCGATAAATATGTTTGGTGCCTTTCGTAAATCAGTCATTGCGTATCGATTATTTGTTCTACCATGATATATCAATTACGAGGAATTTTTATTCAGATAAAATGTTCAATTATTCGCAATATCCGTTTCATAACAAACGCGATTATATCATCTTCTCAATTCTATATCCGTCCATAAATGCGTAAACTCTTTAAAAATCGGCTAATTTTAATCCGCACAGGCGATACCAAAAAACAAAACAAAAATAAAAAATGGTAAAAAAAAAATTTAGAGATAGAGATTCGAGATATCGAATGAACAAATAAACCAAACCGGTGCCAATAACGAACGATTGGTAATTCTGCGCGTGCATAAATCGCTGGGTAATCGGGCAATTATCCAATTAGCATCACTGACCGCGTCTGGATACTAAAGACCAGAAAGAACAGCGCCAGGAACTCCCTCGGGATTGGCGGGGACGGCGCCGAGTGGTACAAAACGTGATATCACTTCGGCGACGTCGCTTCAGTGTCGCTTCACTGTCGTTACTCGCTTTGCGATGCTGTGTCAGTTTCAAATTGTCCATACGCTTACTCGCACGTGCACTGGGGGCACAGCAACGAACTAAACCGCGCTTACCGGTTCGATCTTACGATGTGAATACGATATTTGTATTTACACCTCGGTACCGGCATTTCGATCGGTCAATCTTACCCTCGTTCGCTATACATATATAACATCATTTGTGATCGCGAAAGGCCATGCAGCGGATGCGTACTTCAATCCGTTTGTGAAACGTTATATTAATTTTCATATAATTGATTCACAAAAAAAAAAAACAGGCTGCGCTGTTTTACGCGGATAAACAATATGATTTCATCGCATTAATTCCGAGTGTTTCCTCATTGATATATACCATATTATACTGAAGGAGATCGAACTGACTAACTTCTCTTCGAAGCTGGAGGATAATGTGACAAAACCTGATCCAACTGACTCGCGATATATTTCGTAAATGCGAAAATTACAGAGAACTGTTAATTTTTGTTATATCAATTTAGAATCGAGGAGGAGATATAATGGTAGCCGATACATCGATCTTCGACGTGAGTACTGCCTCAAATAAATCACCGAAAAAAAAGGAAAAAAACGTCGTATGATGTATGGACTCATTGTTATCACACTCATTGATCATACGAGTATACGATCATTAGGTCGAAGATCGTTGGATAATACCTGGCAATTTTTCGAAGCTGATATTCGCTGTTTTGACGACCCGTTGTGTGTCGCTATTTGAAAGATCTTTTCATATAAAAAAAAGGAAAAAGTGCAAGTTAGCACTTTTTGTGGTACAGAATATTAAGTCAATGGGCATATCTCACGGCAAAATAGTGTTACACAGAGTTTATCACTCGGTCAAATAAGACAGTGTGTTTAATGAATAACAAAGTTTCGTATGAACATTTTCAACCGCAATTATAACAACGATCACTCATATACCTCACGCATCTACATCCTAAAAATGAATATCCTTAAATTCAACGATTGATATTCTTTACTTTAAACTGTTATCAGATGACGGACGAACTCCTGTTCTCTGCATTGGGTCTGAGCATTGAACCTAGTTCTGAAAATCAACTCCTTTCGCCAACCCTTACGAGGATGTCTTACGAGTATGAAACTCCCTGCGCAACTCCGTTAAGCGAAACCTCTGATCCTTCGGATTACACGCTTACACCGTTAAGAGACACCGTGGAATACTACGGGAACTTATCCTCGTCGCCGGAAATGGCTTGGAGCGATTGGCCCACGAACGGATCTACGTCATCATCGGGTATTTAATTTTGAACCACGCGCTTGCTGCATATTTTATTCGGTACCTATACGACGCTAAAGAATTTTCTTTTCTTAATTTAAAAATCGCGAATTTTTTTTAGGCTGTCTGAGCGAGCTTAGCGAACTCAGCGAACTTGACTCCGAGCTTGAATGGTACTTGGATCGGAGCTGGAATACTGGCTTACCCGAAAGAACCCCACTTTGTACTCCTGGCTGCGAAGGATTTCTGCACCTTCCGTTACCCCAGCCGCAAGTACAAGAACCACAATTTCAACACGATGAACCACTACTCGTTTTAGGTATAGACCTTAGGGCGCTGGAAGACTCTCTGGGGACCGGTGAGCGATGAGTTTTTTTTTTTTTTTTTTGTTTTTTGCCGATTTTTGACCGATTTGTTAATTTTTTTTAGATGTTTGTGAGTATACGATAAGCATTTTTTCCTTTTTCGCATTTTTAGATCAGAACAATAATCAAATCGAGGAAAATCTACTCGCACAATCCGCAGCTAACGCAGCTTTGGCCACTCATGACTACACCAACAGAAATCTAGCTAATGCCGCGGAAGATCGGTGCTTTCCTTGCACATATCAAGGCTGCGCGAAGGTACGTAATCATCTCAAACTTACAGATCAATCAATTTAAATAACAATTTTCAAGCTGATTGACCGATTTGCAACGAAATTTTCTACAGAAATACAAAAAAATAAAAAATAAAATTGCATTTTTGAACCTAGCGAGGTTCTTAAATGAGATTTGTTGAACTTTTCGATCGAACAAATTAAAAATTTGATTTTTAATTCATTATCTTAATCGTTCACAGATGTACGCTAAGGCATCGCATCTTAAGGCTCACCTGCGACGACACACCGGTGAAAAACCGTTCGCCTGTACCTGGACCGGATGCGGTTGGCGTTTTAGTAGATCAGACGAGTTAGCGCGACATCGTAGATCACATTCTGGTATAAAACCATACCCATGCGAGATGTGCACGAAGAGATTTGCCCGAAGCGATCATCTCGCTAAACATCGTAAAGTTCACAGGAAAAATTCTTATCCGACATTTCCGGGATCGGTAAAGACTTTTCGTACAGCTAAAATGAACTCTATACCTACCGAAGTATGATATACGTTCGTCGAATGTAACATACTTATACATATAGCTGCTAAAGCAACGCGATTTTTAAAATCACAAAGAGAAAAGAAAAAAAAAAAAACCGCGCGTTTATAGATTTTATACGAGACAATAAACCGCCACGTCGATTGTCGACAAGTATTACATATAAGACGGTAATTACGGCACGTATTATGTGGAATTAGTGCATTTAATGGAAACAGCTCTATACGAATGTAGGAGATTATGCCAAAGAACGATGTGCCAAATGTATTTTTTTTTTTATTGTTTCTAATCTTTAAGGCTATTCTTTAAGGCTATCGGATCTGCAAAACATTTCGGAGGATCGGAATCTTTCGTGATCGGTAATGAAGAACGATGGTGTGAAAGATAAATAATACGAAATTTGACTAATTGTTAAATCTTTTTTTTTGCCGCTATATACTATTTATGATATGTTAAAGTTGTTATTTGCAGATAATAGAGTTGACCGTATGAACTTGACTCGAGAAAAACGGATACGTAATTAAAGAAATACTCCATTAGACAATAAGATATAAAAATAAAAATAAAATACTTACTATATACATACATACTATTTAGATTAATTAATTAATTAACTAATTAGCTAATTAACTAATTACCTAATTAATTAGCGATTTAATGATGTTAAAGATCGCCTATAAAAAGACTCTGATCGGAGATTACATGCACAATCTTTAGATGTATATAATATTATTTTTTCTGTTCATTTTTGTTTATTTTTTTTTGTCAAATACGTAGTACTCGACCATTTAATTCCAGCGCGCATTGACAATGAACTTTGATTTTTTTTTTTTTTTTTCATCGCGTTGTAGCTATATCTGCGGCAGTTATACATATACTTAGTTATTATTTTTATTTTTTATTATTTTTTTTTTTTTTAATCAGCTATTGCCATGACATTTAAAAGTATAATAATAAACACAGTTATCAATATTGTTTATCTATAAATTTTTTTTCTCTCTTTCTATACGCATGACGTAGAGGTAGCGTTCCCCTCGTCCCATTTTATTTAGCAATAACTCGCCAGTCCCAATGTTCTTTCATTACAACAATGTTAAGCATTGGTTTATCTCTTTTGTTTTCTTTCATTTTCTCTTTGTTTATGAATTAATTTTTATTTTTCTATTTTTTTATTTTTTTGTTTTTTCTGAGATTTTCACCGTACGACGTCAATCACCTTTCGCAGGGATTAATTAAATATACGTTTTTCGAACTCACGGGACAAATATTGAGATGCTTTTATACATTCATTAACGCCGCTGATGATACTTTTAAAACTAACTATGACGGTAAATTTTTTTTATCTCTCATTACGGCATAACGCCGACTTCACTCGCGATAACCGCAGATGATTAATTTGTGCTCAAAGGTTTTATAACGATTATCAACTCGTGTTGGAACAATTTTATTAACCGTATTTGTTGTATCAGTTCAAAAAATAAAAAAAGAACAGCTGATATTCAATTTCAGGCGATATTTATCGATTAACAATACACTAACGTGTAACAATTCGTGATTTAATTGTATCATTAAACAATTAAACAACAAGACTGAGATCAGTGATCAAGAAAAAATGTTTTTAAAGATTAAAAATTTCGCAATTAATGAGTTATAATGAATTAATTTATCAACGACAGACTCTGACCACAATATATAAAATTTCTCATGTATTTTACAACATCTTATTTCCTCATTAATTTTATTGCATTTTTCATACGAAAATAGATAAATTTTTTTACCCATATTCGTAGTTATAGATAAATCAAAGCTTAAGATTCAACAATTAAGGTCAGAAACAAATTTGGCGAAAGTATTCAATTAGACTGTATAATAATTTACAGCCCTTGCGTAACTCCTCTTTCAGTAGAAACGAAGTCTATTTCCAACAATCTGAATAAACATCATTTTTGATGAAATACGAATTACAAAAAAGGTGAAAACACCTTTGCTATTTTTTATATTGGAGGTGGTTAGTATAATGCCTGAACAATGCAGAAGAATGTTTGTGAAAAATACTTACTGAATCTTTTGCAAACGGTCTTCGTGGGTTTATGTGATCACTTTTTTTCCTCCAAGTGCCCCAAAACGGTGGACGACGATTTTCAGCAAACATAAACAACTTGGGATGATGCTTCTCCGCGATTGGACCACTGCCTGGATCTACTGCATCAGAGGAGCCATCGTCTTCGTCTAAATAGAAATAGTCAATTTTACTATTTTTTTTCTTAACAGAGAAAAAAAGATCGTGTTAAGTAAAAAAAAAAAAAATCTTTTTAATGAGAGTTAATATTCGTATAACTCTGCAGGTTTTTTTTTTTTTTTTTTTTATACAAAAAAAACAAACCAAAAATAATATTGATTTATTCATGATATTGTTTAATTACCAATCACGACAATGTCATCCTTGGCTTCGTATGGCCAAGTTTTTTCAGATCTACCAACGGCGTTACGATTCAGTTTCAGCTCGTTGAGGTATAATTCAGTTTTAGAAACTCCTTTGTTGAATAGCCCTTCGAAATTTAGTTTATTTTTCTTGTCGAGATTTCTTCTTGTTATCGGGGCGACCCTCATGTCTACCTTGACTTCAAAAGGCATGAAATTCTGGTCTTTTACTACATTATCTTCTTCCGTGGATTTAAATTCTTGTTTTTTAGCAACGAAAAAGTTTGCGAAATTATGCGCAGCCTTTTGCTTCTTACGCTCAGCCTCCAATTTCTCTTCTTCTCGTTTTCGACGCTCTTCTTCCTTTGCTTCCTTCTCTTTCTGTTTTTGCCTGAAAATAATTGAGAAGATTTAATTTAGATAGTCAATTATCAAGCAGTCTACCTTCGGCTATTTAGAAAAATTTCTAATTTGAGCCCATCAACTTTACACATATTTATTACGTACTCAGTTTCAATTTGCTTCTTCAAATCCTTCATTTCCTTTTCTTTACGTTTTTGTTCTTTTTCTACTTTATCCTTTTCCTCTTTTTCCTTGCGCTTCTCCTCTTTCTCCTTACGTCTATTCTCACGTTCTTCTTCCCGCTTCTTCTCCTTTTCCTGGTAAAAAATTAAAATCGATTAGAATCAAAATATCATTAATCTAAATAAATTGCTCAAAGGATCCTCAAGAAAACTGAGCACTTAATATTACTATTCATAGGTCACTCATCGCTATTTTTCATTTTCCATTTAAAATACATGGGAAATGTTCTGGTGGCACTTTTCGATTTTTATATCTCAATAGCTAATCTACTTAGAAAGATTCTGTATATCTACTTTTGTTCGAAATTAAACACTCCAAAAAAAAGGTCTCTTGGTCTTTTTCGATGAATCTAACTGTTTCCAAGTTATTCATGGTTCTTAGCCAAGTTATTCGAACTTTATACTTAAATATCTGGGAAACCCTCAACTTTAGGGGGTTTGGCCAATAGGGACTTTTAATCAGCATAGTTTGAAATGCAACATACTCCAGTTTCATGGAATTTAACCGAAACCGCTTTTACATAAAGTAACATGCGGGGTCCTTCATATGTATTTATGCTATTTATGTCACTTCTATATTTTTACACAAACAACAACTCGCTTTTGAAACCAATTTCCATTTTTCTTTCGATTTATAAAAACTAATGAGCTGCGAATTATAATTAAATGTAAAAAATCAGCCTTGAAAACCGTACTTGTTTCATTCGCTGCTTCTCTTCTCGTTTCTTAGCACTTTGTACTCTTCTTTCAATCTGTTTAGGAGTCAACTTTCTATTTCTAAGAGAATTAGACGTTTCGCTACGAGGTGTTTTGCTCTCCTCGTCTCCCTCCGTTTTGTCCTTATCTTTGTCATTCTCATTGTCTGATTTGTCTGGTTCATCATCAGCATCGTCGTCAGATGATAAAACCCCAATATCCGAATCTGAATCAACATTTTTTACATCATTATCATCCGATGTGACGCTACCTTTCTCTTTACTAGTCAAATCAGTGTCTGAATTCTTTGTTTCCAAAGTCTCAGATTCGTTCTCTTTATCGCCAGTCTTTGGCTCCATATCTTCATCAAATTTCTCATCAGTTTGACGCTCTTCGACCTCCGCTACAGCTTTATTCTCATTCTCAGTCTTGCTATTTAACTCTTTCAACAAAACTTCTTCAGATGTTTCCTTCGCACTCTGGCCATCTAGTTTTGCCTTCAATGAACCATCGCTGTCCTTGCTATTTCCGCTTTCATAATCGCTCATAGCCAAAAGCTGAATATCATCTTTAGCCTCTTTGCTCTGTGCCTTTTTTAAAAACATATGAAGCACGTTGTAATCCCTTTTTTTCTTTACCTCAGATTCGTTATCTTTTTCAATTTTCTCATCACACTTAGCTGCATCCTCCTCCGTGATAGATTCCTTGGAATCTTTTTTCTCTACAATTTTTATCGCCTTACAACTTTCCTCAGTAACTGCATCTTCCTCATTGTCCGTAAGGGTGAGTTCAATCACCTCAACATCACTCCCTTTCACTCTCTTAGCCGAATTTTGTTTCTTAACTCCTGTACTACCCCTCGGACTTTTTCGTTCAACAGGTGACGGTGAATCTAGCTTTCTTTTCTTGTTCTTACTTGCCATGGACGGACCCAACGGACCGGTTCGCATGTGATATGGCAACAGTGCTGTAAATTAGAAAATATTTTAATGAGCAATGAGAACACTTTGTCACAAAGAACACAATGTCTTTCTTTGTGTGGAAACGTTTCTCAATTATGAGACAAAGATAATCAGAAAAAATAAACTTGAATCACAAATTTTCGAATCTGATTAAACTAGACTCTCTGAATTTCCATGATTGAATGAGATTCTTTAGATACAAGTAAAAACTGACAATGACATACCTTGTTTCATTTTTTTTCTCGGAGGTGTCACCATTTCTATGCTACAATCTTGTTCTTCGATCGAGACATCCATAACTTTCATTGCAGGATTTCTGGAAACAGAAAAAAAAAAAAAAAAAAAAAAACAAATATTTTTACAAAGGATCTTCTGTTAAATCGGTGAAGTTTTTACGTGACGTTTGCAATTTTTGATATGAATGTGAATTAACTTTTTTTAAAATATATCCATATATTCTACCTCTAGATATCGTTGATCAAACGATTCCCGGTCTTGCAGATGAGTTATTGTTAACAATGCAGGTTGCTACTTACAGCCCGCATTGTTATAACCTAGTGAACTCACGGGAAGCCCACTAAACTGAGGTATAAAATTAACGTTTATCACTGCGATGTATATACCATTCAAAAAATTATCGAAAAAAAAGTACAAACAGCGGACAGCCGCTAAAAATCTATACTGTATTTGATTCACAAATGATATTGTTATTCAATAAATAACATTGCTCAACTGTGTCAACTCCTCCGCAAGAAATCGCGCGGGAACTAATCTACGGAAGCCCGGTGGGGACATCTAGAAACACACACAGTCGGTCTACCGAATGCGGCCGACATGGTATGTCTGCCGTGGATTTAGACGCACGACAGTATGAGGTATGAGTATAGGTATGTACGGAAGCCGGGTGAGGTCGCCACTTTTAGACTGTGTCTGTCAGTGTTCCCAAACCCACTCAAGCCGATATACACTGTCGGCGTGACGTCACTTCTCCGCATATGCCGATACACACTGTCGGCAAAGTCAACGGCCAACCTTGGCGATACCATTTCAGAACCCGTTGGTGGGTAGAGCAACGACCTTGAACTTGAGTAGCTGCACCTGCAGTCGCGGGGTCAGTGGCCCTCGTGGCGTCATAGAGTTGACAGGGGAGTTGCGCTTACGCTCATTCAATATGAATACTCCGAACAGATATTTTTTTATTCATGTATTTTTTTTATTTATACCAGGTTACATGGTAACAGTATGTACAATGTAATACTGTATTCTGCAGAGATGCACAGCTTCTATACGCAGTCCGTCCGCTTAATACTAACCTAAACAAATACAAATCACACAACATATTATTTCACGGTGTTTTAACGGCATTGTTATTGCACATCGATTTTCCTTATATAATTTTGGATAGTTAATTTCTAGATTTTAACTTCGATATTTTTGATATTATATTAATAAGGAAGATAATCTTTATCCAAGTGCATACACATACCTATACGGTAATGATATTCCATATACATTTTTAAAATAGTTGCATTAGGTAGTATATTATCGTAGTATGTAATACAAATGTGATTTATATATTAAGATGACTTGTATTTGAAGAAGCAAATAAAGAGACTCGATCAAATGCCCACCCACCCAGTCCCAATTTTGAAATTGTTAGTCGAAAAATTGCTCCTGGTATCAGGAGAACATCTGACCCGAGGAGGTGGGCTGAAATTTTTGGCGAGAAAACCCCCTGAGTGTATGTCTAAGCAAGCAGGAATTCGTATAGATGTGTTTCTATGCATGTCTCATTCGCTTACGAAATAAGAAATTTCTGAAATGGAAAACTCTCCAAACTCACCCGGGTGAGTTCGCAGTAATCGTATTGAATCTCGTAAACGTTACCCTCATATGAACTCTGACGCCTCTTTGAGGGCCACTGACCCTCCGTTCATTTTTCTATAGGCGGACGTTAGTCAAGAGTGGGGGCAGCGGGGTTCCAGAGTATATTAGCTGCCAGTCGTTCATCAGCGTTGAGCGTTGCAGCGTGCAACACCGCGTCTGACGTCAGAGAATTATAACGCAGCACACACATTTTTGACTTCTGTTTAATGCTCCCTGCTCCATCTATGAAGCAGACTTTGGATGATGTACTACTCTTACCGGCAGTCATACCATATACCGATTTTACGGGCCAAAGTGGTTTGTCCCTTCGACCGCGAGATGGCGATACCATTTTAGTCTCCGTTGGTGGGGAGAGCACCGACCTTGAACTTGATCACTGCACCTGCTGTAGCAGGGTCAGTGGCCGTGTCACCGTGACCGGCGTCAGTCGGTGTCAGGCATCGGGGGCATCGGGCCGGAGTGGGTTGGTGTGTCGTTTGTGACTCCGTAAGTTAATTATTTTCTCCGTCAAAAGCTCAGAGGACATAAACAATAAGAAAAAGAAGAAGAAAGTTATTTTTCTGTGCCGGAACCGACGCCGGGATAAAAAAATGATTGACAAGTGAAAGTCACGCTACGAAGCCGGTGTATAATTTTGATCAAAATTTTCTCAAAAAAGTTGGCAGTGAAGAAGTTTTCTAAATCAAATTTTCATATCCAAACCCGTATAAACTTTTCTAACCTAAGATTTAAAAATTTTTCACCAAAAAAAGTCTTGAAACAAAAATCAAAGCTTTCTCGAAGAGGTTATGTCCTTGTCCCTGAAAACCGTCGCTGACGTGTAAAAAAAAGGTAAAAGTAGTTTAATCTTGGTACTGCACGACCGTTAGAAATAAAATTCTAGTCTGAGTAATGTAATTTAGTTCCGCTAAACCCTTTTACAAAAATAGACATGTACGAGACAAAATTTTTTACTCGTTTAGCGGCCGATTGTTTTCAGTATAATTGCCTTTGAATATTATTTTTACTCGTCGGTAGTTAACAATTGTGTATCTTTCGACAAAATTATTATCGGACTTGTTCAGATTCAATAGTACCGTGGGATTATTGATCTCCGTATGATAATTATATGGAATGTGCAAAAAGTCTTAACGAGAAAGACGTAAAGTAAAGACAAGCGAGCGGGTCGCATAAACCGAATGTCGTTTACATTTGGACCAAATTCGAGAATAATCAGACCACCGTTATTTACTTATATTGACTATTTGACTGAACTTCTACCGTACCGCCAACCTTTATTGATGGAAAAATACTTTGATTACAGAGACAGACGGCAGCAGGTCGTGAATGCAGATCTCTGGCTGTTTGAACAGATCACATCTCTCCGATGAATCGATAAAAGGTAAGCCGGTAATCCTAACATTAATTCTAATTATTTTGCATTTTTATTGAAGCTCAGTCAGCGAGAAATCGTTAAATTTTTGGCAAAAATTTTTTTTTTCCTTCGCTTTTCGTCGAAATTTTAATGGGAAGGTTCGGTGCACTTTCTAGCTGTATGGGAAATACTGGTTCTAGAGGGTTTGTGATTTTTTTCGGGGCTTCATCTGCGATCGCGATGGACCCTCTATAACGAACAAAAATTAAAAGAATACTATGACCACTTCACAAATACTATCTTTCGAGTGAATCAAGATTTCAAACCCACACGTAATTTTCCAGATAGTAAGTTTTTATGTACATATAGAAAACATCGGCAGCCCTGGGAAATAATCACAGGCCAAGGCGTTTTGATTTTTCGTCGAAAAATCTTTTTGGTACATATATAATTTCGCATTAAAACCACCCCGCGGTTGAAAAAAAAAATTACGAAATTTGCGGTAGATTATTTAGTCGCCAAATGATTCGACCGATTGTTATTAATTTTTTAAATATTATTTAATCGGATGGTAGTGGCTAAGGGTGACTTCCGACAAGTCGATATTGATGAATATTTTTTTGCGTGTTCAGGGAAATTTCAGAAATTATTTGCGTCTAGTCGGGTCGTCGCCAAATGATTCGTTCGATTGTTAGCAGTTTTTTTAAGTTATTTATTACGTGGGGGTTGCCGGTAAAGGGTGGTTCCCGATACTCGAATTTGATTCAAATTTCTATCATTTGCTCTTGGGCTCTTCAGAAACGAGTATGCGACGCAAAAACTTCGTCAAACAGATAATACAGTATTGAAACGCCGTAATGTATAAGGGTAGATTTGAGGGGTGGAATGCACCAAGCGAACACATGTATTAAATATCATTCATTCCAGGGAGTATTTGACTATTTTCTGAATTTTTGGTAATATTTCGTCCTAAAAATGCAAAAAAAAATAATTTGTTCAGGTTGTTGCGTTATAACGTTATGAAATTCAGCCTCATTTCTTCTCGTGGGCTCGGACAAAAAAATTTAAGCACCATAGAAAAATTGGATTTTTTCCAAACTTGCAGTTAAAAATTGTTCCAAATCTCTACGGGCACTTTATAGTCTATTTAAGCGTGATTGAAAGAAAAGAAAAAAATTATTTCTACAACTTGGACACTTTTGTTTTTCGTCATATCTCTTGAAATCATTATTTATAGTATAATAAAGCCACAAAAAAATCGGTGATCTGGGAAACCCAAATTCGCCCACGGCAGAAATCATTTGAATATATTATCAGCAGATTTTGTATTATAAATGTCCCATTTTGTCTTTCAATGAATATCTACACTGGGGAATATGAGATATTAATTGAGGAGACAAAAATTCACGATAATACTAAAGCTCGTACTAAAGAGAATAGGAAGGCGTTTACTTTCAGAAATGATAGAGCACTTTTTTCGATGATTCCTTTTATTTCAAATAAGGCAATTTTGAAGGCAATTTGCAATGAAAGGATTCATCGAAAATAATGTGCCTTATCATTTTCGAAAGTGAACGCCTTCTTATTCCCTTTAGTCTTATCATGAATTTTTGCTCTTTCAAATTAATATCTCATATTCCCCAGTGTAGATATTTATTGAAAAACAAAATGGGACATTTATTATACAAAATCTGCTGTTAATATAATATTCAAATGATTTCTGCCATGGACAAATTTGGATTTCCCAGATCACCATTTTTTTGTGGCTTTTTTATAGTATACCTAAACAATGATTTCAAAAGATATGAAGAAAAAAAAAGTGTCCAAGTTGTAGAAATAATTCTTTTTTCCTTCCAATCACACTTCAATGAACTATGAAGTATTTTTAGAGATTTGAAGCAATTTTTTTCGTGCCCGAGTCGACGAGAAAAAAATTATTAATTTCATTTTTGACAGAATTTGAATTCCTACGCGATAACGGTTAGTACGAAAATTCCCCAAAAATTCCTGAAAGTCCCTTACAAGTACTGTGACCTGGTGGAAAAATTTCGTGAGAATCGAAATTTTGTTCGAAAATGGTTGTCCGGTTTCCCCGGAATTTCCCAGAATTCCCCATATACAAAATTAAATGTTAATTGACCCGACTTCTCGTTTTTAACTATTTGTAAATTTTTACAAATTTGATCAGGGTTCAGTCAGTTCATCATTGAAATATCATCGGGAAATTTTTGAATTTCATCGGGAAAAAAACGGGAAAACGTCTGAAATTTCATACTTCTGGAAGAGTTGACACCCTGTAATGAGACTTGTTTGGATTCAATAATATCTGCGTGTATAATTATTTACCATACGCAAAAAGTCTAACGCGGAAAATGTAAAGTAAACACGCGCGAGCGGGTCATGCAGACCGAAAGTTTTTTATATTTGTACAAAATTTGATACCAATCAAACCACTGTTATTTACTTTAAGTTTACGATTTGACTGAACTTCTAATATTCCGCGATACTTTATTGATGAAAAAATAATTTCATTACAGAGACAAACTGCAGCACAACGTGAATAATGCTGATCTCTACATGAACAAATAAGAGACTTTTGTTTTAAACATTTTTTTTTTTGTTTTTGAATTTGTTATGGTACATACTTTTTATGCTTTATTTTTTTTTTTTATAAATTTTCAGTAACGTGTTCTACATAAACGAATAGAAAACTTTCGTTCAGAAGACTTTTTTGAAAATGTCAACTTTTTATGGTAGTTTGATTTTAATTTGATTTTGTTTTTTTCTAAATTTGAATTTAAATTTAAATTTAAATTGATGTAAAAAATTAATTTCAATATCATTATAAAATTTATGAAAAATAATAATTTTTGGCTATCAATTTGAATAAAAACAAAATATATATATATACATACAAAATATTGAAATTAGAAATGAAAATGTTTCGAACATGAGTTCCTTATTCTTTCGTGTAGAACACGATTCTCAAAAAAAAAAAAAAAATATAGGTTGCTATTCAAAAAACCGAAGCTGACCTTGATTTGACCTGGAAAGCCTCCACTGAATTAAAAAATAATATTCCTAATCGATTGGGCCTTTCGTATGAAGAATCTTTTGTTTGAAACATGTTGTTCAGTAGACCTTATTTTTCGAGTTATTCACGATTGTCAAGTTAGAAAAAAAAACATCCTGTATACCTATAAAGTTGGCCCTTGATTTGAGGATTTTTCAATCCTTAAATACCGAACAATTGCTCTTAATTGATCCACTAATTTCGTTAATTACTGAATTCCAGTTTTTGAGAACAAAGCAAAAAACACAATAGGGATTTTCTATGGCAGAATAGCGGCCAAATTAAAATCTCCGCAATTTTTTATTTACAAAATTTTTTTTGAAATCGATATCAGGTTATAATGTAATTTTATGCGATAAACAATAAAGTCAAAAAATATTCATCGGTGATTCCAGAATAGCTGATCCCGCCAGAATTTGAACTGACTGAAGTGACGTCATGCGAACTTTTAACATGGCGGCTCGCGCAGGCACGAACTTGTCCGTGGCGTCGTGGCGACCGGCGTCAGTCGGCGTCAGGCAGCGGGATGGAGCGGGTCGGGGTGTCGCTTGTGGCTCCGTAATTTACTTATTTTCCCCGTCAAAAGCTCAGAGGACATTAACAATGAGGAAAAGAAAAAGAAAGTTACTTTTCTGTGCCGGAACCGACGCCGGGGATAAAAAAATAATTGACAATTGAATTGCAAGTCACGCTACAACGCGGGTGCGTAGTTTCAATCAAAATTTTTTCAAAAAAGTTGGCAGTGAAGAAGTTCTCTAAATCAAATTTTCAAATCCAAACCCTTACAAACTTTGCTAACCTAAAATTTAAAAATTTTTCACCAAAAAAAGTTTTAAAACAAAAATCAAAACTTTCGCGAAGAGGTTATGTCCTTGTACCTGAAAACCGTCGCTGACGTGTGAAAAAAAGGTAAAAGTAGTTGAATCTTGGTACTGCATGACCGTTAGAAATAAAATTTAAGTCCGAGCATGTAATTTATCCCCGCAAAACCTTTCCAAAAAGACATACATTTCCGAGACGAAACTTTTTCACTCGCTGCGCCATCGAGTGTTTTTGACAGTTCATCTGAATATTGAGCCAGCGTCTAATTTTCTCAATTGAATTTATGTTTATCGCCCAGAAAACCGTAGTTGGCGTGTGAAAACAGACGAGAGTAGTTTAATCTTGGTATTGCACGACCATTAGAAGTGAAATTTAAGTCCGAGCATGTAATTTAGTTCCGCGTTCAACCCTTTCACAAAAATATACATTTACGAGACAAAATTTTTTACTCGTTACGCCGCCGATTGTTTTCAGCAGTTGCCTTCGAGCATTATTCTTACTCGTAGGTAGATAACAATTGTGTATCTTTTGACAAAATTAATACAAGATTTGTTCAGATTCAATAGTACCCAGGGATTGTTGATCTCCGTATAATAATTATATACAACGTGCAAAAAGTCTTAACGACAAAGATATAAGGTAAAGACAAGCGAGCGGGTCGCACAGCCGAATGTCGTTTACATTTGGACCAGATTCGAGAATAATCAGACAACCGTTATTCACTTGTATTGACAATTTGACTGAACTTTTAATGTACTGCCAACCTTTAGTGATGAAAAAATGTTTTTGATTACAGAGACAGACTGCAGCAGATCATGAATGCAGCTCTCAGGCAATTTGAACAGATCAAATATCGCCGATGAAACGAGATAAGGTAAGGCGGTAATCATAACGCTAGTTCTAGCTATTTTCTTTCACTTTTGTTCGACGAATTTTTAAATCCATAGACTAAATTTTAATGTATTCATTTATTCACTAAAATGACACAATAAATGTTCGGCTTTTCTGTTTTATCTCGAAAATATCGCAACAGTGATTGTACAAGTATTCGATTGATAAATATTGTCCATTTTTTTCTGTTGCAGTGAAATAAGTGTCGCCAACATCTGCCAATTACATTCCCGTGGGATCAAAGGCAGACCGAATACTAAAACTAAAATTGATTGTACAGCGCTTTGGAGCAGGTAAAATGCAATAATTTGGTTGATAATCTTTTCAAGAAATATATGGACTAATAATCAGTATAATATGATCACGGACCTAAATTTCGATTGACTAATTGAAGCATTGTCCTCACATATAAACTCCTTTGAATATATGGCTGCTTTCTACATGTATTCAAAATCGAATTTATATGACGTTTATTTCTAATTTTACGCATTTCTCTTCTTATTTTACAGAATATCGTGTCAGCAGGCCAATCCTGGCAATTGGAGCGACTTTGAGGATAGGAAGATGCCTTGGCTTCAAAGATGGGACGGGAAAAAAAAAATGATAATATCGCAACGTTTCTTAGGTAATTTTTCTCTTAATGACGACTGAAAAGTGTACATCATATGTTTCAAATGCCAAAATCTGATAAACGTAAACGAATTTGGCGAAGTTAGATAATAATGCCCTTCCTTTAAATCAATGGAACATTATCAAATATACCGTGAGCGCCAGGTGAAACGGGTCAGTGAAACGACGATGGCGCTAGCTTACTTGAGATTTAAAGGAAGAGCCAATACACTAAGAATATCCCTAGTTCCATATTTAATGGCGTTTGACGTCTACGCTTCGAAAGGCCTAGGGATATTTTCGCAATGGGAGTTAGTTCCCCTTATAAATTTCAAGAATGCTAGCGCCATCGTCGTTTCACTGACCCGTTTCACCTGGCGCTCACGGTATAATGCATGTATTATTTTATTGTATTATACTATCGATATACATATTATTACATATACGTATGTAGGTATAATATCTAGCAGTTTAAGTTACCATTTCCTCCCCCCCCCCCCCCCCACCCCCCTCCCCATTCCCTTAACTCTTTTACTCTCTTGATTCTCAATTTGGATCTTAGTATCGCAATCTTCTAAATCGTTTATTTCTCTTATCAGGTGGAGGAGAAAAGATAAATGCAAGAAACCATGAAAGAACGGAGCCCAACGAGATATGAAAAGAATTGACCACATTTGTATCCGACTGAGAATTATGGTTTGCTCTTGAAATGCCATGGGCACTCGAATTCGCAAAGTGAATGGAGTTTCAAAGGCTGCTTATGGAAATTCAATCTCACCGATAAATTTAATATAAGGTAAATAGTATTTTCAATTGTGTCTTCTTTTTTCCCCCAAGTTTAATCATTCTGTCCATTCATTATTAATATCCATCAACGAGTTTTCTTCATGCGAAAATATCTCTGTTGACAATTACGATAATTACGATTATTTTAGATTAATCATTATGTAAAGGGCAGATTTGCCCGTTGATCCTTCAATAAATAAATAAATAAATAATAGGTGTTCAATTAATGAGACTATTCCTTAAATTCTTTATATTTCTGTTACAGTGTAATAGATGAAACGTGGACCAAATATGATAAGGTTACAGGAGCCAAGATCCTAATCATATATGCAGCAATCATGTGAAGGTAAGATCAGATATCATGGAAAACAATATTTTCATCAAATTATTTCAATCGAAAAGTTGAAAAGTTATCGAAACCCGAAGTTTTCCCTTAATTTATGTACTTCATTTCCTATGCAAAATCAAATTTATCTGCCATTCAGTTTTCTATATTGCTGCCATGTTGTCAGAATGATCACATACTGATGGAAGAAGGTAAAACAAGGACTCTATTCGTGTGAGAAACCAGAGAAGGTAAGCTTACAGATGTCTTGAATAAACATTTCACAGAATTGTAAATCAGTGAATCTATAGAGGAATTGTAAACTCTGGAATTTGTAAGTTTATTTTTACAATCTAACTTGAATTTGTCCGTTAGGTGATCAATTTGTCTTCAATCAGACGAGTACGTGATCAGATGGTGCTACACTATGGGTATGCAGAGAGTGCGAAGGTTCGGAAGGAAAGGAAGCTGCAGTACAAGGAATGCACGGAATACTGAATCTTTGAACTTCGTATTTTATTTAAGAAATTAGAGAGATACATAGATAAGATTAGATTAGGATCATAAGCATAAACATAGCGTACAGATACATTACACGTAATATCGATCGTGTATTTGTATTTGTATTTTATTTTAGAATTTAGAGAGATACATAGATAGAGATTGAATTGTTAATACTTGTATTTTTCTATAATATCATTAATTGTCGCGGTAATTCGATTGGAATTTTATGTAAATCAAATCTGTCGAGGTCTGGGCCCAAGGGGACCGTCAATCGGACCTTCCGAGGACGGGTCTCGCCAGATATTTTATTGAAGTTATAATTATGAATAATTATGTATGAAGTTAATAGAAATATTAACATCAATATAATTATGAGAAGTTATAATTATCAATAATAATTCAATTCTTACTCGATCTTGAAAACTTAACTTTTGAATTGGATATATTTTATATCGTTAGAAGTAGAGATATTTACTTCCTTTGTTACTTTTTATAGAAAATACTTGTATTAGGAGATTTAATTTCAAATCGATTCGTCTCTCTAGTTTTAAAAGATTAGATTAGATTATTATTATTACTATTATTATTATAAGCATAAAAATAGCGTACAGGTACATTACACGTACTATCGATCGTGTATTTGTATTTGTATTTTATTTTAAAATTTAGAGAGATACATAGATAGAGATTGAATTGTTAATACTTGTATTTTTCTATAATATCATTAATTGTCGCGGTAATTCGATTGGAATTTTATGTAAATCAAATCTGTCGAGGTCTGGGCCCAAGGGGACCGTCAATCGGACCTTCCGAGGACGGGTCTCGCCAGATATTTTATTGAAGTTATAATTATGAATAATTATGTATGAAGTTAATAGAAATATTAACATCAATATAATTATGAGAAGTTATAATTATCAATAATAATTCAATTCTTACTCGATCTTGAAAACTTAACTTTTGAATTGGATATATTTTATATCGTTAGAAGTAGAGATATTTACTTCTTTTGTTACTTTTTATAGAAAATACTTGTATTAGGAGATTTAATTTCAAATCGATTCGTCTCTCTAGTTTTAAAAGATTAGATTAGATTATTATTATTACTATTATTATTATAAGCATAAAAATAGCGTACAGGTACATTACACGTACTATCGATCGTGTATTTGTATTTGTATTTTATTTTAGAATTTAGAGAGATACATAGATAGAGATTGAATTGTTAATACTTGTATTTTTCTATAATATCATTAATTTTCGCGGTAATTCGATTGGAATTCTATGTAAATCAAATCTGTCGAGGTCTGGGCCCAAGGGGACCGTCAATCGGACCTTCCGAGGACGGGTCTCGCCAGATATTTTATTGAAGTTATAATTATGAATAATTATGTATGAAGTTAATAGAAATATTAACATCAATATAATTATGAGAAGTTATAATTATCAATAATAATTCAATTCTTACTCGATCTTGAAAACTTAACTTTTGAATTGGATATATTTTATATCGTTACAAGTAGAGATATTTACTTCCTTTGTTACTTTTTATAGAAAATACTTGTATTAGGAGATTTAATTTCAAATCGATTCGTCTCTCTAGTTTTGAAAGATTAGATTAGATTATTATTATTACTATTATTATTATAAGCATAAAAATAGCGTACAGGTACATTACACGTACTATCGATCGTGTATTTGTATTTGTATTTTATTTTAGAATTTAGAGAGATACATAGATAGAGATTGAATTGTTAATACTTGTATTTTTCTATAATATCATTAATTTTCGCGGTAATTCGATTGGAATTCTATGTAAATCAAATCTGTCGAGGTCTGGGCCCAAGGGGACCGTCAATCGGACCTTCCGAGGACGGGTCTCGCCAGATATTTTATTGAAGTTATAATTATGAATAATTATGTATGAAGTTAATAGAAATATTAACATCAATATAATTATGAGAAGTTATAATTATCAATAATAATTCAATTCTTACTCGATCTTGAAAACTTAACTTTTGAATTGGATATATTTTATATCGTTAGAAGTAGAGATATTTACTTCCTTTGTTACTTTTTATAGAAAATACTTGTATTAGGAGATTTAATTTCAAATCGATTCGTCTCTCTAGTTTTAAAAGATTAGATTAGATTATTATTATTACTATTATTATTATAAGCATAAAAATAGCGTACAGGTACATTACACGTACTATCGATCGTGTATTTGTATTTGTATTTTATTTTAAAATTTAGAGAGATACATAGATAGAGATTGAATTGTTAATACTTGTATTTTTCTATAATATCATTAATTTTCGCGGTAATTCGATTGGAATTCTATGTAAATCAAATCTGTCGAGGTCTGGGCCCAAGGGGACCGTCAATCGGACCTTCCGAGGACGGGTCTCGCCAGATATTTTATTGAAGTTATAATTATGAATAATTATGTATGAAGTTAATAGAAATATTAACATCAATATAATTATGAGAAGTTATAATTATCAATAATAATTCAATTCTTACTCGATCTTGAAAACTTAACTTTTGAATTGGATATATTTTATATCGTTAAAAGTAGAGATATTTACTTCCTTTGTTACTTTTTATAGAAAATACTTGTATTAGGAGATTTAATTTCAAATCGATTCGTCTCTCTAGTTTTGAAAGATTAGATTAGATTATTATTATTACTATTATTATTATAAGCATAAAAATAGCGTACAGGTACATTACACGTACTATCGATCGTGTATTTGTATTTGTATTTTATTTTAGAATTTAGAGAGATACATAGATAGAGATTGAATTGTTAATACTTGTATTTTTCTATAATATCATTAATTTTCGCGGTAATTCGATTGGAATTCTATGTAAATCAAATCTGTCGAGGTCTGGGCCCAAGGGGACCGTCAATCGGACCTTCCGAGGACGGGTCTCGCCAGATATTTTATTGAAGTTATAATTATGAATAATTATGTATGAAGTTAATAGAAATATTAACATCAATATAATTATGAGAAGTTATAATTATCAATAATAATTCAATTCTTACTCGATCTTGAAAACTTAACTTTTGAATTGGATATATTTTATATCGTTAGAAGTAGAGATATTTACTTCCTTTGTTACTTTTTATAGAAAATACTTGTATTAGGAGATTTAATTTCAAATCGATTCGTCTCTCTAGTTTTAAAAGATTAGATTAGATTATTATTATTACTATTATTATTATAAGCATAAAAATAGCGTACAGGTACATTACACGTACTATCGATCGTGTATTTGTATTTGTATTTTATTTTAAAATTTAGAGAGATACATAGATAGAGATTGAATTGTTAATACTTGTATTTTTCTATAATATCATTAATTGTCGCGGTAATTCGATTGGAATTTTATGTAAATCAAATCTGTCGAGGTCTGGGCCCAAGGGGACCGTCAATCGGACCTTCCGAGGACGGGTCTCGCCAGATATTTTATTGAAGTTATAATTATGAATAATTATGTATGAAGTTAATAGAAATATTAACATCAATATAATTATGAGAAGTTATAATTATCAATAATAATTCAATTCTTACTCGATCTTGAAAACTTAACTTTTGAATTGGATATATTTTATATCGTTAGAAGTAGAGATATTTACTTCCCTTGTTACTTTTTATAGAAAATACTTGTATTAAGAGATTTAATCTCAAATCGATTCGTCTCTCTAGTTTTAAAAGATTAGATTAGATTATTATTATTACTATTATTATTATTATTATAAGCATAAAAATAGCGTACAGGTACATTACACGTACTATCGATCGTGTATTTGTATTTGTATTTTATTTTAGAATTTAGAGAGATACATAGATAGAGATTGAATTGTTAATACTTGTATTTTTCTATAATATCATTAATTGTCGCGGTAATTCGATTGGAATTTTATGTAAATCAAATCTGTCGAGGTCTGGGCCCAAGGGGACCGTCAATCGGACCTTCCGAGGACGGGTCTCGCCAGATATGTTATTGAAGTTATAATTATGAATAATTATGTATGAAGTTAATAGAAATATTAACATCAATATAATTATGAGAAGTTATAATTATCAATAATAATTCAATTCTTACTCGATCTTGAAAACTTAACTTTTGAATTGGATATATTTTATATCGTTAGAAGTAGAGATATTTACTTCCCTTGTTACTTTTTATAGAAAATACTTGTATTAGGAGATTTAATCTCAAATCGATTCGTCTCTCTAGTTTTAAAAGATTAGATTAGATTATTATTATTACTATTATTATTATAAGCATAAAAATAGCGTACAGGTACATTACACGTACTATCGATCGTGTATTTGTATTTGTATTTTATTTTAAAATTTAGAGAGATACATAGATAGAGATTGAATTGTTAATACTTGTATTTTTCTATAATATCATTAATTTTCGCGGTAATTCGATTGGAATTCTATGTAAATCAAATCTGTCGAGGTCTGGGCCCAAGGGGACCGTCAATCGGACCTTCCGAGGACGGGTCTCGCCAGATATTTTATTGAAGTTATAATTATGAATAATTATGTATGAAGTTAATAGAAATATTAACATCAATATAATTATGAGAAGTTATAATTATCAATAATAATTCAATTCTTACTCGATCTTGAAAACTTAACTTTTGAATTGGATATATTTTATATCGTTAAAAGTAGAGATATTTACTTCCTTTGTTACTTTTTATAGAAAATACTTGTATTAGGAGATTTAATTTCAAATCGATTCGTCTCTCTAGTTTTGAAAGATTAGATTAGATTATTATTATTACTATTATTATTATAAGCATAAAAATAGCGTACAGGTACATTACACGTACTATCGATCGTGTATTTGTATTTGTATTTTATTTTAGAATTTAGAGAGATACATAGATAGAGATTGAATTGTTAATACTTGTATTTTTCTATAATATCATTAATTTTCGCGGTAATTCGATTGGAATTCTATGTAAATCAAATCTGTCGAGGTCTGGGCCCAAGGGGA
Source organism: Macrophya alboannulata (assembly GCA_949628255.1). Classification (NCBI taxonomy): domain Eukaryota; kingdom Metazoa; phylum Arthropoda; class Insecta; order Hymenoptera; family Tenthredinidae; genus Macrophya; species Macrophya alboannulata. Next base: position 14,417,920 of record OX451209.1, read on the forward strand.
CCGTCAATCGGACCTTCCGAGGACGGGTCTCGCCAGATATTTTATTGAAGTTATAATTATGAATAATTATGTATGAAGTTAATAGAAATATTAACATCAATATAATTATGAGAAGTTATAATTATCAATAATAATTCAATTCTTACTCGATCTTGAAAACTTAACTTTTGAATTGGATATATTTTATATCGTTAGAAGTAGAGATATTTACTTCCTTTGTTACTTTTTATAGAAAATACTTGTATTAGGAGATTTAATTTCAAATCGATTCGTCTCTCTAGTTTTAAAAGATTAGATTAGATTATTATTATTACTATTATTATTATAAGCATAAAAATAGCGTACAGGTACATTACACGTACTATCGATCGTGTATTTGTATTTGTATTTTATTTTAAAATTTAGAGAGATACATAGATAGAGATTGAATTGTTAATACTTGTATTTTTCTATAATATCATTAATTGTCGCGGTAATTCGATTGGAATTTTATGTAAATCAAATCTGTCGAGGTCTGGGCCCAAGGGGACCGTCAATCGGACCTTCCGAGGACGGGTCTCGCCAGATATTTTATTGAAGTTATAATTATGAATAATTATGTATGAAGTTAATAGAAATATTAACATCAATATAATTATGAGAAGTTATAATTATCAATAATAATTCAATTCTTACTCGATCTTGAAAACTTAACTTTTGAATTGGATATATTTTATATCGTTAGAAGTAGAGATATTTACTTCCCTTGTTACTTTTTATAGAAAATACTTGTATTAAGAGATTTAATCTCAAATCGATTCGTCTCTCTAGTTTTAAAAGATTAGATTAGATTATTATTATTACTATTATTATTATTATTATAAGCATAAAAATAGCGTACAGGTACATTACACGTACTATCGATCGTGTATTTGTATTTGTATTTTATTTTAGAATTTAGAGAGATACATAGATAGAGATTGAATTGTTAATACTTGTATTTTTCTATAATATCATTAATTGTCGCGGTAATTCGATTGGAATTTTATGTAAATCAAATCTGTCGAGGTCTGGGCCCAAGGGGACCGTCAATCGGACCTTCCGAGGACGGGTCTCGCCAGATATGTTATTGAAGTTATAATTATGAATAATTATGTATGAAGTTAATAGAAATATTAACATCAATATAATTATGAGAAGTTATAATTATCAATAATAATTCAATTCTTACTCGATCTTGAAAACTTAACTTTTGAATTGGATATATTTTATATCGTTAGAAGTAGAGATATTTACTTCCCTTGTTACTTTTTATAGAAAATACTTGTATTAGGAGATTTAATCTCAAATCGATTCGTCTCTCTAGTTTTAAAAGATTAGATTAGATTATTATTATTACTATTATTATTATTATTATAAGCATAAAAATAGCGTACAGGTACATTACACGTACTATCGATCGTGTATTTGTATTTTTTTTTTAGAATTTAGAGAGATACATAGATAGAGATTGAATTGTTAATACTTGTATTTTTCTATAATATCATTAATTGTCGCGGTAATTCGATTGGAATTTTATGTAAATCAAATCTGTCGAGGTCTGGGCCCAAGGGGACCGTCAATCGGACCTTCCGAGGACGGGTCTCGCCAGATATGTTATTGAAGTTATAATTATGAATAATTATGTATGAAGTTAATAGAAATATTAACATCAATATAATTATGAGAAGTTATAATTATCAATAATAATTCAATTCTTACTCGATCTTGAAAACTTAACTTTTGAATTGGATATATTTTATATCGTTAGAAGTAGAGATATTTACTTCCCTTGTTACTTTTTATAGAAAATACTTGTATTAGGAGATTTAATCTCAAATCGATTCGTCTCTCTAGTTTTAAAAGATTAGATTAGATTAGATTATTATTATTATTTTTATTATTATTATTAATATTATTATTATTATTATTATTATTATTATTATTATTATTATTATTATTATAAGCATAAAAATAGCGTACAGGTACATTACACGTACTATCGATCGTTTATTTGTATTTGTATTTTATTTTAGAATTTAGAGAGATACATAGGTATAAGGATTGGATTATTAATATGTATTTGTATTTTTTATAATATTATTACTTGTCGTCCTAATGCGATTAGATTTTTATTCCAAACCTGGTCGATTAACATAAAGGAATTACATAGGAGATAATATTTAAGGATCAACGAAAATAGGTTAACAATGATGTGAGTAACAATACGTATATGTATGAATATTCTCAAAAAGGTTAATTATAATATAGGGTATACTTGTGGTTAATAATATAATAATGTAATATATATGGGTGATTTCTTCATTACCGTAATGGTTTTGGGACTCAAAAATCGATTTGCGTCACGATTTTTTACCTGATTATACGTGACAATTTTGAGAAGTCTAAAGCTTCCAACATCGAAAATAGCGGAAATACTCGTGCTAGAATTCTTCAATTGAGTAAATAATCGAAATTTCATTCCTAGTTAATAATCGACTAGGAAGTCGAGAAGAAAAATTTAAATACCATGTTTCGTCGGAAATCTTCGGAATTTTCGAAGAAACGCCTCAGTATGGTTCTTAATACAGTAAAGGTATAAGCTTTTCCCTGGGTATTGATGCGCTAGTATGTATGTAAATGTTAATGTATAAATTGAAGAATGCATGCAATATGTGTATCTCGAGTATGATATTGCATATTATAAACGTTCTACAAATGAGTTATATGTAACTTACATCTAAAGTAATTCAAAAGCTGGAATATGATGTTATAACAATCCGGAGAATTATTTCTCGGTTGTCAGTCTGGTTTCTAGAATAACCAAAATCTAGTCTTTGCTAGTCCCGGAGAATTATTTCTCCATCGTTAGTTTGGTTTCTCACAATCGTTGGAATTAACCATGATACATAATAAGTGGGTGATGTATTCTGCTAACTTAACGTAAGAAAAGAAGCAGGTTGCGAGTATGTAATTGTATCCCTCGCTATGTCTCAGCATCTCATTGGGACTGTGTTAGATAATACATTTTTCAATCAAGCCGTTGTATACACATTGATGAAGAACAAGTGGTTGTATAAAGCTAAACAGGAAAAGTCTCATTTCAAACTCACCCAATGCCTTTATATGATTCATATTGATAATGCAAGTGGAGAAAGTCCGGGGAGGTCGAATCGGACTTACATCCTTTTAGACGCATCTTAAAGAGGTCGAGATCAGGAAATAAAAATACAGGAGGAAAGCAAAAGATTCTACAAACGATGACAGATCTTCTTCGGTTGTAGTCACCCAGCAGGAGTTCGCCTTGGGACACCCTTTTTTTATTTATTTATTTATTTAATTAAAACAGGCCCAACAGGCGAACCCGAAAAGGGCAACAGCAAAGATACATAAAATACAAATAAGCGTACATGCTATCTTATAACTTGATTATTTCTGGAGACAATAATTAATAGAATTAATTTGTGTATATATTATTCTTTTACGTTAAAGCATATCGTGACCACCAAACGATTGTGCGTCGATTAAGCCCCTAACGAGCTTCATTGGAGTATAATTGAAAAAGAATCGGCTAACTTTAGACCTAAATTTGTTTAGTCGATATCAAATAAACTATTGACTACCAAACGATTTTATTAGGCTACCAATCACCACCAATCAACCACCAAGCGATTGGTGAAGTCGAAATTAGAAAAAGCTCAAGTTGATCGGCCAACTTTACGGTGATCTTGCTGCCATGTAATAGAAAGAGAGGAAGAGATCTAGCCGATCTTGCAGCTTTTCGGTGTGCTGAGCCATCTCTCGGGCGTTACGAGAAGTAGGGAAACATGTGTTACCGAGTGATTGAGGGCAGACGATTATTACTAATTACGGGAATACAAAATAACTCGTTAATATCGCCCGAATCAAAGACGTTTTTAGATGATCGTGTTCGGCATTTCAATCGCAATGGCGCTCTTATTCTCTTTTTCGCGTCAATGATGCGTAGGCTCCGATAATAGTCAAAACAAGTGACACGCCCACATCTTACGATGCATAAAAAGTGAATTTCCCTCTATTTCAGTGAAATTTTTATGCTAAGTACAACCTATTCTTCCCGAATCATCGTCTGCCAAACGGACTATTAATTTGGGATCACCGTTTAGGAGAAAATCGAGATGATAGTCGAGATGATAGTTTACGTCGGTAAAAATCGAGTGCTGCCCCCCCTTAAGTAGCCGGACTGCGTACAGATGCTGTGCATCTCTGCAGAATACATTATTATATTGTACTGTTACCATGTAATTTGAATATAAAAATACGTAAATAAATAAATATCTGTTCGGAGTATTCATATTGAATGAGCGTAAGCGCAACCCCCCTGTGAACTCTTTGACGCCACGAGGGCCACTGACCCCGCGACTGCAGGTGCAGCACTCAAGTTCAAGGTCGTTGCTCTCCCCACCAACGGGTTCTGAAATGGTATCGTCAAAGTTGGCCGTTGACTTTGCCGACAGTGTGTATCGGCATATGCGGAGAAGTGACGTCACGCCGACAGTGTATATCTGCTTGAGTGGGTTGGGAACACCGACAGACACAGTCTAAAAGTGGCGACCTCACCCGGCTTCCGTAGGGCTTCCGTAGTATACACCACGATGTTACATACATAACTGTCAAACATGGCCGAGGAAGTTAAAAAGATATCATTCGGTTTTTCTAAATCGGTGAAAAAGCCAGTTTTAAAGAGTATTGTACCTCAGGATCAAAAGAAGGTCGATTATATCGAATGTCTGGACGAGAAGGCTATAAAAGTTATCGGGTAAGTGAACGATACCATAAACGTAAACGTTTCGCGGCGTCATACAGAAACATAACCTCTATTTCTCCACCTTGCCCATATAGTGCCGAGGAAAAAAAGGAGGATGAACCGCTAGTGATACCTTTGCGCGGATCTAAAACCTGGCATGATCGAATTGTTAATAAAATTGACGCCGATATCTATGAACCAAAGATAAAATCAGCAGAAAATGGAGATCCCGTTGTTATTGAGGTTAAGACAGAGCCTACCGAAGAGCCGATGGAAACCGATATTGAAGTTGCAACGATAAAAGCCGAGGTCAAAGTAGCAGATGAAGAAGCCCCTAAAACATTGGAAGAACAAGCAGCTAGAGAAATCTTACAAGATCTGAAAAGTGCTGATAGCACAAACGGTGACAAATTAAACCTATACTCCCTCCCTGTTAATGAAAGCTCTTCTTTAGCAGGTGAAAAAGAGGTAAATAACATTTATCGGTTACCTTTACCAAGTAATTTATCTATTTATCAAAAGACCCTGCATCTGTTCTTATGTGAAAGCAGTTTTAATGAAATTCCATGAAACGAGTATGCTGCATTTGAAACCATGCTGTTTAAAAGTTGAGCATTTCTAAGATATTCGCATATAAACTTCGAGTAACTTGGTTATTAACCATGAATAACTTGGAAACAGATTCATTGAAAAAGACTAAGAGATCTTTTTTGTAGAGCGTTCAATTTCGAACAAAAGTAGCTACGCAGAATCTTTCTAAGTAGATTAGTTATTGAGATATAAAAATCGAAAAGTGAACCAGCACCAGAACATTTCCCATGTATTTTAAACGAGAGACCTCTTAATAGCAATATTAGGAGCTCAGTTTTCTTGAGGCTTGTTATTTGATCATAAAGTCTTTGAGAGTAACTTAAAAAAAAATAATAATCCGTTTATTTGGCCTACCCTAATATAGTATATGCATGTTGGAAACATGCTGCCCTTGCCCACTGCAGTTTTCAAACTATATATTTGAATATCTTGGAAACCCTCAACTTTAAGGGGTTTGGCCCGTGGAGACTTTTAATCAGCATGGTGTGAAATACAACATACTCCAGTTTCATGGAATTCTACTGAAACCGATTTACATAAGGACAGATGCGTGGTCCTCTTACTGTTAATCTCACAGCCGATTTATTGTTTCAGTCTACATTGGAGGACTATGAGAATATCCCGATTGATGCTTATGGAATGGCGATGCTACGTGGCATGGGATGGAAGCCTGGTAAAGGAATTGGTAAAAATGAGAAGTATGAATATTTCAAAATCTCTTCACCGAAATCAGTGAAAAATTTACTGGTGTGTAACGTTTATGGAATGAGAAGAAGAGCCTGGAATTATCCTCCTTCTTTTCATTGCCGTTAGATACTTTTATGTTCATATAAACTTTGATATGTTCAGTTCATAGTTCAAAGAGATTAAAAACAGCATATTGTGTTTGTCTTCGACAAATATCAATTTATTTTGTCTTGCCTTTCACGAATACTAAAAATCATTGGAAAAACTCTACCTGAAAAGATTAGCCTTTTAGCGATGAAAAAATGGACACCCATTTTTCTGGCCATCCTGTTGAAGTAACAAATTTTTGTAGCTAAATTAAACTTTGTATAATCTTACAGATTGGTCGAGGCATCTATACCAGCCTTAAGGCCGAAAGGAATGGGACTTGGGGCAGACAAAGTAACAATGCAAAAACAAAATGGTAAACCAAAAACAAAGGAAGAAGAAGAATTGAAACTGATAAAGGGAGCTTTTGTCAAAATGGTAGCTGGAAAGCATAAGGATTGTTACGGGCAAATCGAAGGTTTAGACGACGACGCGGGTAGATTCATTGTGAAAATGGCACTTGGAGGAAATGTTATTTCTCTTAACGAATCGGTAGTCCAGGCAGTGACAAAGGATGACTATTTAAAGAATGGAAAAGTCTTAAGTTAGTAGACAAGAAACAAGGGAATGGGGTTTTTTAACTGGATTATTGCACAATGATTATTTGATTATTCCGTATTTATAGAAAGTAGTGAAAAATCGATTGATCTATTTAATTTGAAATTCTATAATATTTGTTTTATCGCAGTATGTGCCGAAATATCCAGTTTGGAAGCCCCCTTCAAAATGCGTTATGATATTGAGATAAAAATTGAAGATTTAGTCTTTAATATATCGTTAAATTAAATTTCAGACTCTGCAAAGTATCAAGAATATAAAGATAAAGATAACGCTGATGCTGAGAGCAGATCACCAGTTGTAGAATTGCCGGATAATGAGATTGAAGAAAGAGAAAGAAAAGAGAAAAAGGAATACAAGGAAAGAAGCTCCACCAGTGGAAAGAAGAAATTAAAGAAACAAAGACGACGTTCGACGAGTGAGGACAGTAGCCCCGATCAAAAATCGAGGAAACGAAAAAGCTCGGAGAGTAGCGAGGCGGAAAAAAGGACAAAAAAGTCTAAAAAATCGAAGAAACACAAAAGTCGCGATAATTCGGCCGAGCGGTCAAGTCGAAAAAGTCGAAAGAAGGACAAAGAGCGTGAGAAAAGGAGGGATAAGAGATGCTCCGAATCGCCGGAACGGCGAAAACACAAAAAACACAAGAAGTCTAGGTCTAGATCGCCCAGAAGATGATTTTTACAGACTATATATTAACTTAATTCAACGTGCGATTGTATTTATAAATTTTTCGTAATAAAATCCGTTATTTTTTATCTCTGAAAGTTTGAATTCATTCCCAGTATCAGATATAACACCTATTATCCAAAAAAACTAATGCGAATTGATCAAATTGATTCTGATGCGAAATTATTTCGCCTCATGCCCTTCGGCTTACCGGGATAATTAGAACAATTCAAGTTACATTATAATATTCAAAATGCTATATAAATCATTCGAATAACCATACATTATTCCTTTCTTATCAACGCCGGGGAGATAATAACATAAGCAAAAACTGCAAATTATCAAAGGCGCGTCATTAAGTCAGTCAGCTGACATAACCTAACAATATCAATGTTTGATCATGGCATTAGTTAATCTCGTTCGACACTACAGTAAAGCAATGACAAGTAAGTATGAGATGTTTTCTCAATTTTATTGATAATATTTTGTTTTTTGTATTCCGGTATCGTTAGTGATGATATTTAGAACAGGTTTTGATTTTAAGCTCTGAAATTGGCGCTGGTACAACTCGCCGTGGGCGATAATAAGCCGACGAATATCTCTCGAGCAGTATCGTTTGTTCAACAGGCGAAACAGCGAGGCGCTGACATTGTTGTATTACCAGAATGCTTCAACTCACCGTACGGAACTAGTAAGGCCCTTGCTTATATCGAGTCTTAGAGCCCTTGCTTAGATGTTTCTCACCATTGATTAACCATCATAGGTCGCGCGTCATTAATTCCAAAATCCCGTACTATATCTACAGAGATACTGGACGTTTATTTTTTAATTCAAATGACAATTGAATGAAATAAAAATTGATTTTGTCGTGAAAAAAAAAATCAAATTGATTCATTTTATTCCGAAATCTTCGAGAAAATAAGTTGACAAAAGGTTGAAAGAGAGATTTGAAATCGCTGCGTATCTATGCATCGACTGTAACTTCTAAACGCGCGAATGACACCACAGAAAAGAAATCATTAATTTGTAATTTCATTAACAATTCAAATTGGGTTGGTATATTTGTTTAACTGATATTACGAAAAATGACAAGCAATAGAAAATCAATTATACAAGGGATAATAAAAAAATTAATCAGATACTTAAATCGTTTTGTTTATTAAATTTTGCATTATGATACAATATATGACTGTGGTTTTCAATCGGCAATCAGAGAAAGATGACCTAGGAAACGTTGTTGCATTATTATTTCCAAAAAATATAAATATGGTCGATATATATAGGTGTTTCATTTTCATTTCCCCACCCAAATATCTCGAAAACTATGCTCCCTAGGAAAAAATGTTTCAGACAAAAGTTATTGGGTTTAGAGGGGAAAAGAAGTTGGCGTTGTTAGATTGTTCGGTGGAGGTGCCGCTGAGGTCAGGGAAAGGTCAACTTTGTTTTTTTAAACGAAAACCCATATTTTTCATTACGTAATTTCGTTCTACTTGAAAAAATGATTGCAGCTTCTCCAATTGCGTGAAAAAATCAAAAATTATAAAAGAAAAAAAATAATCTACAATTACTCTCCAAGAATCTTCGCATAAAATTACGCACTTTTTGTCTCTTGAAACTTTCCTCCAAACTTGATATTTTAGAGGTGAAATGTTCTTAAAAGTTGGAAAAAACTCTAGTTGTTCAGTTGAATATCATGAAAAATTGATGTCTCACAAAAAAATGTTTCATACGAAAGTCATTTGATGTTTCGAGTAGAATAAACTTACGTAATGAGAAATATGGGTTTTTGTTCAAAAAAACAAAGTTGACCTTTCTCTGACCTCAGCGGCACCCCCACTGAACAACCCAACAATGCCAACTTGTTTGCCCCTCTAAACCAAGCAACTTTTGTCTGAAACATTTTTTCCTAGGCGGCATGATTTTCGAGATATTTGGGTGGGGAAATTAAAATGAAATCGGATGCGATGCTTAGAGTAACTTGGGTTCAATAGTTGTACAATGATTATTTGCAAACTGTAATACAGTAACTGTTGTACATACATACTACGACGTAAATTTAAAAAACACGAAAAGAAATCTGATATAAAATTATTTTATCAAGCATATTGTGTATCTTATACGCAATTCTATACTCCGTAAAATAGCGCATTTTCCGAACTACGCCGAGATCGTTCCCGCGGGTGAAACGAGTCTTGCATTGTCCGCTGCAGCAAAGACGAATGCAATTTGTATAGTCGGTGGATCGATTCCCGAACGAGACGGGGACAAGTTCTACAACACCTGCACGGTGTGGAACTCCGAGGGAAACTTGATTGGGAAATATAGGAAGGTGGTTATTGCAAATATCCAAAAGAAAGGATCCCAAATTCGGTTTAGCGATATAAAAAATGTTCTCATTCTGTAGATGCACTTGTTTGACATCGATGTAAAAGGAAAGATAACATTCAAAGAAAGCGATATTCTGACCGCTGGTAATGACTTGATGACTTTTGAAGTCAAAGGATGGAAGGTCGGATTGGGCATCTGTTACGATATCCGGTTCGAAGAGTTGGCCCGTCTGTACCGTAATTTAGGTGAGCTTGGAGCCGAAATATAATACTCCAGTATAGTGTTATTGAACGGCTACCACTGTTTCAACAGGATGCCAGTTGTTGTTATATCCCGGGGCATTTAATATGACAACTGGACCGCTCCACTGGTCTCTTTTGCAACGCGCTAGGGCCAATGACAATCAGCTGTACGTTGCTGCCGTATCTCCAGCCCAAGGACAAGGTCCTGGATACATAGCGTACGGTCACACGCAGCTGACGGATCCCTGGGGGAAGGTCCTCAACGAATTAGAGTTTGCGGAAGACTTGATTATAGCTGGCATAGGTAATACAAAATTCGTCCTTTAGAATTTAAAAGAAAGTCAATAAATTTGTAATCCTTTAAACGGCATCGTATCCCACAAAGCAATTGGGATAAATAATTTGACGAAGTCTTGTTCACCGGCGATTGAACAATTATTGTTGTGTCTACTGTGAGTCGAGACTTTTACAACACGGATGTAATTGTGATGATCTCTTTTCAGATCTGAAAGTCGTTGATGAGGTCAGAGAACAAATTCCAGTTTTCGGTCAACGACGCACCGACTTATACGACACGGTTTGGAAGAAAGAGTAACACAATCAGCAGAGAAAATTTAAACATCTTTATTCATTTATTCACTCGTTATTATTATTATTATTGCTATTTTTTGAATACTTTATTTTTGCATTGTTATATTTTGTTATACTCATATCCTTATCACGTGATGACTTATGCACATCTACATCGAATTACGTAAAAATATCAAACAGACTTGATGTGATTGTAGATAATTTCGTAATAAAACTTGGTATTAATGGTTGAAGAAAACAATAATTCACTACTCCTCTGAAAAATCATAGTCACTAATGAAACTTTTTGAAAAGTTAGAGATAAAGAGTATAAAATCAAAACTGAGTTTCTTTGCTTTTTTTCACATAATTAGCCCGATCAACTCTGGCAATTTTGTACTGATCAGACTACACCGCTGCAAGAATTTTCCGAAAGTAGAAAAAATTACGTACACTTACCACAAAAAAAAAATCAGGAAACCGGTTGAATTGCGGGCCAACCCTAAAACTTTCCGCTATGTGTTAAATACGTTACAATGAACTGATACTATTGTGTTTATAATACATTAAAGAAGGTCATAAGTATAGTTAGTTTTCCATATAAAAATGTTTTTCCGTCTGATTTTTAATCAATAATCGAGTTTTTGTCAATATTTCTAGGTTTTAGTTAGGAAGTTAAAAATACTGGCATCTCTATTCACCTCGCTCCTTCAGGATTTTCTGTTTATCCAACAATTAGCTCCTATAATTATTCTGCAGCGCTCATTTGGAATTTTCTGTTGATTCAACATGCTTACATAATTATTCTCTCGTTTCTTCGAACAATTTCCGTTATTTCGTTCCATTATTACAATTTCGCTGACGCGGAATTCCATTTTTGGGGTCAAAAAAATCTTACACGGAATCTTCGACTTCAAGGTCTTATCAATATGCGTAGTAAACTTCAATTCGAAATTCGAAAAATTGCCGAAGGTATAAGCTGTTAACCGACTCGGCGAGCAGGTAAACAATCAACCAAAGGTTTCGAATCCTAATTCAGGCAGGTAACACGCATGTTTCTCCATGAAAATTATTTAACAAATTTGTGCGCTCACTTGGATATATGTATAATAAATTCACGTGAGAATTTAGAAATTATATAATGAATACAATTTCAAAGGAGGATTTTCAGCGCTAAAAAAGCTCAACTTACTGTAGTTTACTACTTTGCCAATATAATTCAATCGCCTCTAATTGTGATAATAATCTGCAGCTGCAGTCAGATGGATTATTCAATCTCATAAAATCGTATCAGTGACATCGAAGTGTTATTTAAAACCCGGCAGAAATTTGGATTTCGTATCTTGTTTACTGTTTTCGTATTTTATAATTAGCCAAAAATTCTGTATGACTGTCAATATCATTTCAAGACTCTCAAAACAGGCGCTCTAATCGTAGTGGGAGAATTTCCTTATCTTTGAGCCGAAAAGTGCGATCATTTACGTTTGGGAAGCATAAAGCTCCTTATCCCGCTTCGTGGTCGTTGCACTGGTTTATTCTCGTTCGACACCGCAGCTAAGCAATGACAAGTACGTACGACATGTTTTCTCGATTTTATTAATAATATTTAACTGTTCTGTGTATCTCTGGATCGTTATTAATGATATTTAAAACAGATTTTGATCTTAAGTTCTCAGATTGGGGCTGGTACAACTCGCCGTGAGCGATGACAAGGCGACGAACATCTCTCGAGCAGTTTCGTTTATTCATAAAGCGAAACAGCAAGGCGCTGACCTTGTTGTACTACCAGAATGCTTCAACTCACCATACGGATCTGGTAAGACACATGCTTCGATATTTTTTCCATTATCGAATAGCCACCCTAGGTCGCGTTTAATCAATTCACAAATACCGTGCATGTAGTACTACAGAGGTGCGGGACTGTCATTTTTTAGAGATTTGAAGAAACGATAAATTAAACGAGAAAAGAATTGATTCTTACGTGAAATAGATTCTGATTGATTTACTTTAATCCGAAATTCTCGAGGAATTAACTTGACCAATGCGTTCTCGGACATTTTAGGACATAAAAAGTTGAATAAGAACTTTGAAATCGCTACGTGTAACGTCTAAGCGTGCGGATAGGATCGCTAAAGCTCACTCGAAGTCTGATTATTATTCTTCATCGGAGTTTATCATTGTACTGCAATCATGTTTGAATTTGGTTATCAACTGAAATTCAGTCGGTATAGTTTTTATTTTAAATAAAAAATTTTTATCCGCGAAATAGAGCACGTTCCGGAGTACGCCGAGACCATTCCCACGGGTTTGACGAGTCTGGCATTGTCCGCTGCAGCGAAAGCGAATGCAATTTATATAGTCGGTGGATCGATCCCCGAACGAGACGGGGATAAGTTCTACAACACCAGTACGGTATGGAACTCCGAGGGAAACTTGATTGGGAAATACAGGAAGGTACTTCTTGAAAACACGACAAAAACGAATCGCAAAATTTTTTAGACAATATTAAAAATGTTCTTTATTTGTAGATGCATTTATATGACATGGATCTTAACGGAATAATGACATTCAAAGAACGCGAAGTTCTGGCTGCTGGTGATGACTTGCTGACTTTTCAAGTCAAAGGCTGGAAGGTCGGATTGGGCATCTCTTCCGACATCCGGTCCTTAGAGATGAATCGCCTATATCGAAAATTAGGTGAGCTTGCGGCCGAGGTATAACATTGCATAGTGTGATAACGTAATTGAACGACTGCCTCTGCTTTAACAGGCTGCCAGTTGTTGTTATATCCCGGGGCATTTAATATGACAACTGGTCCCGCCGACTGGTCTCTTCTGCAACGCGCTAGGGCCAACGACCATCAGATATACGTTGCCGGCGTATCTCCAGCCCGAGGAAAGGGTCCTGGACACATAGCGTATGGTCATACACAGCTGACGGATCCCTGGGCGACAGTGCTCAACGAATTGGAGTTTGCAGAAGATTTGCTCATAGCGGACATAGGTGATACAAAATTCGCCTTTTATGGTTGAAAAAATAAATTTCCAATCCTTGAAACGACATTTTATCAAGTTTATCCCACGAGGCAACTGGAACAAATAAGGTTGTTAAAGTCTTGTTCACTAGCGACTGGACGACTATTTTTCTGTCTACTATGCGAAGGCTTCTATAAAACGGATGTAACTGTAATGATCTTTTTTTTTAGATCGGGACATCGTCGATGATCTCAGAGAACAAATTCCAGTTCTCAATCACCGACGCACCGACTTGTACGACACGATTTGGAAGAGGGAGTAACACGATGAGGAATGAAAATTTCAACATCTTATGATAAAATTCTTATCTGTTGTTTATTTATTCAACGGTTATATGCTGTTATTATTTACATCCTATTTTTTAATACTGCATAGTGCATCGTTATATTTTTTACATCTATATATGAAAAATAAATTGAAATCTGTGAAAATATCAAATAAACTTTATGTAATTTCAAATGATTTTGAATAAAAATGGGTATAATAGTTGACGAAAACTTTATTCATAACTCCTCTAAAAAAAGTCTATAGTCTGTGATGAAACTTTCAGTAAAGTTGCGATTTTTTTTTTTTTTTCTTTATTATATCAATTAATTGAACGTTAGCTCGAATGACGTTGTAACTTACAAATTGAAGAAAAAAAAAGGGAGATTATTACATACGCATAGGACGAGCCGTACCTAGTCTATGCATTTTTCGTAATTACTATTAAGAACTTACAATATCGCATGTCGTTTCATGGCAGCTTTTCGGCAATTTAAAACTTCAACATTCGTTTAAACGTTATGCTCAGTGTAAGAGTTCGAAAAAAGTGAGTATGAAATCGCGATACGTAGGACAAATTTGGCAACATTATTCTTTACTTCACACTTTCCATTTTCCTGAATATCTTGAGAAATGTACTTTGCAACGTTAATCGTGCCGACGGTTCAATTTTTGAAGGAAAAATTTGCGAAACGGAAAAAAAGTATGCAATTTGCAAAAATCGAGCCTGATCAGTTTTTTTCTATTTTTATTTTAACATTATGCTAATTAACTCTTGAAATTTCGTACCGATCAAAATGCATGAAGAATTTTTTCCAAGTAGAAAAGATTACGCGCATTAGCCACGAATAAAAGATTCGAATCCGTTAATTTTTTTACCAATTATAGCACTTCGAGATAATTTAGTGTTAAAAATATTTAAAAAAACGTGATTGCTGGGACAAAATAAAATTAAAATAACAAATTTTTTTGAGCGTTATAAAAAAATTTAGGTGATTATCGTTAAATTAAAATGACAAATTTTTTTTTTTTTTATCGATATAAAAAAAATTCCGGTGATTCCCGTTAAAATTACGAAATAACGATATATTTCTTCGATAAATAATTTAAGATTAAGACTTTCGTCCCGACCGTCTGGCTCATTTGTGATGATAACAGCCATAAGTATATAATATCCTATTTCGTGGACCATTTGCAATCTAGACAAGTTCTACAACAGGTAGAAATCGAAAATAGGGAATAAATGTCTAGACCGGCTAATCCAAGTTCTTGATTAGGTACATTCGACTACATTGCATTCGCGAGTATGTGATTGTAATCTGCTTTGCGGTTCTCAGAATACATAAGCAAATATAATTTCGTAATGTCTTTTAATCATGTCATATAATTATTCACCTCAATCAGTCATAACTTATCTATTCTCAGAAGATCAAACGCGAACGTTCATAACTAACCGATTCGCAGATGATAGCGAAAAAAAAAAGAATACTCAATTCACGTAATATATATCTGTGGTAGATATTGAGGTACCCAATAAGATTTTCTCACGTCGCAAGTTTGCAAGCTCATATGATTAATATGTGACCGGACCCTGGCTGCCACTCCAACAGTGTGTTGCAATTTATGAGCATTGACCTGACTGATATTTTGCTAACGATTACCGCATAATCGGTACATTATCAACCACATTCGAATGTATTCATTTCGCCATTATTGGATTAAATTTAATCGCGTGAAAACGACTGGTAGGTAATTATTATTATCGTACTGTCAAATGAAACCCGAAAATAAGCTACATTCACTGATCATTTCCTATCAATAGTCGGTTCCAACAGTGCAGGCACCAGAACTCTTGGAAATATCTGGCCAACATTCTAGTGAAGCAATGGAACGTAAGTATTTATTTTTTATTTGTTACATCTCTCTGTATTGTTAGGAACATTGTTTGCCACGATGTTTAATTTCAAGCCCTTCGATTGGCGCTTATACAACCCGCGGTGAGTGGAAATCCTGCGGATGGACCCATCAACGTCTCCCGAGCGATTTCGTTCGTTGATCGGGCTGCGCAACAAGGTGCTGATATGGTTATACTACCAGAAGCCTGGAGCCTCACCTTGGATATACCGTATGGAACTGGTAAGGTCCCAGTTATGATATCTTTCATTGAACCAAGCGTCACTGTCTGAAAAAATTGCGAATATAAAAGATGAATGGAAAAAAGTTTGCCAGTTTTATGTATGACTGCTTCTCAGTGTGCTTATCGCTCAAAAAATCTGAGTGCCCGGGTTTTTATCTCAAACTATAAAGCTCAATAGTTCGGCAGGAAAAAAGGCTAGAACATCGCGCAGAAAAAAATGTAAAACCTTACCTTACCGTTTTCAACTGAGTTCTGACTATTCAACACAATGATATACACTGAGAATTAGTACACGTATTTTCTTTTCTTGATATGATGATTTTTGATATTTTTGTACGGCTAGTTAAAGTTTTCGAATTTTTTTTTCATCCGTTTATACTTCCTGAGGTGACTTCATCTCGGAAATCAATGGCCTTTATGATAAAAATTATTGTACGACATTTGTACAGTCTTAAATAAACTTTTGTTCTGAACAAATCTAATTGTCACAAGATTTCATTTTAAATGTCCAAATATTTTGATTTTTTTTTTCTGCTGATTTGAAGTAGAAAAAATCGATTCTTTTATTAATTTATAAAGGCCAGCTCTGTTCATATCTGTTAGTTTTTTTTCTTGATTTTTCTCTTTAAATTTCACTTAACAAAACAGCACAATTTGCAAATTACTGCGAGGCTGTTCCCACGGGTAAGACGTGCCGTGCACTGTCAGCTGCTGCAAAAAGGAATGGAATTTGGCTGATAGGTGGGACCGTCAACGAACGAGAAGGAGACAAGTTTTATAACGCCTGCACGGTCTGGAACCCTGAAGGGGAATTTGTCACAAAGTACAGGAAGGTATTATTACTTACATTCATACGGATAAGAAAGCAATGATCCAAAACGAGAGGTTGATAAATAATAATAATAATATTTACGATTCTAAGTCACTAACACAGTTTCATTTCCATTGAATATATACAGTTACATATGTACGACGTCCACATGAAGGAAAAACCGACGTTCATAGAAAGCAGTAGTGTTACTGCTGGCGATGGCTTGACAACCTTTGTCGTAAAAGGCTGGAAGATCGGATTGGGCATTTGTTACGATATCCGGTTCGAAGAGATAGCCCGACTTTATCGAGATTTCGGTGAGTTTCAGATCGAAGTTTATTGCTGTATGGTATAATTTAATGGATATATGTATATTGCCGCTTTGGCCGCAGGGTGTCAGTTGATGGTATACTGCACAGCATTCAACGTGACAACTGGACCCAAGCACTGGACCCTTCTACAACGAATTAGAGCCGTTGATAACCAGCTATACGTCGCTGCCCTTGCTCCAGCCCAATCGGAACCCCATCCTGGATACGTAGCGTATGGTCATTCGCAGTTGACCGATCCCTGGGGAAAGGTAGTCAAGAATTTGGGACCCGACGAAGACATGTTTCTAGCTGAAATAGGTGACCCAACATTTGATAAATATTGGATATGTATTTGGATAAATTCGTAATTCTTTCGACAGTGCTTTTATTGGATTTATTCCACATAAAGAAACGTAGCAATTACTAATTATTCAAGACTGGATGATATCTGTGGAGTTTTCTACGCTGTCCTAATTGCAGAGATCATGTGACTGGAAATTTTTTTTTACAGATCCGGCAGTTGTTGAAGAGGCTAGATCTCAGATTCCAATTTTTGATCAACGACGTACCGATTTGTATGAAACCGTTTCGAAGACAAATGCCCACAAACTTCAGTAAAGAAAATGTACGCAGCTCGTCTCCTATAATATGCCTATTTGCAACGGGTTAATGATGATTCATATGCAATTGCACATCATGTTCGTGACTGACTTATTAAACTTCGAAGGAAGCTTCCTGCAGCGAGTATAAAATACCTATAATTATATATTCTGCTCAATTAATTGAATAAGATCAGACTGCAATATTATATGAACTCAAAATAATAGGCATTTAAAAAATTTTATTTGATTTATAAAACTATCATATTAGTCAGTCACGGCTGTACAGAGTGAATAATTGATACATTATAAGAAGTCTATAGTTAAAGAAGTAAGAAATTTATTTGGTTAACGAAAAATATCTAAAAAATTATAAAATAACTTTTAAAAAAATTATAAAATAAAATTTAAAAATAACTTTCAAGAATCGATAATATATTCTGAATAAAGCAAAAGATGATAGGCAAAACTTATATTACACCCACACCTCTCCGAATGAAAAAATTGTTACATATACGTCTTACAAAAACGGGATAATCATCTCACTTCAAAGTGACGGAGCAGTTCAATTATTCGAAACTCATGACTAAATATAGAACAATGAATTTAAAATGATTATTCATAAGCAAAAGGCCCTTTAATGTTTTTCCGATGAATTCCAATAAATAACTCGAAATGTTCAGCAATTTTTGTCCGATATTACATTTTTTTTGTTTAATTTTGTAATCGGCCGATTTTTGAGTGATTCCTTGTTTATACAGCAATTATAATTTGCAATTATTCAGTGACTTGAAAAATATTGTTATCGGGAAGCTTATTTTCTTTTTCTATCAAATCTGCCTTCGCACATCTCTCTATGACACTTAGAACCGAGAACAATAATTCCTAGATTCAAATTATTTCGCAACAAAATTTACTCGTTTTTTAAATTCCGTAAAAAAATATTTCAAATATGTATCAGAATTAGCCTAACTTGTATATCTTACTATGCTGCACCCAAGGCTTATATTACGATTGTACATACCTGAAATAAAGAGTGAAGTCGCAGGAAGGACGAAGTGGAAAATAACTGAGCAATTGATTATTCGTATATCTTGAAATTTATTGTTGTGGCGTCAAAGTTAGGTATGTAGAATTTTTATTTGTTTCTTGAAAATAAATATATCTACTCATCGCAATTATTGATCAAGTCAACTGAGCCCATGAGAGGTGTACCTACCCTAGATCATAAATGGCGATACCATTTCCAGCCCCGTTGGCGCTATCAGCCGGGCAAGGCCAAGCACTGACCTTGACCTTGGGTAGGAGCACCTGTCGTGGGGTTAGCGGCCCTCGTGACGTCGAAGAGTTCGCTTGAGGGCTTCGTTAACGAGACACGTTGTCTCGTTAACTTTGTTTTACTTGTCACAGGACTTTTAGTCTTCAATTTTCGTCAAGAATCCAGCCTCAAAAAAGGTACGATTACTAAACTGAATCAATGTGCGTATACCAGCTAGGGTGGTCCTTATTTAGAGTGTGGTCGAATTTTTTTGCGGCCGTCTTTTATATTTTCCCCAAATAATTTGAAAGAAATCACTTGAAAATTCCAGCTTTCTATCTCAATTTTGAACCCTCCCGCAAAGAACGTGAACTTTGCCATTTAAAATACATACAAATGTTTTTGCAATGCTTTCAGTAAATATTTTATCGCCAGGCTATTTATTTGCAACAAAAAATCTGTAATTGGAAGAAATTTACCGACGTAGCTGCTTGTATTTGGGGAAAAAGTAGTTTTCTTCGCGTTTTCAAAGAAACTGCGGTGAATTAAATTTTTGAAATTCAGAAAAAAAGAAACTCAGCTAAAACTTCGTTTTTAAACATTTTTCAAGTGTTATCTCCATTTCAGAATTCATCAGAACCGATCTGTTATGTAAGAAAAATTCGATTTAGATGAATTTCACGGAAAAGCAACTGCGATTCTCTGATTCAGCACAGAACTACCTATATGCGAGTATCTATTCATGTTCACAAATTATAGCCATTCAAAAATTGTCCAACTTTTCTCGTGTATTAAGCACGGTACTGTCCGCGTGCATTATTTTCTTAAAATAATTACTGCACTTAACGAAATAGCACAGCTTTCAAAGTACTCGGAAAGTATTCCCGTGAGTATGACGTGCCTTGCACTGTCAGATGCGGCAGGAAAGAATGGAATTTGTATAGTAGTCGGTCCCATCATGGAACGAGAGAAGGAAAATTTTTTTCACCACCTGCACGATATGGAATCCCCCGGGGGAATCGATCGGGAAGTACATGAAGGTAAGTATTGTTACCTACATATAAAAAAGCAGTGGTACAAAACGACAAGTTGATAAATGGCAGGATTGGATAACATTCGGAATCGTACCATTTCAAATACATATTTAAAATGGAAACTTTTAATTTGCATTTCACATTCAAAATGAAAATCTGCATCTATTCAACCACTTATCAATGGTTTTAAATGCTCAAACGCGCTTTCTCGTGCGCTTCTTTGGAAAATCTTCTCTGAAAAATATACAATTCACTTTTACTGGTATATAAAAATCGTGGAATCTGAATTTGAGAATAAAACTGAGGATCCAAAATCTCCTTCTTCTGAGAGCTAAAAATGTCAAAAAATTCAGAGTGGTAAAGAATTTCATAGCGAACAGAAAAATATCGGGAGAAAATTTCCGAACAGTCACTTACGACTTTATATGGCATCATGGTCACGTGATGTCGATATAAAAAAATGATGTTCAAAGAAAGCAATACTATTATCGCAAGGCGATGATTTTTTTCATGGGATTAAAAAGACTGCACCAAAAAATTATGGGAAAAAATTCTGAAATTATTTTTCGAAATTTTTTGCATAAAACTATGCACTTTTCAGCTCTTATAATTTTTCTCACAGAAAAATGTTTTCCACAAAAGTTACCTATTTTTTCCCGTAGAGTACGAATCTCCAACAAAAAATAGGGAGTTCAATTAAAAAACCAAAGTTAGGCCTCAATGGGCCTAGCAGAGGCCCCGGACCCAAAAACTGATGTGCTCATCTGATGTCCCCCTTCATATACAACAACTTTTGTCCGAAACATTTTTCAATTTAATGCTTAGTTTTCGATATATTTGGACATATTTTCGAAAATGGGACATACGTATGTACTGCAAAAACAGCTGGATAATCGTTTAATTTCAAACTGATGGATAAGTTCAATTATTCTATAAACTCATATAATTATCTTAGCACACTTTATTTTAATTCAGATCAATAAATATAGTACAATGAATTTAAAATGATTATTTATACATAAAAGGCCCCTTGATGATTTCTCGATAAATTTCCAATCAAACTTAATATTTCATTTAACAACAATATCATATAATTATTTATTATTATCTTCATATTTACATTAAATATAGAATAATAAATTTACGTATATTTATAAATATTATTTAAAAATGTAAGCTTAGAGAAATTGGTCAATCAACGTATATAATATGGTATAATAAATTACGAATATTGGTGTGGAAAAGGAGTTTTAATTTTCAGTGGAAATTAGATGGGCAGGAAAATAACAAGATAAAAAAATTAAAAAAAAAAAAAAAAAAAAAGACAATCCCAAAGTCATACGAGTACAAATACCTCGCTACAGTTCTCTGTACGAAGCAAAAGCCTTATTGCAGCTGTTTTCTAGAAATATTTTCGCCCAACTAATTCTGACCATTTTTTTTCTCGTACAATATATAAATCGTTATCATTTAACCGAATACGTTTTTAGACGTAAGATTTCATTACGCATTTTCATTTATAATACTGATGACAATCGTTCCTCGTAAGTTTCGATAAATACCTACATAAAATATAATAACATGGCGATAGATTTTTTTTTTAATTTTGCTCTGCGATAGGCGTAAACAATTCTCACCTGTAATTCTATTCTCCCTAAGAAGACCATATCGCGATTAAATTATATGCCTCCAATAAATTGACGAAGAAAATACATCATTTCCGATGTCTATACTATCGCGTTTGAATAAAATAAATAAGTAAATTCTCTGCTTTCTCTGCTTTAATTCCAGTGGAATTCAAATTTTTGAAATGAGCCGTATCACTATTGAAAGCAGAATAAAAATTTGTCTTTCGATATTCAACGTGTGCATTTGCCGAAAGATGAATGGAAAAAAAAATGATTTTATACAATTATTTTCGAATACCTTCAATTTTTCATCTTTCTGATAAATACTCGAAGCTAATCCATACGTGAGATTATTTAATATGCGTGATGCAGTCTTCCTAGAGCAAACAAAGGATAGTTGCAGGCATCATATTTATACATATGTATGTGCATTATAGGTATGATGCATGATTGGTATATATGTTTTTCTATTTTTTGTTATTTCGTTCTATTTTTTTTTTTCTGGAATGATATGTGATCAAAGGGATAGACTGTTATCCGAATGGATGGATTTTATCTTCAAAGTGCCTTCAGTCGCTTGCAATACCTATACCTATAGGACAGGTCAATTCACTCTGATCAATCGTGAGATCGATCGATTTATCCTGGTTGCCTGCAAGATTGCACGAGAAAATTTATGTATTCTAGTAAGTATTCTATGTTCCTTTTTTTTTTTCTTTTCTTTACTCGTTAGGTATTCTGTTCGGATTTAAAAGATAATCCAAAGTGATTTCAATTTACTGATTGTTCCGTGGCACTGTAGAGTAATTGTTCAGATTTACAGCTCATCTGTATATAACTTGATGAGATCTTTTGATTGAGGGGAAAAAGAAATTGACGCTAATTATTAACTGTGGTACATTTCGAACGTGTTTTTTGTTCTGACCTAATCAAACGCCATATCAAAATGAATAATTTAGGTATAAATATCCGAATTGTTGCAGCAAGCCGAGCTGTGCATCGGATATCCGCAGACGGAGTAGTCTTATTGCCAAATTTCCGTGTAAATATTATTATTGTGCAACGAAATTAAATCGTTGATCAGGTCTCGGACGTAAAAATGGAAAAGATTTTTTATATAATTTTATTCTCGAAATCCGCAAGCTTTGCATTATTCGAAAACTATAATAGTTATATTTATTGGACCAAGCGATACTTTCGAAAGCTTGATTGATAAAAAATATTATATACCTTATATCTCTCAAATTGGACCGGAGTTAACTCGTCGCTCATCTAAACAACTAAATTCACGCCCACGCCAGGTAATTCGTAATAAAAATCCGGCAAGCATTTCATTTTATTTATTTAATTTTGTTTTTTTAATCTTACAAATCGTATCGAAGCATCTAGCTCATCGAGATGGTCGACTAATCAAAGCGGTTCTTAAACTATCATTTCCAAGATGAAAACATTCGCGGTATTAATCTACGCGTAGTTTCTGAACATGAGGTTCAAGATCTATCCGGAGATTCGGACAGAGCACGAATCTCGAAAATCTCTATTCACCATCTGATCAACTTCAACTCCTGGCCCTTAGCCATGCGGTTGGGAACATTAAGGTGATTCCATATTTCTCTTGCAAGCGTATAATGTATTATATATACCTATATTCTTATACAAAATTTTATATCAATGAGAAAACTTGAATATCAACGAACAGAACGAACCCCGTCGTTTTTAACACGCTACAGGAATTTCAGTTAAAAAAATTTCCTACAATCAGGTTCCGGCATACCTCGTCATACACGATATCATACTTAAATATTACCTACTTTGAGCGTTTAGAACCTTAGCACCTCCCACAGCCTTGGAAAGAAAAAAAAATCTGTTGTTTGTACGTCTGATATATCAGCCATTTCCCGTAAAATCCTAGATCCCGTCGAGTTCCAGATTTCCACTCGGTGAGATTGGGGGTGGCTAAGGTGCAACCAGAGCTGCGACCAGCGTCGCGATGAAGAGCAAGATGCCTTGGTCCAAACTGGAAGTACCAGCCGCAATTATGAGGTCGGGACCGTTCCAGTCGGCGTCAGTTCCATCCAAACATTCAAATTCACAGCATCTTTCGCCGACGCGAAACCGCTTACACTTCTGCGGAAATTAATTTTCGGAATTATTAACAAGGTTGTTTCAAAGGTTACCGCGATAAGGCTACCCCGGATTCGAGGGGTTGGCGTTTGACCCAATTTTCAATACCCGTTTACCAACTCAACCCAGGCATTCTTCACTTTTACCCTTAAGTACACGGGAGTGGGTTTAAATCGAAATTATAACGAAGTTGCAAACGGACTTAACTCTATAACGATTTGCCCGTTGGGTAACGCCGAATTTTATCAAAGATGGACCGAAACTTTGAAAGTTTTTATCTCTTTTGTGTATTTATGATTGTTATCATGAACTTTATAGTTAAAAAATCTATGGTAGTATTTTAGGTGGATTTTTTTATAAAAGTGTTGAAAATTATGGAAATTATATTAATTATGGTCGTTACAGTCATAAAAAATCAAAGAACAAGGGCTATTCGCGTCAAGTTAGTCATTCTTCGCTGGTCGAGTTAACTCGGATTTGTTTGAAATTTCTTTGTGCGATAGTACCATCAAAATGAGCGGACACGGATTTCGCGATTACTAGATTTTTTCCACGATGGCCAAAGATATGAATTTTTTAATCATCCAATTTTCGAAGGGGTGACATTTTCGAAATAAATTATATGATAGATCGTGACATAATCGGAGCGCATATAACTCATGGTACAGAATTAGGGTGACAGGGAAAAAAAATTACCGCAAAAAGTATTTTCAATTTTTCAAATCAACAGTAAAGTTCAATTAATGTTGAAAAATCTGTTTTTTCTCAAGTGCATCGGCTTCGATTTTCTCTCAAATTTATACCCAACATTCTACGATCAGAAATTAGTCAATTTTTGAACTATATAAGAAAAATTTCATCCGAAGACTTCATGAAATATACGAATTTGATTCTTTGAAAGCACATTCAAAATGAGTATCATTAAGTGGATTAAGTTTTTAATTCATTATCTATCCTTTAGTTTTATAGGTATACGTAAAAGTCCCAGAGTACGTAATTCGCTATTCCCTGATAAAGGCGCTACCTATACTTGTGATCTTTTCAATGGCCCCAGGCTGATATCTCGAAAACTAAAAGAGATATGAAAAAAAGTTTGATACAAAAGTTCAAGGGTTCCAAAGGGGAAAGATAATGCTGATCTGAGTTGACTTGTGGATCTTGCCACTTCCGAGATGTTGTGAGTAACTTCCAATTTTATATAGAGTACACGGTATTTTATAAAAAAGACTACCTTGATATCGAAGTAACGCGTTTGGCTAAAGTAGGTGACAATTTTATGATAAATGCATGATATGACTACAATTTACCATTTTTTTTTCTTTTCTTTTTTTTTCTTTTTGATTTATCAAGATACGATGTGAGAATTTGAAATATTTCAACGCCACGTGTAGCCCATGATTATTCAGTGTATCACAGTATCGCGAATTTATATTCACACGGTATAACATCTGCAGTTCGTCTGCAGAATCGGTAGCAAAATAAAAAATTCGGAACCCGAAGACTGTTGGATTATTTATGGTTCTAACTTTTACTATATTACTGTCTACTTGTTATCGCCACCATTCTACTCATTTTTCGTATATCTGAAATGTCGTATTATCTAATAATTCAACAGTTCATACATCACGCTGAATTGCAACGAGGCAGAGTGAAGTTCCGAATTTAAAAATTCCCGAACGGTCGAAATTACGAATTCATTTCAGACGATTTCGAATTTTCGAAAACGTTGAGGTTCAGAATAATAAAATTTGGAAAGATCGAAATGCAGACAGCTCGAAAATTCTGACGGATCTTCAGCTTTCTGAATATTGAAACTTTGATGTTTTTCGATTTGGAGTTTTTCACATCGAATATGCAGACTTTCGCGAAAATACGCTTTCTAAAAACTGCAGTGAATCAGCATTCAGCAGTATTAAAATACGGAATTTTGACCGTCCGAAACTTGTAAAATTGGAATCTCTAATATCTTCAGCCTCATTGCAATGTCCTCGATATAAACGAACGAGCCAAAGCCACCCCATGAAAAATACCTGAATATTGACAGTTTTTTTTTAGTCGAAGCTGTTGTACCCAAGAAATGGAACTGAAAATAGAGTCGACCAACCTTCGCGTATTGTGACGTGATAGGAGGAACGTTTCTAAGGATAAAAGAACGTTGTGACATAACTGGAAACCGCACGTATCTTTAAACGCTGAAATCGAATAAAGCAAATAAGAAGGCTCATACATTCGCTTCCGGAAACAAATAAGATTAAGACGTTTAATGCCTGTAAACCAATTGAAAAGACCTTAGAAAATTATGCGAATCGTATACCGCGACTTATTCAATCTACCTATACATATAAAGAGTTGTAAGATCATTAGATCCATCTTACAACGAAGCCGTTCGTCTTCTCTAAACGCCGGTTACAAAATTCTATTTCAATTTTCGGAAAACTTTGCGAATATCATCAAGAGACTCGGTAGAGTCTCGCGCCAAGTACATACCTAATACCCGGGGCGGTAGTCATCTCCCTCGCACATATGTAGCTTTAGGTATAATGATAATGAAATAATTCCAGGATGGAAAGCTGTGATCAAATGAAAGCATAACTTTGCGAGATAATCCTTTGAGAATCGAGGTTGTGAACTAAACCCTTGTGAGTTGTGAGTGTAACGAAACGCTTTGACCCTTAGCTCAATTGTGACAAGGGCACGCGGAGCTCACACGCGGATTACGCCCTACTGAGTTTAGATTTTGTGTGATTATCCCACCGTGAGTCGAGGTTTATTTTAAATCGGGCGTATTATGTATACCGTGGTGTTAGTTAAAACCTTTCAACCGCTTTACTACGGGTTAACAACGGTGAGAGACAAAAAATAAAAATAGTCAACGGTCAATTCGCATCATGCGTCAATGTCGATGCCAAGCGAATTTCCGCGATTACAGTTTCATTTTATTCACTATAAAACTTTTTTTCTGCATAAATTGAACAGCTATAGTTTCAAATTTGTAAGTATCTGTTGAAATTTGAACAAAAAAGCGAATTGCAATTGGCTCTGGGTACAATAAATCGCGCTTTGTTATCGAACAAAGCATTTCTCGCTGTGTGGAGACTACTCACTGACAATGAGAACTTTTCTTTTTTCTTTCCTTTTATTTCAATGCGAAAACGACACTTGATTATAAAATCTTTGAAAGGGATAGCGGTGAGTTACACAAAAGGTGAACCATCTCGCAGGAAAGATCCAATCAAATCTAACGCAGAGGCGTTAGGCGCTCGCCACTGATCCGAACGTTGTAGGAATGTAGGCAGACAATTTAAACCTGTAAGTATTATGTACGATCAAAGCCTGACTCGCAAATCACAGCGGATGTGAGTCAAGTCTTGAAACCGTTGAATCATCATTAAGCGGATTGAATTTTCTTATAATTTAGAAAAATTCAAGTTTTCCACGTCATTTTATCGCAAGCGTAATCTCTATTATGTGTGGATTAATTATCCCTCATTCTGTAATGGCAAAGCATAGATAAGGCTTCGCTAAATACCCACGTAAGTAACTATAAGTATATGCACCACACAGTTTCCGTAATGAACCTAAATCCGCGGGGCGTCGAATGACGATGTAGCATAATTTGTTCTTAATCGTTTCTATGCAGTCTAAGTCGTATCGTACTGAACCATAGTCCACTTACGAATGGTGGAGTGCAGTAAATGGCCTTGCACCACATCGGTTCCGAATGGTAACACACACACAGGCTACAGACGGCTGGTCCTGGGACGTAGAGGAGGCCATGTCTCACCGTCCCACCCTGGAAGTCGGTACAGTTTTCTTCCAGTGCATCTGAAACGATACTGACCACACTGTATTTGCTAAGTTTTTTCATTTACTATTGAGAACGATTGATGAACCCTAGGCTTTGATGGTACACGGGATTCAGGATAAGGGAAATTAATGATGGTCTTTTGTCAAACCATGCGAGTGGCTTTGACTCATTTTGCTGGAGCCCGTTCACTCCACGTCTTACAATCTTGAAAACCAGATTTTATATCTTACACGAAGATAAGGAATCTGCGTAATTATTCAATATTTTGAACAAATCCGATTTCTGAAGTTTTATTTTTTCATCAGAGAACACGATTTTTCTCAACTATGATCAAGGAGCACGCGATAATAATAATGATAGTATATTCTATACATGCAATAAACTCTATTATGCAGAGGTTGCTGTAGTTTTATAGTGATAATAGAAATTCAATAGCAATCAGTATAGTAGTGTTTGTATATTTCTTAAGTGACACATTGGACCTTCGCATGTGAACTTGCCCTTGCATGGCTAATGAGTTTTGTGAATTTCAGATACGTATCTATACCTCGAGGAATTGCGAGCAGAGAATCGTGTGATGAAGGGAAAAGGAAAGAAAAAATATCGCGTAATTACGTGAATCATGAACGTTACCGAGTTCCACAATTCGCAATAATAAATTTTTCTGACCTCTGCACAAGGTCAACAATTATTGAATATAAATTCATATCATACATCAGATAATACCGCATATGTCCTTGGAAGAATTAAAACGGGCAATTGACAGACCTACTTTGAAACTAGGAAAATAGTTACGTGTATAAAACCATTCGTTACCGCATATGAATGTTAATCAGATCAATTTGTGTACTTAACTTCAAGCATTCGCAAAAAAAATTATCTCATATCAAACGGGAAAATGTGGGAGGAACTCTTTTTGTTTCTCTTCGAACCGTTTATACGTTCGAACGAAAATCACTCACCTGTTCTTGTGACAAGGAAAGCAGCGAGGGCGAAGATAGCTGCAGCGAGTCCCAGGGGGACACTGCAGCATGAATACCGCATCATTGCATTGACCATAATGATATTTAGTCTTCTTTGGTGGTTGTTAAAATTGATATATGGATTTCTTCGATTACAAGAAGAATATCACTCGATACGAAAACTCTAGCGACGTCCGGCTCCCGACTCTATCCGAAGAATTCTGGTGAAACTCTTCAATCGAAGAACCTCTTGCCGCGCGCTGGTGGCAGGAGCATGACTCCTAACCAAGGCATTAGGATACGTTTGTCATCGTTACCAACGGCGTGGGCCTGATGATTGGTCGCGAATTGAGTAATTGCTATAAATGCATAATCTCAGAAGCGGCATTGCGGTATATAAGAAATTCTCTCATTATATCTATTTTAAACAATATATACCTACTCTGTCATTTGATAATTTACGGAAACAATTATCTGAATATATTTCGAAACGAGTTTTGAACAAAAAGAAAAACAACTTCTAGTGCTCATCTAATATTTTAAGTATAACTCATGATAAAAGCTGTCTTTCAAATTTGATGCTTGATAATAGCTCACCTCAAATTCCCTCAAGATGCAACGACCTGAGTTCGAAAGGTTTATCCCACGTATTCGGGTTTCAAATCCATCGTTTTCGTTAGGTATTTAAACAAAACCCATTTGACATTGGAACAGTCTAATATCTTACGTACAGTCGCGTACCTCACCGTTACAGAAATTATGATTGGAAAGAAGAAGCAAGTTTTACCTCGAACTACAACAACCTTGATCAAGCATTTCTACTAAAGTGAGAAAAAAAAAATATTGAAAGATAATCACATGGCGATTTCCGAGGCCCAACAAGACGCGGTCGAAACTTTAAGGTGATAACAGAAATGAACGGCGACCGCGTGCGTGCAGTCAATCTTAACCAGCACGTTATATATCCGCAATGTCACGGCACGAGATTTCAACCCCTTAAATGATAAAGTGGCAGGTGCAGATGCGACGCTGACCACCGACGCGACTGAAGGGTTGAAGAGGTCACGTTAGTCACCTGGAGACTATGTTTGATAAACGACCCCAACCGAGCTGGACCGAGTTCAAATTAATACAGTGAACCTTGCTGAACCACGCGACCTGTCGGACCATCGAAAACCGACTGTCGCAGTGAGCGCAGCACGCTGCGTAGTGGCCGGGTCGATCGAACGCAAACTGTATACCCGAAGGAACGACGACGCGGATGCTCGCGCGGACCACCCTTCCCACCCACATCCCTTACCTCCATCACCGCGAAACCGAACTTACCGCGTCACTACTCTGTCGTATATAGGCACACATGCATATTGCATGCTCCTTGCAGGTCGTATGGAAACACGCATACCTATTTCTGGATACATTTATTAATATTTACGCAGTACATATTAGGTATGTACATATATTATGGGTAATAGGTATATGTGTTGCAATAAACGGTGAATATTTAAGGCCACGAGCGCGCATGATCTTTCGACGAATTATTAGACGACCATTAACCGCACATACATAAACGGTCATTATCCCTTAAACTGGAGAAGAGCGAAGAGACTGATCGAAGGAAATTCAGAGTTTGTCTTTTCATTTTTTTTTTTTTTTGCATGTAGCGTTTAGATGCCAGTGAAATCTTGGATTGAAGGCTGAACGCGAATTCTCCCGCAGACAAATATACGTAGATCTTTGCAGCTTAATTGGCAAAGCTATCATCTGCAGTATGTAGTTTATGTATCGAACTCTGTAATTTTTAAGTTGGCTGACATTCAAGTGTATACAGCTACTGCGTATCAGTAGCAAAATAAATCTAATCGCGTATATAGTGAATTTCTCAAGATCATTTATCTCGATTAATTGAATTAAAGAGATTCGATATTTTTAGACTGCAGCGCATAAAATTATTTAGGATTATTCGAATGCTGCATATACCTTATAGTTTGAAAAATTAGGCACAATTATACGACGAAATTACCTCCGTCGTCAGTTTATTGAATGGCCAGTTAATTTGGCCGCAATTTAGCCGTTAATCGTTAATTTACTAATTGTACTTGAACGTGCTTCGAATAATGAAAACAGATGCAGGCCCAGGCGATGTTCAATATAGGGGTAACTCAGCTGTCGCTGTGGTAACGGAAAACAAGTTTATTTCATGAAAACAATATTGTTTCCCTTGCCGGACCGTCGTACCTACCAGTCAAATCGTAGATAGTTTACCCAATTTTATTTTTTACCTTATACATACATACATACCCATATATCTGAATAAAATTGTGACCTTTACTCACCAATGGCAGACTATTTGTCGTCTTATTCAACCAGCAAAGTAGCTCATGTGGCTAGAGAGAAGGTATGCTAATAATATACGATCTTAAATCGTCCGGAACAATTCCTACACGAATATACATGTGTATTATTATTTAAATGTAGTTTGTGTGAGTTAGCCTAAAACCTGTGACAATAGCTTCATCAATTCTTCAAGCTCGAAGGGACACCCTCGTAAACGGTGAAACATTGTGAAACTGAAGATCCGCATTTGGGAGGCATAAATATGATAGTATAACATTACGTCGCGAACCTTCGGAAGATACTTTTCATTCACATTATATGTATATTTTTTTATCAGATTTTCAAAATATCTTTTCTGCATTTAGTCGAAATGTTGTAGTCAATAAAAACACGTTATTGCAGTATGAATTGATAATTTTTAAACAATATACAGATCTTTGTAACTCAAGAAACTGAAAAATGTTAAAATTTTTATTTTTGTCAAAATTAAGCAAGATGAACTTATTAATCTGCTCAAGGTCTGAAAATAACGATTAAAAACTAATTCAGTGTCTTCTAAATGGTGGGAAAGTTTCAAAATGTTGAAAATATAATAAAAACAAAAGAAAAGACGACCCCCCCCCTCAAAAAAAAAAAAAAAAAAAAAAAAAAAACTACTTAAAAAAAAAGTGTAAAACGTGACAAAGAAAAAAATTGTCTAATTTATTGTACTTTTTTTCAGGAGGAAAAACGAGCTCAGGAAAGGCGTAGAAGCCTGATGTATTTGATCGCGGAGTTTTTGCGCGAACAAGGGTATATATAAGGCTTACCGTAAAATCTATATACTTTTAAAATTTATTTCTCACCCGCGAATATCATAAAATCGGCCCAGTTATTATAGTTACAGATTTAAGCTAAGAACTTTCGAAAAAACAACTCGAAACAGGGTTCTGAACCTCGTATTCATGCAGGTACATAGGTTCATATCTGGAAATTAAATTTTTTTTTTTTTTTCAACTGCTGTATAATTGATATTGATGTACTAAAAAAAAAGTTGTGTCATCACCCAATCACCGTGAAAGTAAAAATTTCCGTTCCGTGGCTCTTTATACCGTAGTATTCTATTCATACAGAGAATTGTGTTATATTATCGCCACTATGCTGTAAAGTATAAAATCGTTGCAATCGGGGTCCTTTAATCGTGTTGCCGGGCGCCTCGCGGTCGTGCAATTTAATTGCGGAAAGGTTGATTAAAAAAGAAACTCCACCTAGCTAATTGGTTCGGTATATATCTATATATATACCTTCGCTACAGTCTGACACATAAATTATAACTAGAAATTATGGTGTGCTTTAATCGTGTTGCTGGCCGTTTCGCGCTCGCGCAATTTAATTATGGAAAGGTTCCCATTCAAAAAATTTTGTCAAGCCAATTGATTCAATATTATATACATAATATGTACATACCTATAACATGCAAACACGATTATATTTTGATTAGTAATTCAAACCAGAATACGGTTAACAAACGTATATATAGCTGATATAGTTCTGAATCACACTGCAGATTGTATGAAACGATCAGTGAGGTTGTACCGCAGGGTTCGAGGTTGATGTATAAATTTTTAAACCTAGATGCACGGATACGGCTGAATCGCTGGCCAAAGAGGCCCAACTCTCGGGGGACTATCAAGTCTGCGACAACATCGATCTGGACACTGTACTCGTTGAATTTTCCGACTACTACTACGCCAAGTATAATAAATACCCAAAAATTTGTAAAAAGGTAGAACTGACGAGCTATAACAACGCCGTTCACAATACGTGAGTTAAAATATTATTCATACAATTAATTACGTCATTTTTTTAAATGCATTGCAGTCTGCAATGCTGTCATATCTAAAAATATAATCGTTGAAAAAATTATGCTGTTCTCTTAGCTCAAATGAAGCTATGCTATGGACTTAACGTCGATAGGATCATCGTGCGATATACCTGGATATATCCGTCTGTTAACTTATAGTGCGTGTACGTACGCCACCGTATATTCTATCGATCTACCGTGTGGTCGTTTTTTTTTATCCTTTCTTTTTCATTGTCAGGCTATTATAAAGAGTACAACATACACATACGTCCGAATAATTAATTGGGGACCGCGATGGACTGCATTACTAGAAATTCTTCTTGCCGGCGTATAGAATTTTTAGAATTCTTAATGAGAAAGGCTTATTACGATGTACATGAAACGTTCATTTCTTTACGCGTATATACTTATTTGAGTTAGATTTAAATTAAAAGTATACCTGCCCCAACTCGTGAGCTACCGTATTTAGAATTAATTTTAGTTATAATTATGCCCCAGTTGAGTAAAATCCAGGGTATGTATTTTATAACGAATACCTGAATTGCACGCGGTGGTGTGTATATAGTTATAATAACTAACGTACCCTCGCAATTGCAAACACGTTACGTGTATTGCTGAACGAGGAATAAAAAAGAAAAAAAAAATTTGCAATCTTTTTATAACATTTTATAACGCGTTAGTCTATACATACATTCAGGTCAAGTGAGGTTAATTATTTACGGTTAGTTTATAGGAACTATTATAGATTCTCTTCAGCTCTTTACCTATAGCCTCCGCGACACCATGCTATGACAATTTCCCGACTATTATTCGCACAGATCGAATCGTCCGACTAATGCAATTAGCGGTAGAAACTCATGTCATCCGTACGATATAGAATTTAATCAAATTTCTCATTAATTATATCTACACAATACGCCGCTTCGTGACGCATATTCAATTTTACAGTATATGGATTTCGTGCGAAAATATGAAAGATTATAATTTAATCAGGATATCCTGTTTGGAAATTATTCAAGATTTGTTTGCACAGCTATCCGTTCACTTAAAAAAAAAAAAAAAAAAAAAAACCTTTATGCCGCAGGGTCAGGAAAGAGAAAACGAATAAAAACTTACGGAGATCGGATGTGCAGACAGTCGAATCCGTAGCTAAAGCTAAATCATTGCCGAAAGTGAACAACTTACAACCAACGGCTGAACCGAATTTCGGTATGACAGTGACACCGGTGTTTCAATGTTCTGGGAACGCAGAAAATGTTCATGTGACTGTCGCTAACGAGGAGACGGTTTTTGCTAATGAAAAAATTCTGAAACCCATCGGAGACTTGTATCAACCCGGAACCGAGTGGAGGGAAATGGCAGAAATGATATCCAAGGTGAATCCATCTCGCAGAACTTAACATCCGAATGAAAATTGAATTATACATTTTTGCAGGAGATTGTAATGACGGATTTGAACGTTCGTTGGGACGACATCGAAGGTTTGAAGGAGTGCAAAAGCTTGCTGAAAGAGGCTACTGTGTACCCAATGAAATACCCAGAACTCTTTGGCGGGAAACTAACACCGTGGCAAGGAATCCTTTTGTACGGTCCACCGGGAACGGGTAGCGCTCTTTTAAAATTATCGTCATCACGTGTCGAGGGAGGTCCTAAAAATCACCAAGCCAAAATTCCAAATCCAATTTCCAGTTCGTGCAGACTCGCTGGCTAGGAACTAACTTCCCTTTATTCGTCGCAACCAATATACCCCACGACCTTTAACCTTCGACCACCATTCTACACCGACACGCTTCTCCGTATAGGCGTAAAGTAAATCTGAGTGAATTTTCGGCTCATCCCTGATATTACTGTCCAACGACCGTTATACAACAATCCAAAAATGTATAAAAATTTTCATTCTACTATTTTAACATTCCAGGTAAGACTATGCTGGCCAAAGCCGTTGCCACTGAGTGCAAGACCACGTTCTTCAACATTTCGTCAAGCTCGATCGTCAGCAAGTGGAGAGGAGACTCGGAGAAGTTGGTCCGGGTAATTGAAAAGATAATACACTGCCGATTGGCTACTGATATCGATATTCGCGTACGGATTAAACAATTTTCATCGACTTTGAATGGTACAGGTCCTCTTCGAGCTTGCACACCATCATGCACCCGCGGTAATATTTGTCGATGAAGCTGACTGGACTGCTGGAGGTCACGGAGACTTGACGTCTTCGAGTACAGAACCGGCTCGACGTTTCAGAGCAGAACTGTTGGCCAGAATGGATGGACTTGTTTCTACGGAAAACCGAATTCTGCTTCTTGCTGCTTCAAATTTGCCATGGTAAGCCGGGATCGAAATTTTTAGAGAGGTCGAAAGTCTGATCGTTATTCTATCTACACAGGGAACTGGACGTCGCCCTTCTTCGTAGACTTGAAAAGCGGATCCTGGTCGATCTACCGAACCTTAAAAGCCGTTTCGAGTACCTACGATCTTATGTCCACCCTGATCTTCTACAAGAAAAAGAATTCTTCGAACTAGTACAAAAAACTGAAGGTTACTCGTGCGCCGATCTAAAATTGATATGCAAGGAGGCGTGGATGATGCAGTTACGTCCGATCTGGCAAATGCTCGAGGAGAATAAAATTGTACGAGAAGAAGTTGGCAAGATTAATCACGGGGCCATCAGCAAATTAAACTACCTACAAGACGCTCTTGAACGGATCAAACCCACTGCCAAACATGTTGCCGATATGTACAAACAGTGGAAGGAAAAATTTGGTGCCTCCTAACGAATGTGTTACTTGAGCCAAACGCTGGTTTAGAAATTTTATGGGACTTACGGGAGTTCCTTTTTCCTTTTTTTGTAAATATGTCATGTCAAAATATCCTAAAACTAGGATATCACAACATATATCCATGAATGGAGTAATTATCATCTGAATATAAGCGTATTGAGGCTAACATGTCCGAAACCAAATTTCATCCGCCTTTTTTTCTCTGTGTTAAAATAAGGAATTTGGCGCGTTGTAATGATCGATGTTTGCGTGCTTTAATGTCTCATAGGTAGGAGAATCAAGATACAAATAGGGCGCTTTTGATAGGAGTAACATATAATTCAGAAAGTGTATTTAGGAGATCGAAGTGTCATATTTTGTAATATGAGTTAGAGCAATCGCGGACCATTTGAGGCCGACTATACAAATATGTTCGTGTATTTAATTTTCCAATATATAACTGTATCTGAGAGGGCGTACTTATATCTACATACACCTATCAGGGTCAAAGTAAGGTACAATTTTGGAGATTTTTTTTTTTCTCAGAAGCTATCAGATAGTTATCCGATCGCGATCTGTTGTAGTTGAAAACATATATTTCGAAGGACTTTCGCGATTTTTTTTTTCTTTTTATTGAAAAAATTCGTTAAATGACGGAGATATGGCGTCACGAAGAGGCAGCCTTTGGAGAAATCCTCCTAAACGTTACTAGGTGTACACCTTAATTTGCCAAAAATCGACTGAAATAAACAAAAATCAAGTGGATCATTAAAATCGTTACTAATGTCTTTGTCGTGTCGTAGCCGATTTTGAAAATATTGATTCTTAACAAAATGATGGGTGTTCGAATTTATTGTAGCGATTTTATTTTAGCAATAAAGACAAAATATATTATTTTTATTCAGTAAAATCAATATTTTTCAAATTGAGTATGACACGACAAAGATACTAGTATCTATTTTAACAAACCACTTGATTTTTTCATAGCAGTTAATTTTTACCGAAGGTACATACACCTTGTACCGTTCCAGAGGAATTTTACAGCGCTGCCTATCCACGACGTCATAATTCTGCCATTCAACGGATTTTGCAAACCCCGAACCGATAACTCCAACAGTGTCCGAGGAAAAGATCCTAAGAATTACCGTTTTTTATCCTGCTAGGTGTATATATGTCCCCGTAAACTGGCTATTCCACTTACCTCTAAATTTGCATATATTTCGTTTACTTTCATATAATGTATGCTTAGAACTGAATGAAACAATAATTTCATACTTATTTTTAATTTTACCTCTGAAATACACACGCTGAACTACGCAAATCGGTACTCATAAGAGAAACACTTTGAATGCCGTTAGATATCATTCAAAAGCCTAACGCGGAATGCTTTGTGAAAATTTGTTTTTATGATTCGATAATGCAAAACATTACGAGAAGAGGGACATTGAAAAATGTTTCATGATCGCTCAAGAATTATAGGTATGCTTTGAAGTTAAACAAGACCTATAACGACCATGAATAAAATATCAAAACTCAAGTGAGTCAAAATTATGAATCTGTTTATATTTATTATTACTGAGTCATAAAATCTGATAATTCAGAAATTATTAACTACGGAGAAAATCGAGAAAACCGAAGTAGGCAGTTTCCCCGATGAATCGTACTTACACTCTTAAAAATAGATTCTCTAGTAATCGAATTCAGGCATCTATTCATCATTTTTATTTGATAATCAATATTCGGATTATATGTATGTGTAATTTCATAAGGTCACTCTGTCACCCTTTACTTTGGATAGAAAGAAAACATCGACGTCGAGGACAGTGATAATTTTAACTGATGAAAAAAAAAAAAAACGCGGAAAAGATGGTTTTTCGCGGTACTTTTCATCGTCCCATGTAATCACCGGAATTACTGTCAAGTATTATAAGAATATAGTTTGACATTAAAAAATTAAGTAATATTTATTTTTTCCCGTAGAATAGGATTTTTTCATTAAAAAAAAAAAAAAATTGACCTCTACACGACCTTGAAAACGTGCACCAAATTAAAAACAAATTATGACAATTATGCATGCCATTATCTTAATCCAAAATCCTGTGAATTGGAGATTTTTTTACCCAGCCGTTTCCGAGATGAAATTTAGATTTCTAGATTTTGTAAGTCGGTAAAAATATTTTTTAATTCAGAAACGTACTGAATACTATTGGTTTGAACTCGGAATAACATCATCTTTAATTTGAAAGTATCGAGGAAAAAAAACTATATAAGTTGAAAGTCAATTTATTTCCCGTAGAAGCGAAGGTTCGAATTCAATGGGATTCGGCAATTTTTCATCCCCATTATTCGAATGTAAAATCCTCTAAATTTTAGATTTTTCGATCGAGCAGTTTCCGAGAGGCATTTTTCTAAAACTCTTTTTTTCGGATTGTAGAGAATCGAAAACGTAAATATTCGTTGAAAGTAGTAAAAGCACTTCTCGACCGAAACCAATACTCTTCTTGAAAAGAAAAAAAAAATGAATAAGTTTCACACTTCGCTTATCTACATCTATTATGTATTTCATATAAATAAAGAATTTTATATAATTTTTTTATTTTTATTTTTTTTTACAAAAATCAATTAGGTATTCAAATTTATAGAAAAGAATTACATATATTTGATATATTTTTTTATGGTCGTCATTTTTTCCGTTTCTCCTGATTTTCCTTCGCCTGCTTTATCCCATGATAATATCCTGTTGTAAATAAGTTTTATATTGACAAAAAATTAGTATCAAACCTCTCCAATAACGTTTACGAGTCATAACTACAAATCTAAATATCTAAATGAGCCAATTTACCGGTATGGAATCCACTAATGTACCAGGACATCAGCATACTAGAAAGTGCATCTGCGTCGTTTTCAGGTAGCCTGTACGAAATTCGCGAAAAAATAATAATAACTTTTAATATCCAGTCCCAAAAAAATTCTCTCGATTAAAATTACCTAGTCATCAATTGCGGTGGTAAAGGTGGTGCAGGTGGTATCATGCCCGATGGCCAGCCAAAGGATGTTCCCGCCCCGAAACTCGACTTTGGTAACTTTTGATCATCATTATCACATTCCATGTTATCCTCGCCCACCATATTTCTCATCTGATGATTATCGGCAGAGGAAAATTCTCCGAAATCAACAGAAAGGCCGCTAGTTTTATCTGTGTTTGCTTCCTTTGTTTGAGCTATTTGACTCTCGAGTCCAAGGGATTCAGCAAGCGAACTAATTTCGACTTTGTCAGAGTTTTCATATCCTGGTGGTAAGGATATTGAACGAAATAAAATCTCCAGAAGTTTTGAATGGATATTTGGGAATAAATATCATGATTAACTGGGAAACATATTACCTACAAACTTGACGATACAAGTTCCACTATTTTCATAAATTTTCTGTATCACTGCTTCGTATACTTCACCGTCTTCGGACCAGACAGCTCGACATGGCGACCCCACTACCCATTTCTGGGAGACAAAATATTGAGACAATGAAATACGCTGAAATTTGGGTGCGGTATGGAAGTTATGATTTTAAATTTAAATGGGATAAATTCACCTTGTGATTTTAAGCTTCTTGCAATTAAAGAAAAGTCACCGTTTGTGAAACACAGTTTTGTTACTGGGCTTAAAAAAAAAAATCACACATCCCAAAACGTTTATCGCAGAGTTGATGATTATCTTTTCAATTCTCATTCGTAGAAAATTGCCGAGAGTTATTATTACTGACCAAAACATTTTTTTCGTTGAATATTCAACCAATTTTACCACTATTCGCGAAGGGGCACAAGTAATTTTACTGAAATGATTTCCATCAATTCTTTAATCTTATCGCCAAAGATTAATGCAAGAAAAAATCTGGGGACCTCAAAATATCATTCGTTCGGGTTTAAGTTTCGCACATCAACGAAATTTTTGATTTCTTGATATTTGAGAATGTTTTATGAAAGTTTTTACCTTGTAAGGTTTAGTTGAGACTCGATTATGTTTTTGATTTTGCGATTTGTTGTGTTTCGTGTGCGAAGTAGATTGTGCTTCGACACCCATACGTTTTGCTACTTCATCTTTAGCAAGATTGACTGCTTTGTCATAAGCCTTAATGAGTGCTGTGTCATCCCAAATATCATCCTTAACACTGGTATTAGATTTCTGTAATTAATTATAGAGATATTGATGATTTTTGAAAACAACATAACCTTACAGCGTCCAGTGTGATCTTCCTTCTTAACCTAAATAAAAAAAAAAAAAATCGTTTTTATCATACCGGGTTAGTGTTGCTTCTTATAAACAAGACGTTAGTCTCATCTGCCATTATTTATGCGAGAAAATATTTTGCAAAGCGTATCTCCGCTTTGTTAAACAAAAAATTTCGTGATATTAAAATCGAATAATTTCAGGCCGTCAACATGCCGGAGAAAAAAGTAAACAATCACTCTCGATTGTTTTTCAGTTTTGAGCCGACTTCATTTTCTGCCCAATCACAGCCGGCTATCGTCTATTTTCCTCTGGTATCCACCAATCGCAGCTGGTGTTAACAGAACAGAATAATGAAAATCGCATCACCGTTGTCGTCCGCTACAGACTAATATCTGCCATGGCGGCGTCAGAACCAATTTCTGTTTTCTTGTATATTCATCGACGCCACGATATGACAACGTATTTCACTCAAGATAGGAGCCAAGGGCCCTGTAGAAACAGAACTGTTTTTGGAAAACTTATTTCAGACGTCTACATTGCGTAAATAAGGCTCAATTTGCCGGCAAAATTGCTGTCATCCGGGTTATTTGAAGCCGGCTATTTCAAAATGTTATAAATGCCATTCTGATTGGAATTGTTTTTATTATAGGTAAACACGTTTTGTAATTTGTAAATGGCAAATATCCTTGAACACCTGCGTGTGTGACGTCAGTTAGCCGAAATGTTATTCTGTACGATAGTTTATAATTATGCAAAGTCTCGTAATGGTTAGTTTGCGCATTATTATACATAATATGTATGCATCTATAGAGTCCTGACTAGTTTTCTAATTTTTCTTATTTTCTCATTCATAATTTTGCAGTTTTATTCTTTTGATGAAAAGTTTTCAAAGTATGCTGTGTATAGTTACAAATTCTCAAAATTTCTTTTTTTCATTTGTTACTTCTAGCGTTGACTGAAGAATATATTCTTCAGTCAACGCTTCTAGGCCCTAGGTATTTGACTCTGACAATATATTTGATAATATCAATAAACCGGCGACATTATCGATGCTGCTATATTAATTGTAATGCTAAAACTCGCGACGCTGATCCTGACATTACTTTTTTCTGTTTTCCAAAAAAAAAACTGATCCAAACAGAAGACTAGCAGCTGGGTTCGCAATGCAGGTTCTATACAATTTTTTAAAAGCTCTGTTTTCTCTTCTAAAATCTTCACAATATTTATCCAGAGAAACTCCAGAAAGAAAATTCTCCTTTCCAATGTTGATAATTTTTTTCTGCTGAGAAGTGAAGCATGAATTACATACTGTATTTTCTATATTCGTATTTTTATTTGCTTACTGTTAAACCTCATATAGGTAAGTTATGTTTGTTGTTTCAGGATATGAGAACGTTGGATATGAAAGATTGACAATGAGCTTAGTTCATGAGAGGATATCTTCAAAGCATTTGAACACTGATGCTTTTACTACACCTGCAGATGAGGAATTAAGGACTGCTATACCTATACATTATCATGCCAAATCTGCGGTAGATTCAGAAAAATTCATGCTAGAACATGGTGGAGTAGCAAAGGAACATGATTCGTTAGAAAGATTTGATGTAATCGTCAAGGCCAGTACCCTTGAGGTGCCCATGATGATCCCCTGTAGCTTGGATCGAAAAGTACAACATGATAAAACCAATAAAATTCTGTAAAATTCTGAAGGGGATGGTGTTTTTTTTTACAATGGGAACAATATCTTCGTGATGCATAATTTCCTTCATGTTACCAAAACGATCTTATAAATACTCGAGAAATAGGAGTTTATGAATTAGAAACGATGTTGTGGAGTATATTCATACTCATTCTAAAAATATTTGGAGACGAGTTATTGTCAGTAATAAATACTATGTCTTATTTGTATCCTATACACTTCTCTATATAAACCTTCACATTATGGTGTTTAAAAAAAATCCAAAAAAAAAAGAGCGACCTCTAAATATTAATATCATATTTGAACAGGCATCTTAGCTCACCTTACTGCAGCTATTGAATGTGTCACTTTGAAATAAAAAAAATAGTCGACTTTTTTTATACACGCTACCTTACATCTAACTTGACAAATTTCTTTCTACATGACTGCACCTGGTAAATTTTGATATCCGTTAACGTGAATCTGCTTTTGATAATATTAAATTCAGCTCTTAAAAGATATGACAAGAAAACTTTATTATTTGGATTAATAATAGAGTTTAAGTCAAAATATGGTGGTCAGAAAAGTATATAAAATTGAGAACAAAGTAAGCTTTTATTGTGTTGATGTTGAAGTACATTTGATCTCGTATTGTAATGTCGATAATGCTAGTTTACTTATTCTCTCATCATCTTCTCTTTTTGACGGGCAAGCTTCTTCTTGCTCAGCTTCTTCTTGGAGGGTTCCTCCTCGGTAGCTTTTGCAACAACGTCTTCCTTCTCTGTGAGCACTACCTCAATATGACAAGGCGAGCTCATGTAAGCTGTGAAAAACAAAAACGAAGAGAAATTTTTTAAAAGCTATATTACCGGATTCACTTCATTCTCATTCATAATATCTATTAGTTAATATCTATTACTAATTACTTTAATAATTTCTCTAAAAGAAGGCTGATAAAATTTTGCTGTTTCACACATTAGATAAATAAATAAATCATTTGGAATTGATAGTAATTTACAATTTAAGGGAAATGCCCTCTAGATGTTGATCATATATGTTATCTAATAATTAGATTGATTTTCATTTAAATCAAGAAATGAACACTTACGATTGATACGACCGTGCGCTCTGTATGTTCTTCTGCGCAGGCATGGGGCACGGTTAACCTGGATGTGGTCGACGACGAGACGGTCTACGTCAACCCCCTTGTAGTCGGCGTTGCTTTCCGCATTTTTCAAAAGTTGCAACAAGAATTCTGCTGACTTTTTTGGCCAACGACCTGATTAAGCAAAAGAGCAATTTGTACTCTATTCTCAAATATAAAAGATTCCCATGCATCACATGTATGTAACACATTGCTCTAAGAGCTGAACATTAATGATTTGTTATTTTAATGGAGTAACAACCTTGAGTAGTGCCAAATTGTTTGGCCTGAGCACACCTTCCAACACCGCCGTTGAATCTACGGAATGGTACACACTCTTTATGTTCAATAACACTCTTTAGATACCTCTGGGCACGACGCAGAGCCATTCCCTTTATAGCACGAGCTGTTTCATGCGTATTCTGAAAAAACATTCATACCATTGTTCACAAAATACAAAATAGTTAACCGAGGGTTTATATTACTTAACACGTTAAATATCTATCAATTATTCAAAATTACTACCAAATGAGCGTATTTGACTTTACAAAATAAAACATTTCAGTCATTAACCTTTTTTTTCAGGCAAATTAGGCTTTTAACGAAATATATTTCAAGTTTTGGTTCCATATCTTGAAAAATACTTTTTTTTTAAATTGTTTTTCAGGTGGATATGCAATATCTTAAAGTACCCTAATCTCGATAAATTATCATATATTTGAAACTACGTTTATAACTGTCTAAACAAAAATGTTATGAGCCATTTTTGACTGCGAAAAAATTTACTACTTAACTAGTGTTTTTATCGAAATTTCAAACTAACTAAAGCTGCGATG
Organism: Macrophya alboannulata; assembly: GCA_949628255.1. NCBI lineage: Eukaryota > Metazoa > Arthropoda > Insecta > Hymenoptera > Tenthredinidae > Macrophya > Macrophya alboannulata. The sequence continues at coordinate 14,461,304 of OX451209.1, forward strand.
AAAAGTACATACGAGCAGATAAATAATCCAAATTTATAGGTTAGCTCGTACAATCGAAATCATGTTATTTCACCTACCTTGAAATGCACTCGGAGATTTGAGCCGCGGGCTTTGCACGACTTGGTTGCATTATCAGGCTCACGAGAATACCGTCCCATTTTGCTCTGTAAAGATATCAATTAGTTTTATTATATTCAGGTATGGACAACATCAGGCGGCGCCATGAAGCCTGGCACGTATTTTTGATAGATTATAATTAGGACTTTGAGCACAAAAGCACAAAACTATCACACTGAAAATCTGCTCCAGGGTATTTAGTATAATACTGTCGAATTTGATAGTCAAAATCTTAAATTATTATTCAGATGCGTTTAGATTCGTAAAATAACAAAGCTTAGCCTGTACCTCTTCGCGGAGCGATATTACAGGAAAAGACGTCACAAGTTTCACTCCCGAAACTCCCTAGTACCAATACTCATTTTCCTGTGGAGGATGGCGCTGCTTTTCATATCTAGACTAGCCTTCGCTACGGTTCTTCACCTTGACAAAACAAATCCCGCCGATCGGTGCGCTAGGAACTTAAGTCGCGGGAACTCTATCCAAAAACTGATTTGTACCGTGAAAAGGATCTATATAACCTTGTTTTTAGTTACTCATACATTTTAGACAAAATCCATGATTAAACTCTCGCCGAAAATTTGGGGATAAGTGTCATACGTGTTCGTCGTAATTTTCTCTTGTCTTAAGAACATTTAACTGTACTTAAGTGCTGTGCGATATACAAATAAAATAACTTGACAGATCGGGCCGTTTGACAGTTTATCCTTGTCACATAGTTGAATATACTATAGTATAGCTGCTTGATAACTAGGCGGTTTTAATTTCCAAATAATGATAATGTGCGGCTACTGATACGGTGATCATACAATATTGTTAAATAATAGATAATAGACTCAGTAATTTATGAATTGAAGCTGAGAAGACATTGAAAATATAGTGAACTTAGGGTCTAGCTATCTACTAGCCGTAAATTTTAATTCGAAAACAAATTTCGTTTTCAACAGTTCAAACAAACCGTGACAAATGTCAAAAAACAAATTAAACCTTACTCTGCCTGCCGGTTCTATTGAACCCGTAGCTGCAGTTTCACCTTCACCTCCGGTTCCACCTTTACCTGTTTACACTGAACCCCCGGTGCCAATACCCGAGTAAGTTGCTTTCAAGATGATGATAAATGATTGTTTAAAAAAAAACAATTGATTGCCGTTATATCGACATTAATTTCGTTGCAATAATAATAAATAAAAATATATATTTTATCGAAATTTACATTGTCGATATCATCACTAATAGCTTTTTCAGCTGGTTACACTGGTGTGCACTGAGTGCACATTTGGTACAGATAGGCAACACTATAACAGTGTACATTCAATTATTGTTCTGTGATTCCCTGCACGAGTGTAGCACTCAGTGCACACCAGTGTAACCAGCTGAAAAAGCTATTAATTGCTATGATATCAGTTATTGTGCAAGGAAACTTTTCTCAATTATTATTATTTTTTTTTCTTCTTCAATATTATCAACTTTTAATGATTTATGAAGAGAATTATCAAGAACGATTATTTTCATTATCCTTAGGCAAAATATGAGACGTATGAGATGAGATAATGCATGTCGAAATAGCTGAAATACAGAACTCTAAATTTTCATGTTTTAAAATGAGACTCCAACACACAATGAATATGAACCAAAAACATTGTAAACCAGTCAATAGATATATTGTTTCTGTGAAAGGAACAATTTATTTTCTAATTATCATCACAATTGAATAAGCATGTTTATTCTACTTCTTGTGAGATAACTCTTTTTCTAAGATCTTCATCAGTAGGGTCAAACTTTTACGTCATACCTTTAGATACAGACCAAAATAGTATGAAAAATAACGTACGTTGATTGCAGATGTGTTGAGAGAAGCATGAGCTCATCAAAAGTGAATTTATTTTCAAACAACAATAGCCGGTATTTTAATCATTCAAAGTTTAGTAGATGGTTGAATATCGTTAAAACTGTAACTAAACGTCTTATCAATATTGTCAAAAGGTTTGAAGATGATGTGAAATCAGTTAATAAATTCAAATTTTAATATTTCAGTGGTGTAATGGGAAAAATGAGTATCGATGCTCTTCAAGAGAGATTGGAGGAGTTGGAAATGGATGAAGAACAGCGTAAAAGGCTGGAAAGTTTTCTTGGTCAGAAAGAGAAAGTCGGAGAATTATGTGACGAAGATTTTGAAAAACTTGGAGAACTGGGCGCTGGAAATGGTGGCGTTGTTATGAAAGTCAGACACAAAAAATACGGTCTTATCATGGCTAGAAAGGTATTCACACTGCTCTATGAACTCCTCGTTATGCCAAGTGCCAATCAAACCATAAATCATCTGCACAAGACTTAATATTTGGTACTTTTATTTCAGTTGATTCACCTGGAGGTGAAACCAGCTATTAAAAAACAGATAATACGAGAGCTGAAAGTTCTCCACGAATGCAATTTTGCACACATCGTAGGCTTCTATGGCGCATTTTACAGGTATAATTTCAGAAAATATCAGTTTGCATACAACAGGATTTTATTAATTTGTTTTTGTTTTTTCTTTTTCAGTGATGGTGAAATTAGTATATGCATGGAATATATGGATGGTGGGTCATTGGATCTAATTTTAAAAAAAGCTGGTAGGATACCGGAATCGATATTGGGAACCATCACAGCTGCGGTGAGAAAAAATTTATATAAACTTTATTTATTCTTCTTTACAGTGCAGATTCACGTGTATTGATTTTGCAGCATAATTACAAGAAATTCGTATAAAAATGAAGCTACTGATCTTCCTAGATAAAATCAAATCAACAACCCTGTTAGCTCAGTTTTTAAATATGTATACGACGATACATTTTAAATAATGGGAAAATCAATCTATGCCAGACAGACTGACTGATTCATGATTTTTTCATCACGCTCTAATAAGAAAATTCAGACATTAGTAGATTGGTAAAAAATCGACATTACTCATTTTATTGATATTCAACACTCTGATATTCACAGTTTTGTATAATTGAAAGGTTTGGATTTAGTTCCATTTTAGTATAATATAAACATACGACTGTTGAGTAATTAAAGTTCAAGTCACAATATCACTTGAAAGGAGGTTGAAAGTTATTACATTATAATAGAGATGCGTACGTTAGCCTTTTAGTAGTATGTTTCTCTTTCAACAAAACCTCCTGGATAAGTACGAATACACAGTCTTCGCAGTTCGTCGTATACCCAGAGCAAAAGGGCAAAAGGTAAACAGGGCCAGAACCAGAATGGATCCAATGCGACTGTTTGAAATATGATTTCCGTTCCAGGTACATACAAGAGTATTGCAGTCAAGGCTATTTCAAAAAGGAATGAAAAGTTCAAAAACCAATTGCCCATGCCTTGTTGAAATATGGAGTTTCTTCGTGTCTTGCAAATTATTAAATCTACCATCTGCGTTATTACTATAGAGATAAAATATCCAGTCCTTGCTGTCCGCAATAGAGCCATTCTATTCTCGTAATTCCATTCTTGACCAACTGAATCTAATAAGTTATTTACCGCCTTAGATTCCCATTCTGCTCGTATACCGATCAAATCTTGCGGATAAAACCCATAGAATCCAAGTATAGTAAAATAGGTATAGAATCCTGCCAGCGATTGTATTATTCCAATTTGGCCATAAGTCATAGAAATCAAACGCTTGTTTACTAGCTTATCGTACTGAGGATTTCTCGGTGCTCGACGCATTATATCAGATTCGGCTTTTTCATACGCAAGCGCAATCGCTGGTAACAAATCAGTTCCAATGTCAATGCAAAGTACCATTTCTATGACTAGTGGTAGCGGTATACCAAATGCTATTGTACTCAGAAGGGGTAGCATTTCCGGAACACTGGATGTCAGCGTATAAGCTATAGACTTTTTCAAATTGTCAAATATCAATCTTCCTTCTTCGATACCAGTTACAATTGAAGCAAAATTATCATCCATTAATATCATGTCAGCAGCATTTTTTGCTACGTCAGATCCAGCAATGCCCATAGCCACTCCAATATCTGCTTTTCTTAAAGCCGGTGAATCGTTAACACCGTCTCCTGTCACAGCGACAATTTCACCCAAACGCTGACAGCTTTCTACTATGAGTAATTTTTGTTGTGGAGATGTACGGGCGAACACAATTTCCTCATAGTTTCTTATTAGTTCATCTAATTGATGCATTTCCATGCTTCTCAGTTCACTGCCTGTTACAACGATCGCCACACTGTCCGTACCTTCAAATTGGGATATAGATATGTTGCGGACCATAGCTGCTTCGTATTTTGTTTCGTGACCTTCTCCTATAATTCCAACCTTCTTAGCAATAGCCATTGCTGTTACTGGATGATCACCTGTGACCATGATTACCTTGATACCAGCACTCCTGCATTTTCTTACAGCTTCAGGAACCGTTGGTCTAGGAGGGTCGATCATGCTTATTAGTCCAAGAAATCTGTACCCACCAGATGGATAATTTTGCTGATTTGGATCAGTCGTATTAAACGTATAGTCAGGACCATACTTGTTCTGTGGTAGATGTAGATCACAATATGCTAAAACTCGTTCACCTAAATATCCTAAATCAGCACATGCTTTTCTTACCGTCGTTTTAACAGCGTTAGTCAATTCACTAGAGGTTCCACCCATCTCTAATATTGTACTGCATGAATCTATTATTACCTCTGGAGCCCCCTTCAAAATCATAACGTATCCATTTCTCTCTTCTCTGTGTATTGACATTTGAAATTTTGTTGTCGAATTAAATGGTATTTCTGCCACTTTTGGATACTGTTCGCGAAACCTTGTTGTCGGATGTATATGCTCGCAAAATTTTATGATACCAGTCTCTGACGCGTCACCTATAACTCCCCATTCGTCAATAGGTATAACGATAGTATCTGGTACTAAACTCATTTTAAACTCTGCACGTAAACAGAGCGTCGCACCTTTTACCAGAATATTGAATGCCGGTTTTTCGAGCAAAAGATCTCTCTCTGCTCCCAAATTTGGATTAGTAATAATCTGATGGGTCTCGTTTGCAAACCATAAGTGGGAAACAGTCATTTTATTCTGGGTCAATGTTCCTGTTTTATCAGAACAAATAGTTGATGTTGATCCGAGAGTTTCCACTGCTTCTAAATTCTTGACTAGACAATTTTTATCCGCCATTTTTTTTGCTGTCAGAGTTAAACTCGTCGTTACTGTTACCAGCAACACTTCTGGTACGTTGGCAATAACAATGCCAAGTAGATATGTAAATGATTTTATCAAGTTGTAGCCCAACATCAGTGCCAATATAAAAAATAAAAAACCAAAAATGATAGCAACAGAAGTAATTATGTGTACAAAATGTCTAATTTCTTTGGCTATGGGCGGTTCTACCTTCTTAAGGTTTGTAGTAAGACCTGCCAGCCGACCGATCATTGTACGATCACCAGTAGCAATAACAATACCTGTTGCTTCGCCTGCGACAGCAAAGGATGAAAAAAATGCTACATTTTGTGATTCCAAAGGGTTTGAGTCTGTAGGCTTGTCGGAACGGGTTTGCGGTTCATTTTCACCAGTGATACTAGAGTTTTCTACTCTAAGTCCTACACAATTTATAATTCTGATATCAGCCGGGACTTTATCTCCAAGTTTTATTTCTACTAAATCACCTATCACTACCTCTTCCGTAGGTATCTGCAGTTTAATCCCTTCTCTAATAACTAGCGCATACGTCGGCACCATTTCAGCAAAGGAATCCATCACCTTTGAATTTTTAGTCTCTTGATAATACGCAAAGAAGCCTGAGATCAGGCAAATTAAGACAATAATTATTCCGAACCACTGTATGCCTTCATCCTCAGTGTCAATTGCATATAATATGAAACACAATACTGCACATGACCATAATAGTGTAGCAAAACCACCGCACATGCATTTCAGAAATTTAATATATTCAGGTGTCACCTTGGGTGGTGATATTGCGTTTGGCCCATCTCTTTCGAATAAATGTTCAGCTTTCTCGTTGGTTAAACCAGTCTTAGCATTTGTACTGTATTTTTCGCAAAGTCGTTCTAGTTCTATCATGTGATCAACAGTTTCTAATTCATGATGCAAATCCTCAATTTCATCTTCGGTTAACTTCTTTCTGTTTATATGCATGCCAGACTTTGTAGTGGCACTTGTTAAATTTGTTATTGAAAATGTAGTTACTCGTCGAGCCATTTTTTGAAATCATTAATTATTATTAGACTTACAAAGTAAGTTCTAGAGTTAACTGAAAATTGCTAAACAAGCCTCTATCAACGGCAACCTTTATTTTCACAAACTGAATTTCTTTCAACGCTTATTGTTTCATAGCAATCTCGGATCATGCTCAGATTTAACATCTAATTTACAAAAGGGGTGTATGCCAGTTGGCATTATTATTGATTTCTAAATCAATCGAAACTATATCAATTTCAATTATTAAAGTTGTAGAAAAAATATTCTTAGTGTCGAACTACATTCATTAAATTTTTATTAGGTTCTCAAGGGTTTGAGCTATCTCAGAGATAAACACGCCATTATGCATCGTGATGTAAAGCCAAGCAACATTCTAGTCAACAGCGCTGGTGAAATAAAAATTTGTGATTTTGGTGTTTCTGGTCAGCTAATCGATTCAATGGCTAATTCTTTTGTCGGCACAAGGAGTTACATGTCTGTAAGTATTAAAATGATACATTCATAAAGCAAGATCGGGGGAATTACATTACCGCACGAAGATTCTGTTTCTAGTTTTAAAACTATGATCTATTTTCTTTAAGTCAAGTCAAGGTTTCTCTACATCGGCCAAGGAACAAATTACCATAGATTATAAATCAAACTGTTCTCTGTAAATTAAATTTTTTGTACAAGTTTTCATTCAATACTAGTTATTCGATTTGACTTCAAGTCAAGTTGACTGGCTGATGCGGATAACAATAAACAACCAGCGTTATAAAAGATGTAACTACTTGTTATAAATGTGTTAATTTTCTTTATTTCAGCCAGAAAGACTTCAAGGTACACACTATTCGGTACAGAGCGATATTTGGTCGCTGGGTTTATCCTTAGTTGAAATGGCTATTGGGATGTACCCAATTCCATCTCCCGACGCGAGAACTTTGGCTTCAATTTTTGGCCACCAACAAAGTCAATCTCCTGCCGATAATGCTCCTGCCAATAATGTATCCACACCGACGTCACAATCACCAGCTCATAGTAAGTGTAGCCGTTAAATTTCGGTGATATACTTGTTTCGATAATTTTCAATACACTAAGAGAAATGAATTTTGTACTGGTTACAAGAATTACGAGAATCAAATGAAATTGAAAATTTTACTTAGGCAGAAAGACATGAATAAAGGTAAAGTAACAAATGAGCAAGATTTTTATGAATCATTTCCCATGTAATTACAGATGCGAGTAGCCCAAGACCAATGGCAATTTTTGAATTATTGGACTACATAGTAAATGAGCCACCCCCAAAACTTCCGGCAGGGATTTTCAGCAATTCATTCACAGACTTCGTTGACCGTTGTCTAAAAAAGAATCCAGCCGAAAGGGCAGATTTGAAAACTTTGATGGTATGTTTAGATTTATTATTGACTGGGAGGTATTTCATGTTCTTATGATCCGATAGAAACAGTATATCAAAATGCTTGTGCAATAATGATAACTAATAAACAGCAAATATTAATTAAATATCAATACATTACGAATTACAGAACCACGAATGGATACGGAAGGCAGAATTAGAGAATGTGGATATCGCTGGGTGGGTATGTCGCACTATGGATCTTCAACCAACTACTCCAACGCGCCTAGCGAACGTACAGTCCTGAATAAATGTCACTCTTACATACTTGACCACATACATCCACGTTCAGTACTCTTAAGTAGTTCTGAGTTCCTTTTATTTTAGTCAATTATTTGCAGTGGCAATTTTCTCATTTGAAATTTATCTATGTATATGTTCATCTCAATATACAGTTTTGAAGAATTGACAGTAATGTATCAATATCACAATATCAGCGAAACCATACAATGCCTTCTCAAAACTTGCTTTGATAATTGTTAAAAACATGTTCGAAAAGAAAGATACAATCAACCTTCCATGGACTGATTTATGCCAAAAGTAATTTGGCACTTTTTCTATTTCACAAAGCATATTCAAATTCCAGTTATTCAAATTATCATCTGGATCCTGCAATTCAGAATGTTAGCTTATCTATCACTCTGCAAGACTGAGATTTCCGCTATGATAAGAAAATCTGAAAATTAAAATGAAAATCTTGAGACTATGTCATAAAAATGATAATAAAGTTGCTAATAAATAGATAGAGAATAAAATCGTGGAGAGTTATAACAATATTTGTCAATGATTACGTATGGCGTCTGAATACTGTCTATGTTTCAAAATTATGTTGAGAAAATTCATTGGTGAATTATAATATTAAATTCAGAGAATGAAAATACATCGTTGGTGTAACGTATGAAGGATAGTTTGAAAATAATTCCAATTGAAACGTTGTAATGATGTGGAGGTAATATATGCCACTGTGCTTTAATTTTTATTTTTTTTCTTTATTATTATTTTGAATGTATCATTGAGTTTATTTAGTTTCATTATAAAGTATGTAAGATAAAAAGTTATAGAATAGTTTTTAGTGACGTTGTACACTCGCAAATGAAATGTATATTCTATGTATTGAAAGTAAGTAAACGGGAATGAGAATCGAATTAGACAGATACCGTTATCGGCAGAAGATTAACTATAAATTGTGTATAGGTCTGTACTGGAAAGCCATGGGGTAAAACCTGTAATTTGAGACAATACTGCTTACAATTGGCTACTCCACAGTTTCCAATATCAATTAATAATAGTCTTACTTAATTGCGGAGAAAATTTTTATTTCTATAAGCATAAAGAGATGATATTATGCTGTATGTATCAACTTGGATACGTTGCTTGCATACGATGCCATAAAATATGATGACTGTTTAAAATAAATTGTTGGAGCATAAATAGAAACGAAAAGTTTCTGAAAGATAGATGATGAGCTCTGGCTTTTTGGTACAGAATTGTTTCATTGTATCTGTTAATAGGCCAGTAATTATTAGATTTGAAAGAAAAAAAAAAAAGAATGTTATTTTCTTTAGATATTGGTTGAAATTTAGTTGGAGTAATTCTTCCTAGATAACAATCATTTATAATAGCTAGGATCGGCCACTTCCGGTTTGGCTTAAAACATACCGGAGTTTTCAACCAATAAATTTTTATGCCACGTTGTGAGGATAAATTTCTTATTTGCCTAATGCGTCAAATGCCTGTAAACAGACATAATATCTTATATTTTATTTATAAAATTAACAACAATACAATTTGTGTATTGTATTAGATAGTTTATAAACCAAAGCACAACGGATTCGTCGGTCCTGGCACTCCTTAACATACGTGCACATTCCGGATTACGATGTTGTGCATAATTAGTATTGCCACGAAGTGATATAGTATAGCCTAATTGTTAAGCTATGATATTGTATAAAAAAAATCAATAGTAACTATTCAATGTTAACTCAAGTTCAGACTCTAAAAATTTCTTTTGCGCCAAGCGAGATTCATTGAAAATTCAACGAACTTTTAAAGACAATTTCGAAAGTCTCTTAACGCGGTTCAATGATTAACAAAAAAAAAAAAAAGCAGTTTTATTTTTATTTTATAAAAATGAAAGTCTGAAATATAAACGTAACAATTAAACGCATATTCACGGTCGCTGAATCACGAAAAAACCTACATCTTTTTCAAACTCAATGTGCATCAATCTCCGTTTGTAAATCCTTATTGGTGGGCAAGTGTATAAAGCCTATCGTTGCGATTAAGATATTACGACTCTCTGACTCTTAGATAGTATAAAATTGCATGCAACCGATTTTAAAACAATCCATTTAACTAATCTGAATATTAAATTATTAACCGCGATCGCAATGTGCTTTATATTTGTGAAAAATAAAAAATATATTTCCAATCATCTCGCTTTGCTTAGCTTAAAAGTATAAATTGTGTGCAATGTATATGCGGCATGTTTAGATAATTAATAGGTTTATTCTTATGTACACACGTGTGTATCGGTTAAATTTTTATTAAATATATTCGCAAGAGAACTGTTACGTGCCCGAGAGAAATTACGGCGCATTACTTGCCAGTGATTATATTAGCGTATAAAAGCAGAGAGTCTTAAACAGATAACGAATTCAATTCTGAGATACAGAAAGGGCACATGATCCGAGAGAAAATAAACTCTCGATGATAACTATCACAATCTTGTTTCCTGATAGTTTCTCTCTTGAGTATCGGACGTGTATCCTCTCCGTATCGGATGTACAATTTTTAATCCATTAAAAAGAATAATTGAAGAATATTTTGTTATATCATTACAAGAACGCTTTCGATAAAAAGTGTAAACGAATAGTAGTTCATTGTCGTGTTAGTTGATGTCTCTGCAACCAGGCCTGTATTAGGTCACCTTGTGATTTCCTCATAAGAATGTCCAGAATTATATTAAAATTCATTCGTTTCTGAACAAGGACATCACATGCTGTATTCTACTGCCATCGAACCATAACACAAAAAAAAAAACCCATGGAATATCCATAAATCATATTAAAATAAGTTAATTAGGGACAAGCCTACTATACTATGATGACAATTTGCGGATTTTTTGGCGAAAATGATTTTTTTTCTCATAGTTTAATCATTCATATACCAAACGAAATTTAGAAAGAGGATAATATGTCCGCTGAAATTGAACTGGTAACAGAACTTAATCCTCAATCAAAAATTTTCCTCAATTATCTGGCCACACTCTTTAGTTATTACATGATTGACTTGATTTATCTGAGAAGTTAGGCATGTACCATTTCTACATGTTTGCCTTAAATAAATGGGTTTTCTTCTTCTCTCCGCAAATTTCAACACGTCTTGAATAACTCACTCCGATACCATGCCGAATTGATTCAGTTATGGTGAGAAATTCATACATACGCGTATTCCTATATCATCAGATATCATATAAGCCAAAAAATTACTAAAATGTCACACGATGTACATTATTATTTGAAGTTTTTGTGAAAAAAAAAAACGAAAAGAGGTAAAAATGTTTATAGAAAGTTGGAATAGATGTAGTATATTTTTATCGATGTCAATCGGAAGTAAATAAATTATATTAAATTTACATTCATAATGTACTGTACGCATCAAGTAATAATAATAAAAATTAAATAAAAATAAAGAAAATTAAGTGTTACACATGGATATCATTCTTTATTTCATCATTGTATTCCACTAGAGCGACTTTAAATTCCTAAGGTAGTTTTAGAAATCATAAAACATCGTTTCATCATTGAGTAATGTAGGAGGAAATCTTGAAAACAATTCTACAATATAAATACAGATTAATGATCAAACGAAGTAACTTATTCAAATTAATGTACTCTCATGGAAAATCAATTTACATTGTACAAACCATTATTATTTTATACTCAATCAAAGCAGATCTAAAGATGAAATTTTTCAGATGAAATTCGAATCATAAATAACTTTGTACGGTTCAAATACTTATAGATTGATTCTCACTGATACGTATATTTTAATAATGCTTAGATACTGCATGAGAAATCCATGTTACATCATACATATATCCACCATAATCAAATCTTAAATAAAATATAGTAAGAAAACTCAACAACTTCTCAGAAATCTGTAAATCAGTAGAAAGTATGTCAAGATAGTTATCATCCTTTTATAATGAACCATAGAAAGATATAGACGATGTTTATTATGCGCCCGCAGTTAGCCAATTCATAATCGAATCGCACAATCTACATTTTCATTATCATTAGCTGCAAATTTGTATTTGAAATCATAATTCAAGACGCTGATTGTGAATACGATTGGCACTTAATTAATATGAGGCCTAAGTAATTAATACTATTTGAAAGAATTGCATGAAATAATTTGACTCCACACATGAATTAAATGCGTCACATATCAAACACATCATCTCATAGGTATCATCAATATAGGTATATCTTAATAGTTAATGAATACATTGTCTTATAGTGGTAAACGTTACAAAATTGTTTTCAATTTCGATATTGCCATTCATCTTTTATGAAATGTGCAATGATATCTAATACCTTCTACTACGCGTTCTATCTTATATCTGATTTGACCATGATTTCTATAATCAGTCTGAAATCAGAATGTACTTATACTCAATACAGTACAGTTTACATTATACGATCCTAGTAGTAGTTCAGATTACAAAATTTTTATAGAATTATTGAACAAGTGATTAGAAAAAAAATCCTTCTACAAGTAATTTGAAAGTTATATTTTTGAATAGGTGATGGATACGATGATTCGTTTTCTAACTTGCGGAAGACGTGAAGATTCTGAATAAATTTCATGTGATAATGAAAGAAAAAGATCAAATGACAAACTCGAAAATAAGTAGGGCAAGTATTGAAAGATTGAAATATTTATTGCTTGGGACTTTGATTTCCAAAATAAAAGCACACTTTCTGTAGTTTTTTTGTTTTTTTTGTTTTTTGTTTGTATTTATTTTATCATAACAAATCAGAATGAATTGCAATCAGAAATATACATGTAAGGAAAAAATATTACGATTGATTAACAAACTTCTGTTAATATCAATATAAGGTTTGTGGTACTGCAGCAGACAACTGCTGACCTACGTATAATACTGACTAAAACAAAATTATCAATTGAATTATTCGCATATTTCTAGAATAGTGATTCGAACTGTAAACAAATAAAGTCAGATTCGTTAGGATAATGGTCTACACCGTTGTTTTGGAGTTCAAATAAAAAGAGTATAAATTCTTAAGAATTTTTGTTTATCTGATAGTAGCCGATTTTATATAAAGACTGATAACGAACGTGTGATATTACAATTATTTCATGTATGTTGATTTTCAGTGTTCCAAAAATGCGATTGAATCTCCGTGTTAATTGTAATTGTCCTTCTGTCCAACCTGTCCTATATTTTAGTTCTGTACTTTAGATAAACGGAACATGGTTGAAAACTGACAATAATCAGTTACCAAGAATAATTTATTCTACATCCCAGGAATCCCAGTCTCCAAGAAAGTCATCATACTCATCAAATTCATCAAACTCATCCCATACAGCACCTCTGTTGTCTGATAAATCGTACAAAAATTCTTCGTCGTCTTCTTCGATGTCGTCATCCTCGGAGGGAAAGAAGCCACCATGATCAAAATCCGGCCTCATATGCATATCTGACAAATCAACATTGACTATTTGCAACAACGGTGATATTTCCGTCAATTTATCAGGAGCAGCGCCAGTTCCTCCCACTATCACTTTAAGTATCGTATTATTTTTTCTTATCCTAGTAGCCTTAACAGCTACTTCTAATGTTGCATTAGTGATGCAATCGCACCCTGATAAATCGAGCAGTTCAAGTTGAGGGCAGAGTTGAATCAGAGCAGATGTACCCTCATCAGTGAGATTGGGACAACCTCGACACTGAAGATGTTTCAACTGTTGCATGTGCGCCAGAGCTTCATCAGACACTTTACCCATGTAACTCATCACCAAGTTATCTAGATTGGGTAGCGATGCTATGGCAGCAATACCTTCATTTGATACAGCATGACAACCTGCATTAAGATAAAAGAATTCTGTTAAGGTTTAGTGAGAGAGAAATTGCAACGAGTTATTTTCATGAGGTGAAGGGGTTTTAAAATATCAATATCAGAAAAAGATTTAGATCTAGGAAATCTCACCGGTAATGTCAATGTATTTGAGTAAGACACACTGTGCGGCAAGCACTATGAGGAAATCATCAGTTACTACGGGATTCATTGCAACCTTCAAGCTTTCCAGATTAACCAGGTTTGCCACATGTGACATCACAGCTGTCGTTAATAATGGGAAAAATTCACTGAGCTCGAGGTGTTTCAGACTGTCAGCACGACAAGCGATTGCTTGAACCGCACTGTCGTTAAGACTAACACATTTGTTGAGTGACAAGGAACTCAGTTTGGAAAACTTAGCAATGGCCTAAATATCAGAGAACAAAAATCGACATATTAATAAAATTGATATTTATAATTAGCACAGAGGTTGGTCGGATTCAAAGCAATGAAAATAAATTATCAATTTGCCCTCGTTATCTTATTATTTTTTTTTGCAAATACATAATTTTGTGCATCATAGTTGAAGAGATTATTCGAAAATATGAAACTTACGTTGGAAAAATTACACGATGTGACCGCGTTACATTGACCTAGAGAAATTTCTTCAATTCCATCAGCTGGTAGGTGCATCAGACATTTTCCAGTGATTAAAATGTTTTGTGTTATCTTTAGATATTTAAGTTTTTTATTTTTTGAAAATAATTTTATCAGATCATTGTCGCAAGAACTTGTGCATGATCCTAGAGTTAATTTTCTAATATCTCCACAATTTTGAGTTAACGAGTCAATTCCTGTTGACGAAACATTCAGTGAGGTAGTATCTATCGTTTGAAGATTTGGGCAAAACTTGCCAACAATTGTTAGAGTACTTGGGCGTAGTCTGTGCGATATTTGAGACAGATCAATGTGATTCAAAAAATGACCACAGCGTATTAAAACTTTACGCAAAATCGGGGTATCGATAATTGGAACTCTTTTACCCGAAATATACCCCCAAGTGGATAATGATAAGTCTAGCCTTTTGACGGCTCTCCAAGATTCTTGGCTCACCGCATGCCAACGTTTACACACTGAAATGATAAATTTGAGAATTGATAAACACGTTCGTAACCAATGATAAATAAGAATTGTTACTGGTCCCTGAGAAAAAACCATTAAAAAAAAAAACTTTCGCTCTTCTTTGCCAAACTTTCGAAGAGCCAGTTTTTATATTGAATCAGTTTAGTTCGTTCTATATTTCGTTACAACTTATTGAGAAATTTGGGCAAAATCATTAATTAGAACCACAAATTTGATCCTTTTAAATATGAATACGTATTTAAACGCGTGCCCAAGCAAAAAAAATCGTGCAGAACTTTTGGTCCACCTCAAAAATTGTCAAGTCATATTTAAATTCAACCCAAAGTTATAACAAAATTCAAAAATCATGAAGCCTTGTTTTGATTATTGAATGATACAGTGTCCGGACTTATGAAAGAGATTAGACATGTACGAAGATTATGCATTATTGATTGTAAAAGTTGAGTAAATGTTCTTCAATATTAGATAAAGAATGATAGCGCCAGATATGAAGCCAGGTTTGAAATTTTATCGTCTATCTTATCAATGCAGAAATATGTATGTACACTACATGTATCAGTAATGTAATAAGATGCAGACTTGTGAGTATGTGAAACAGATTAGTCATATCCGATTATTTGTATTATATTCTAATTCCAGTCTGTTGTTTGAACAATTATGACGTAATATCAGTCTTATTCAGACCAGAAATCATGATAAGATGAACAAATAAGGAAGTCAGTTTAAGATCGCTTTGGTATTCTGCAGGTTTTAATCAAATTCAACGAATATTACGAACTTTGAATACTAAAAAATAAAAAAAAGTTATACTGTGGGACTATTTGAAAGCATAAGGGGTGGGATACCTCTCTCAATTCTTACTCTGTCAGTAATTGGCAGATAAAGGAAGACGTGCATCAAGCAGTCATCGTTTAATTTATGTATCAAGGCATCGTCTTCTAAGGAATCCTTGTTAGGCATATATGGCTGGATTAAACTATCGCTAGTTTCCATTCTTTCTTGCGCTTTGTCTTTTCTGGCTGCAAGTCTTCTTTGATTTTCTACACTGTCTGGCTGATGCCAAGAGTCGGCAGGCATTACTCTCAAATCACGATTGTGCAAATGAATATCTTTCCGATTTCCCTCTTGCCTAGCTCTGAGATTTGGTAAAATAAATATTTGTATTTGTAATAAAACGAATAAAATTAACTAGATGTAAAAAACAAACATTCGTCAATATTTCATGCCAATAAAATTCAACATGGAGATGAAAAGGAACTTTTTGAAGTGTTGCGAATCAAATAATAACTATGGAACAACTTACTTTAAAGCATCATCGACGTTACTGAATGTAACAAAAGCGTAATTACTTTTGCCATTGTTTCTTTTGAGATAGCAACTATCGACTTTTCCGTATTTTGAGAATAGATTTTGTAAATCTTTCGCAGTCGTCTGTGAAACAAATTCTTAAAATCAAGTTTCTATTATATTAAAGAAAGAAAAAAAAACAAAAAAAATTTGTACATGTCCAAAAACAACCACTCAAAAATTTTGTAGTTATAAAATAAAAAAAAATCGAAAACCGAAAACATCCAGGTTTGATATGTGTCATTCAAATATATAAATATGTATAGATAATACTTACTCTTTGTGCTAAATTGCCGATGAAGAGTTTTCGTACTGGAACACCGTCTTCTGTTGTTGAAAGGGTACATTCATCGTCAGAATCGTTAAGATCGTCTGCAATTGAGAAAGAAAGGAAAAAAATAAACAATAATACGAAATGATAAATATTTGGTTTAACGGTAACTGTATACAATACAATACGTATGTATGTATGTTACCGTAGAGTAATGTCAAAAATAAATTCTTGGAGGTTACGAAACACACCTTTGTATGAATAAACGTAAATCCTTGTCATCACTTCGCATACATGCCGTAGTATTTCATCTCTATCCATAACTGCTTTTGGTTTTCAAACGTTATTTATAACAAAGCCCTAGAAGGACCTTTTTTTGTCCTAATAATTGTGAATTAGATATTTTTACAACAGCAGGTGTACTACATACATACATTCATACTAGGTGCGATATTCTGACAACACGAAAATCTCATCGTAAAATTAAAGCGATTGCAGACATTGCGAATGGCAGATGGCGCTGTAAAACGATTTAACATTTGTATGCCCCCTTTATGCCCCCTATGAGAGAATATTTATCCAATCACAGATCGGGTATAACCAAGGGACCAATGAGAAGATATACACTATCTTGAAGGGCCTTTGAACTCACTTAAAACTAGGCAATAGATAATTGATGTTTCGCGTTTTCACTGTGACGCCATATCTCTCATACCTATGCTCGTAGTAAAGTGAAAATATAACTATATTTCTAGTGATGTTCAGTAATACAAATTAGAATAAACAACGAGAGAGAGAGAGAGAGACGGAGTGAGAGAGAGAGAGAAAAGAATGAGAAACTCTCTGCGGGACAGAGACATCACTTGCAATACCAGCAATTAAAATCGCCAAATATTCACTGGAAAACCATAATTCATTAAGTTCGTTCGATTTGCCTCCATTGGCACATATTTCATTGACAGTGGTGGACTGTGGTCTATCATCGGCGTGGTGGGTGTAACGATGGATAAAAAAGTCGGGACAATCGAATCCAATGCGAAATCAAAGATCGGTGACAACGCGGGACATTATGAAACAGGAAATGTTTCGGATAATGGGTAAGCATCAAATTACACGTTTCATAAGTATCGTACACGTTTTTTAGAAAGAGATATGTCTTGTCCTCACGTGATGTTTAATCAATCACTTTGATCTCACTTCAAGATCGCACAACATTTTATCTTTTCATTGGTCCCTCCGGCTAGACTCGTGCTATGATTGGATGAATAATCCTCACTCAAAATAACGTGCAAAGGGGCGTAATAACGAGGTGAGGACGCGAGTTCAGTACGTTTCCATCGAAGGTCAGAGTTGGATCAGGGTGAGCGCTCGTCCAGTGGAAATATGTACTGAATTCTCACCAGAATACGATCCAAAAAAATTGAGGTCGGATCCAAATGACTCTGGCCTTCTAAACGCCGTGGCACAAAGTTGATGCAAGTCATACCAAGAGTCGTAGAACAACAGAATGTAAGCTGTAAACAGACGAGTCAACGCACAACAAAAGACGTAGTCGTAAGGGATGTGCAGCAGTTGCACTGGCATCTTGCGTCTTTCACGATTACGTCTTTTATTGTGCGTTGATTACTTCCGTTTACTGCTTATGTATTTCTTTCTTTAACCTCATATGGCTTATACCATACTGCCTATGTTACGACTCCATCGACCATTGTGACGCGACCTTAACGGTTTAACCCTAGGTCGAAACTTACTCGGGTCGTTGACTGAATAATTGAAAGATTAACGCTTCTCCTTCCGTTTGTAGGACCTTGGGATTATGTGATCTCAATCTAGCTAGGCATAGGCATGACTTATATGGGCGATTTTGTGTACCGGGAAAGTGCGCTTGAAGTGCTCCGGGGCATAAGAACGGTGTCCGAACTTACCGACCGAAATGGCAATGCAGTATATCTACATATACATTAGCCAAGTATAGATATACTACAACGCTATTTCGGTCGGTATGTTCGGACACTGTTCATATCTCCAAGCCCACTTTCCCGACTCACATTTTCCAATTAGGCTAACCGTCTTTATACATACTTATATCTTCAGTTAACACTCGGGCTAAAACACATAACACCCACTTTA
Source organism: Macrophya alboannulata (assembly GCA_949628255.1). Taxonomy (NCBI): domain Eukaryota; kingdom Metazoa; phylum Arthropoda; class Insecta; order Hymenoptera; family Tenthredinidae; genus Macrophya; species Macrophya alboannulata. The sequence continues at coordinate 14,480,001 of OX451209.1, forward strand.
AAAGAGTGTATGCATTAGGTGTTTAATTGGCTATTTCGGTGAAGATGCGATCTGGTTTATCGGTAACCCTGATACATATCCTCATGTTTAAATTCCCGCATGTAGTTTAAGCCAATTGTTGACCTTCGAGATGCAATCGATTTGCTGCAATCGACACGACCGCCTGTGGGGCGCCAATTTTTTAAAATATCCGTCCCGTTTATTCAAAGACGTTCTCATATCGTAAAATCGGCGAAAATACAAGAAGTCGGTTTTAAACACCGCCGTGGCGGATATAAATGGTCTGTAGCAGTTGAGAGCAATGGTGGGATTTTCATTACATATTCGTTATAATAAACATTATATTGGGTAATCCACGTTGAAAATGACTGGGCAAGCGCCCTACAGTTTTATTTAAACTTCGATACGAAAATTATTCCGTATCCACGTTTAGGCTACATTTGCCAACGAAAATTCCTCGCTTCTGACGTCATCAAATACACATAGGACAGGCCACTTTTGCGACGCCTTAAACAAAAAAACAAATAGAATAAAATGAAAAAAATACAAAATACCAAATACAAAATGATGTGCAAGACTATTAACAATCTTTAATAAATATTCCATAGTTATCTGTTATTTGGTATTTACTTTTCTTTATATCAATCAATCATTCTATCAAACAGGTTGCAGAAGAATATGGATGAAAAAGAAGGCCATCCAAAATTGTCAGATAAACATCCGTGGAAATATGTACCAGGAGGAGGATTTGAGCGTTACAACAGTTCCCTAAGAAATTTCATACCCATACGCCGGAATAGAAAGTAATATCATATAAAATGTTAACAGCATAATAATCATTATGAATATTTAGCATCATATTTAAATTAAACAGCTATGACAAACTTTTCGTTCCTTCCGTTATTCAAATTCTTTACAAATTAAATATAGAGAAACAAAGAAAATTAGGACTCGTGTGAAAATGTTTGCGACCCTAATTAAGGGGCCTTTTTAGTGTCACAGATGTAAAAAATTGATTTTTTGTTTTATATGCCGCCATTTAGCCAATTTCCTCTATTATTTATTTTTTGCAGACCGAACGACAGGCGCATTTATACTGATTAAGAATCTTGATAATTTTTCCGTTTCAGGTGACCAGGACGAGCTGTATCATGGTCACCATCCACGTACATTTTTATAACACGTCGCGCACGGTACACGATATCAGCGAATTGTTTGGAAATTTTGTTTTAAAAAAAATTATGAATACTCAGAAAACATGCATAAATATACCTAGTAAATTTAAATCGATATGTCTCATAGTTTTTGCTAGAAAAATTTCCAAAAATTACCCATTTTTTAGAGTGTTACACTAGTAAGGCCCCTTGACATAATTTCTTAGCTGGTCATATAACAATTTATTTGATTTATTATGAAGAATTCCAAATTTTTATTTCTTAGAATCCAATTCAGTACATTGTGTAGCTTATATAATTTACTAGTTTATAAATTACAGAGATGACGGAGCAATGCCTATAGATAACGCAGGACTTTTTTCGGTAATCACTTTCTCATGGATTTCAAAATACATCTACCAGGCGTACTACAAAGGACTGACAATCGAACAATTACCATCTGTATCTCCTTACGATACCTGCAGTTATAATACGGACAGGTGTTTATCACTTATTCATGTTAATCGTATCAGCTTCTTGAATTTCTATGAATATTTTTCGAATTTTTGAATATTCCTCCAGAACTATACGTTATTTTCACAACTATCCTATATTTTTTGTCCTTGCAATTATAAAAATATTTCCACACTTTGAAAATACTTAATTAAGTACTTACATTGATAATGAATTTTCAATCAGACTAGAACTACTGTGGAATGATGAATTGGCCAGAAGAGGACCAGAGAAGGCTTCCTTCTTTAGGGTAGCTTGGAGATTTTGTAGAACAAGAATGATTGGCTCCAGTATCGTATTTACTGTCAGTCTGATTTTTGGATTCCTCAACCCTGTAAGTTATTCATTTCCATTAATCAATCGATCTTTGACTAATTATTAAAACTGTGACTCGTTACTTTAATATAATTTCAATTTACAGACATTGTTGATGCAAAAGCTGCTTGAATATGTTCAATTCGGTGACGGCTCTTGGGGTGAAGGTATTAAGTGGGTGTCTTTGCTAACTGCTGCTGAAATCACACGCTCAGTGTTTTTTTCCTGGACATGGGGACTGAATTATAGAACAGGTTTGAGACTAAGATCGGCGTGTCTGACGTTGCTGTACAGAAAAATCATTCGCGTGAACAATTTGGGAAATAAAAGTATTGGAGAGGTAAAATTCATTGTTGAATATTTGAATGAATATGGGCAGTGCCACATAAAGAGAATCAGTCATTATATGTCTTTTGTTACATAATAATATTTGTAAAATTCATTCACCAGGTGATCAATATATTCTCCAATGATGCCCAGAGAATATTTGATATGATTGTATTTGGGCCATTGATTATCGGAAGTCCGATAATGGCAGCATGGGCCCTATTCTATATTCTGTGGCTATTAAGCCCCATGGCGCTTTTTGGAATGGTAGCATTCTTATTGTATTATTTTCTTCAGGTGGGTTGTAATCAGTATTCTCTGTTACACATTTCAAAGTACAATTATTATTGTGTACATCAGTCTTCGAAATTATATGCTTGTACATTATTTTATGCATTAATAAATTGTGAATACCATTTTCAGTATAAGATATCTGATCTGATCAGATATTTCCGAAGTAAAACAGTAAAAATTTCCGACACAAGAATCAGGCTCATGAATGAGATTCTGGAATGCATAAAGTTGATCAAGATGTATGCGTGGGAGAAAAGATTCAGCCAGGATCTTCTAGGTATATGATTAACTAACGACACAGTCTCTCAAAAACTACTATCAACTATTGGCTCATGATTCGAAAACCAAATGTACATGGATGGTTTTTATTACATGTGCATATTGATTTTCATTACCAATGAAAGATGCCTAGCTAAAATCGCAACTATAACAGTTCTTCTAATATGTCTAGATGTTCGGAAAAAGGAACAACGTTGTCTTCTCAGGAGTTGTTTCTGCCAATGTTTTAGTGTTTCTATGGCACCAGTGGTTCCAGTTATCTCTACGACCATAACATTCCTTGCTCATGTATCTGGTGGAAATAATTTAACTGCGGCACAGGTAAATTTCAAGATTTTCTACAGTAATTTGCTGAACCAGGTTCCGAGGTGCCTGTGCAGAAGATACGTTAGTCAATTTGTTTTAGTTATACATATATCTGAAACTGCAGACTGAATCACTTGGTTCTCAAAATATACCGCCATGTATAATCATCTATTATATTACGGGTATTTTCTTTCTAAATTTTTCAATGAGTAGGTATACTTGAATTCTATCGTAGTGTGAGAATGCCTTATTAATTTACACGACCATTTCCATGGATAATTTCTGCTCACATCTGCTTATCGTTAGTCTCCTAGTCTGTTTCTATTTTATTTTATTTTTTGCTTCAAGTTCAAGAGCGTATTTAATTGCAAGAAAAATCAGGATTTACGAATAGTTTTCTTTTTCTTTTTCATAATAGCATAGATACGAGGTTTTTAATTTTCGTCAAACACGATCATGAATAACAAAATATATCTCACAGGCATTCCCACTCTCTGCATTCTTTGGAACCCAGATAAAACAGGCCTTGGTACACCTTAGGGAGGGTTCCCAGGCGATCGTGGACAGTATGATTGCCTTTCAGAGAATCAAGGTCTTCCGAACCTTTATTTACTATTTTTAAATCTTCATCAACATGCTGTATGGAATTTGTTTTCATTCTCCGATTTCACAAACTTCATTGCTTTTGCTCACAAAGTTTTAGTTAATCCTATAACTTGAAAATATTGATCCTATATAGTTGATCTATGATCCTAGGCTCTGAACAGGCAATATCCTTCCGAATCGAATTGTAACAGCATATGATATACATATCTACATATATTTAAGCAATATTGCCGTTCATCCGCAAAATTCAGAGATCCTGTTGCTTGATTATTCACAAATTAAATTAGTTTTATTAACGATCTACTCATACATGTTCGTTGTCAATTGTGAGGTGAATATCATTAATTTATAACTTTATACCATTACTATGCAGAGCATCTTACTTTTAGCAGATGGCAACTGCTTGATTTCAAATCCAATCCTTAAATCACAAGCTGTTGTGATTAGTCATGGAACATTTGCTTGTACCACTAGTGGTCAACAAGACGAAGGAAGTCCTCAGGCGAATGGAAAGAAACGGTAAATTATCGAACTATATCATGATTGATTACCGTACATTTAAATTCTCCCTATGACACAATATTATTCTATTTGCAGGAATCACGAACATACAAGATCAGAGGACAAAAGTGAAAAGGAGAAACTAAACAAGCCCAAAGATAATGCTGGGCACGTAGATATTCTGTTCGACATATCATTCGAGGCAGCAAAAGGCAAATTAGTTGGAATTTGTGGGCATGTCGGTAGCGGGAAGTCCAGCCTTCTATTAGCTGCTTTGGGACAACTTCGAGTATCAGAGGGACAAGTGATGAGGGATGGCTCGTGCGCTTATGTAAGCCAACAGGCCTGGATAATCAACGCGACTTTACGAGATAATATACTGTTCGGAGCAGAGTTTGATCGCAGGCGATATTACAGCGCGGTTCATGCTTGCAATTTGAGTCAGGACATCGGTATGATGCCTGGAGGTGATCAAACTGAGATTGGAGAAAAAGGAGTCAACTTATCTGGTGGTCAAAAACAAAGAGTTGCATTAGCCAGAGCACTTTATGCCGATTGGTATGATTGGTTTAAAATTTTAGATTTTTTGTCTGATCTTTTTGTTGCAGAGAAGAATTCGTGGATTTAAGGTTCCTATGCAATACCTCTTTTCATTTCAGTGATATATATTTCTTGGACGATCCTCTGAGTGCCGTCGATTCACGCGTAGGGTCCTACATTTTTGATAACTTGATACTTGGAGCTTTGAGCAAAAAAACTGTCCTCTTTGTTACGCATCAGATTCAAGTGAGTCCTATATTGTTCCATTATTTATTTTGCACATTTTTCTTTATTACTTGTCCAACATATCTTCCATTTATTTCAGTATTTGCATCGTTGTGACGATATTTACATGATGCGTGACGGCAAAATTATAGAACACGGCACGCATGATGAGCTACTGAAACTAGACAGCGAATTTGCTTCAATGGTTGCAGCTATCTCAACTGATAGTGAGACCAAGAATTCTAAGCTTGCAGAGTAAGTTTCCAAACTTTTTTCTCCATCATATTACAAGCATACCTGTTTATTTCACGCTTCTAAATGGCAGTTTCTTTCAGTCAGACGATCGAACGATTGCCATTAGATGTCAGTATGCCGTTGCCTGAAGAAAATACAAATTCTATCGCTACAGCTGATATTGGTGCAGAGAGTGTTAAGAAATCTGATAACCCTGGTGAATATTAAAATTTGTCATATCGTTGTCATATTTAATGAAGAAACCCTTTAATTTGGATCTTCAAAACTTTATCTGTTCACAACGGTCTTGACATTGATTCTCTGTAGATGACTATGATCGTTGAAATATACTCCCACCATTGTTTTTCAGGCACCCGATTAACTGTGGCTGATAATTTACAAAAAGGATCGATAAAAGCACACACTTATCGAGCATACATGGTAGCAGCAGGTGGCTACTTTTTCTCCTTTCTTGTAATCTTGACGTTCTTGATGACTACCGGAAGTACTGCCTTCAGTTCTTGGTGGCTTGCTACGTGGATAAAACAAGGCGATGGTGTGAGTGTACATAGTTATGACGTTGAGGTGCTACTGTCTTTTCGAAATTTGCACTGTAAACATTGTGCAAAATTTTTTATTAGTTGCTCAGAGTTATGCCAGAATTTGTTTAATACGAAAATCTTTTCATATCCTCTTTTGGCAAGCACTGCATCAAGATCCGGATTAAGTGCGAATGAAACTTACAAACTCGTTATTATTCTTCTCTAGAATACCACCATTGTGGAAAGTAATGTGAAGAAGCATGCTCAGAATATAAATGATAATCCTGATTTTTGGTATTACCAAACGGTCTACGGTTGTACAATCGGAGTTATATTACTAACAACTTTACTGCGTACTGTAGCATTCACTAAAGCCACTGTAGGAGCTTCGACTAAGATGCACAATGATTTGTTCAATAAAATTATTGCATGTCCGATGAGATTTTTTGACACAACTCCAACGGGAAGAATACAACACTTGTTTAGCAGAGACATGGATGAAGGTTGGCTGACTATTTTCTTTATATTATTTCTCTAGTTTCACAGAAGCAAGTAATGAAAAAATCCTTCTATATTTTAACACTTCACTCAAAAAGGATTGCTGTAGAATTTATATCTACACTCTATTTCTCATTAAATTCAACAAAATCTGAATATCCTTGAAGCTTTCTTATCTTTTGTTAATGAGTTGAAATGCACAGGTGCACTCAAATTGGCAAAATCGTCCTCCTTGGAAACCGAAATAATAAATCGTTTTTATTTTCAGTCGATAACAGGCTCCAAACTACTCTTATGAATATACTGCAAAATATATTTACAATATTATTTGCTGTACTGGTCATAAGCATGGTATTCCCCTGGTTCCTATTGCCACTGTGTATCCTCAGTTGTCTATATTACTTCGTCAGCAAAATATTCAGGTATAAGCAAAGTTGTACACCTATTAATTCAGTGAAAAAAATTAACAGTATGATGCGTTAGATTTTAACTCGCTTTATAATACATTCAGAGTGGCAGCCAGAGATCTGAAACGTATGGAGAACAAGACTCGTGGACCAATTATTAGCTTAGTTACAACCACGGTTCAAGGGCTTAGTACCATACATGCCTTCGGCAAAGAGGCTGATTTCATGACACAGTAAGAATATCATTAGATGCTAAGGTGCATGTACTCCCTTGAGTCGTCAAAAACTATGCAATATTTCTTATTTTATTTCAGGTTTATGAAAATTTTTGATGAAAACAGCAAGTGTATGTTTATGTGTGCCATAGCTATGAGATGGCTAACAGTGCGAATTGATACTGTAGCAATATCAATAACTGCTATCACTGCACTTTTGGTAATAGCTTTACAAAACAAAGTACCGCCAGCCTTAGCTGGCCTGGCTCTCTCGTATGCTGTGCACATCTCTGGTGTCTTTCAGCACACTATAAGAATAATATCGGACACAGAAGTTCGATTTATTAGCGTAGAAACAATAAACAACTACATACAGGTAAACCTTTTGTTGCATTTAGTATACATATCACAACCCAAGTCTTGGGGTAATTTTGGTCAATTTGGGTCAATTTTATACATTTTAGACTCTAAAAAGCGAAGGAGGGACAAGACAACCAACCGTGAAACCACCATCCTCTTGGCCGGAATCAGCGAAAATAAAGTTCACAAACGTGAGCATGGCGTATGGAGATGATTCTCCTGTTATTTTAAAAAATATTTCATTCACTATCGACGCTGGAGAAAAAATCGGTTCGATTTCATAACTGTTTTTATCATTTTTGGCATACTATCAAGCCCAGCACATTAAGGATGTAAAATTTTCATATCTTAGGTATTGTTGGGAGGACAGGATCAGGAAAAAGTTCTCTTACGGTGGCTTTATTCAGGCTCGTGGAGCTGGCAGAAGGAACAATAAAAATAGATAACGTTGATATATCTGATATAAGTCTCAGCCAGTTGAGAACAAAACTGTCGATAATTCCACAAGATCCAATATTGTTTAGTGGAAGCATAAGGTACTTACCTACGCATTAGGTCTCGGAGGATATTTTCTTTGGTCGTAATAATAAAAAAAATAATAATTGACAAAGAAGAAATCACATGAATGACTCTCATTTTATATTTTTTCAGGTCAAATTTGGATCCATTCAAACTCTATACTGACAGTGAAATATGGCAAGCATTAGAAAAAACCGAACTGAAAGATAAAGTACAATCTATAAGTGGCCAGCTTGATGCGTCCGTTGGATTTGGAGGGGACAACTTGAGCGTGGGTGAAAGACAGCTTCTATGCTTATCGAGAGCATTGCTCAGAGACTCCAAGGTTCATATTCTAATTATTTAGGAGGCGAGATAAATCGGCTTTTTTCGGTTCTACAAGTATCAATCATTGTATAGTTTCGTAGCTTGAGCGAGATTATATTCAGATATTTGTTTCCAAGCGCACCGATGATTATCATCAATTCTAACCGACTTTGTGGAAAATTTTGAAGTTCAAATGATCACAATTATTGCAGATTCTGGTCCTGGATGAGGCAACCGCTGCAGTGGATCCAGAAACTGAGATTGCTGTACAGAAAACAATTCAGCAAGAGTTTTCCAATTGCACAATACTGACGATCGCACATAGACTACAAACCGTTTTGTCGCTTGACCGAGTTCTGGTAATGGATGATGGCAGAGTACTCGAATTTGATACCCCATCAAATTTACTTAACGACAAAAATTCTGAATTTTCAAAAATGCTGGCAGCTGCTGAACAAGCTGAAAGTCAATGAATGGAAATTTGACTATATAAATAGTGTTTGACACGCAGTACTTACATAGGATTCAATTTTATGATGAATTTTCTAGTATTGAACTTGTAACTAGTTAGCAAAAGAAGCAAAAATCCGTTTTTGCAATCGATATCAGGCTCAAATGAAAGTACACCTTGTACCGTACAAAGGTATAACAACCACTAGCCCATTAATTTTATTTTTATATCAGCCGAAGAATTTTTTTCTTCTATATTGTTACATTGTTGTTGGATAAGTTCCAAACATTTAGGGTACATGCACAAGTTTTGGCCATCATAGCTCCATTTCTGCAAATCATGTATATTTTTGTAAAGCTAAGGGTTTTGCTATCATATACCCTATATTGCTTTTCCAGATCTTTAAACACCAATTTGATAAAGAATTATCGCTTTATTGAGGCGCATAATCTATTTGAACGAAACTTTGTCAGGCAGAATACCGTTGGCTATAATCAGCGTATCTACCCTACTTGAAGAAATGCCTTATTAAACTGCCTTAATGCTCATAGATATACTGTAGCATAATTTGTAGTAATTAAGACACCAGATTGTAAACAGCTTTTGGAGTATAGCATAACTTTAATCTCATAGTTCATTTGGAGAATTACAGTGTTATTTAAAATTAACGTATTCACGATCATATATCGCGTATCTACTATCTATATGGTAATGTACTTGAGACAGCAAGCAGCTTATTGTTTTTTTTCATACATATTATTTTTGCCATAGATATATTATATGTTACTTATGGCGAAGCGCGTCTAAGTTCTGTACGTTTTTCATGACAAGTCCCAGAATTTTGATCTATCACATTCCGCATAATCGTCGTCTTCCACAAATTGACGTTGATTACGTTCATTTAAACAGATTGATGATTAATGATTGGCATAAAACTCTTTATTTAGGTATATAATTCGGGTACGGACGTAGAAATGCTTGCTCTACTTCTGTAAAACAAAATGCATTAACATAGGAAAGGTCAATTCGGTGTAAGTACTTTGAAATCTCTTCCGTAATCGGTTGAGTAAATTTGGTGCAAAAATTAGATTTGTAAGTGAACTTTGAAAGTTTAAACTGTTATTCATATATGTATGTATATTGTATATGTATACCTTCAATAACTCGTTATTAAACAAATCTACAATTTATTAATGAAGCATGTTATTATAAAATTCAGTAAATAAAAATTGATTGGGAAATCCCATTTTTGAAGATTCTGAATTTAATAACTAGGCTTATTTCATTTATATGAAACACAGTCAGCTATAAACGTTGGAGCCAATCCGAACCGAATAAGAAATACATTTACAAAACATGTAAAAAACATTTAAAAAAAATGTACTGAGTATTATTTCTTACAATCATGTTTCAGAAGATGAAAAAAATGAGGCAAAGTATTTCTATTTTAACTATATTCTGTATTTTGAAAAGAAAATCATGGGAAAGTAGGGAAAAATTTTTTTTTTTTACTGAAAATTTAAACTTGAATCTTACGTTTGTTTTTAAGTATTTTCCTGCAATTACTTTTAACTGTCCCACCTGACCGTTGAGTGTAGAAGCCTACCCGACAATTAAAATAGTAATTGAAAAAAGTGGGGATAGCGTGACTGGGGAAAAAGGGGCGAAACGTTTTTTTCACTAAAAAATTCGAATTATTTCGAATAAGCTGAATTTTTCTGAACCCGACTTATTTCAGGGATAATCTTTTATATCTGCGAAAACCGTTTCTGCCAGGAAAAAAAGTGCTTTGCTCGTCTCTAACAATGTTTGTACAATCAGCCAAGTGTGCTACATCAATATCTAAGGGTGCTAGATTTTATGAGAAAAATATTCCACCCAAAATCCAACGTGTGTCTTATTCTTCCGAATGGTACAGCTTTCAAATACAATCGGAATAGCAGAAGGGCTGTTCGGGTGGTTGACACTAGCTGACGTGGTAACTTTCGTTGCAATTTGCATGAGGAATTTAGGGTGATTTTTCTTTTCGACTATTTTTTCTTCTTCACTCCCGACCTAAAATTTTGTGGACATGTCGAAAAAAAAAATTCCCTGAAAGTTATACCCCTTAATATTAATATTAAGTACTTTCCCAGAGCGTGAAAAGATTTCCCATCTAAAACACACGTAAATCAAAAATTTTTTTTTTTTCAAAATTCTATAACTCAGCGGCATTTTATGCTATCACGTTGTTCTTGGCCGCAATTTACACAGAATTAAACGATCTTCAAAAGTGTCTATAACGGCGTAAGTGCAACTTACACTGGTGAGATGGTACGGGTCACTGAAGTTGATTTTTACCCCAAATTCTCGTTTTTTCCCTGTTATCTCCGAAATGATTAACTTTATCGAAAAAATATGAAGGAAAATTTTGTTGGAAGTTTAATTTCCTATAATAAAAACGTATTCTAGACCTAAATGCTCAGATTAATATTTCTTGAGATATTGAACTTTAACTTACTTGTGGTATTAAATTTTTATGGTTTATTGAATCAAACTTTTAAATTGTTGGCATTCCATATCATATCACCATATTTTCACGTAAATATCACTTTTCCAAAATTGAGATAGTAAGGAAAGCTGAATAATATAAATCACATTTGTATTAGATACTACAATAATATACTACCTAATGCAACTATTTTAAAAATATATATGAAATATCATCACTGTATTATGTGTACAGATTATTATAAAGAATCTTCTCCTTTGATTTCTCTTTATTTTTTTTTTATTTGAATGAATATAGTTTATATCATGATGACTTGTATGAATGCGTTAAGTAAATAAAGATACTTGATCAATTGCGATGGGTATAGATTTATTTTCAAGAAGCAATCACATATTGTATATATCTTTAACAATAAGTAATATTGTATAGATACAGCAAAAATAAATTACGAAATATATGAATATTTATTCGCATTATTACCTTCCACTTTCCCCTACCTGCGCCCTTTTATTTTATTTAGGCGAGAGGTGAAACGGCGTATAATGATACACATAGGATGTAATTTTTCCCGCCGAAAATTTCAGCACACCTCCTTGGGTCAGATGTTCTCCTGATACCAGGAGCAATTTTTCGAGTAAAAATTTCAAAAATCTTGAATATCTTAAGCGAATAAGACATGCACAAAGAGAGAGCGAGAGACACAGCATGCTCGCATGTCTCTATGCTCCTGATTTTTCCCGCCAAAAATTTCAGCACACCTCCTCGGGTCAGATGTTCTCCTGATACCAGGAGCAATTTTTCGACTAAAAATTTCAATAATCTTAAATTTCTTAAGCGAATGAGACATGCACAAAGAGAGAGCGAGAGACACAGCATGCTCGCATGTCTCTATGCTCCTGATTTTTCCCGCCAAAAATTTCAGCACACCTCCTCGGGTCAGATGTTCTCCTGATACCAGGAGCAATTTTTCGACTAAAAATTTCAAAAATCTTCAATATCTTAAGCGAATGAGACATGCACAAAGAGAGAGCGAGAGACACAGCATGCTCGCATGTCTCTATGCTCCTGATTTTTCCCGCCAAAAATTTCAGCACACCTCCTCGGGTCAGATGTTCTCCTGATACCAGGAGCAATTTTTCGACTAAAAATTTCAATAATCTTAAATTTCTTAAGCGAATGAGACATGCACAAAGAGAGAGCGAGAGACACAGCATGCTCGCATGTCTCTATGCTCCTGATTTTTCCCGCCAAAAATTTCAGCACACCTCCTCGGGTCAGATGTTCTCCTGATACCAGGAGCAATTTTTCGACTAAAAATTTCAAAAATCTTCAATATCTTAAGCGAATGAGACATGCACAAAGAGAGAGCGAGAGACACAGCATGCTCGCATGTCTCTATGCTCCTGATTTTTCCCGCCAAAAATTTCAGCACACCTCCTCGGGTCAGATGTTCTCCTGATACCAGGAGCAATTTTTCGACTAAAAATTTCAATAATCTTAAATTTCTTAAGCGAATGAGACATGCACAAAGAGAGAGCGAGAGACACAGCATGCTCGCATGTCTCTATGCTCCTGATTTTTCCCGCCAAAAATTTCAGCACACCTCCTCGGGTCAGATGTTCTCCTGATACCAGGAGCAATTTTTCGACTAAAAATTTCAAAAATCTTGAATATCTTAAGCGAATGAGACATGCACAAAGAGAGAGCGAGAGACACAGCATGCTCGCATGTCTCTATGCTCCTGATTTTTCCCGCCAAAAATTTCAGCACACCTCCTCGGGTCAGATGTTCTCCTGATACCAGGAGCAATTTTTCGACTAAAAATTTCAATAATCTTAAATTTCTTAAGCGAATGAGACATGCACAAAGAGAGAGCGAGAGACACAGCA